>JAGFNQ010001312.1:365834-525822 GCA_024364735.1 Boesenbergia rotunda | reverse complement strand
GCCAGAGCTCGCTGACAGGAATTCCGGCCGCTGCCCGCGCGCAGACTTCTTCGACCAATACGCAGAGGATCGAGTCCATGGAACGAGGGCGGGCGGGCAAACTCCCTAGGAAGAAGAAGTTCCTGATCAAATTAAGATAGAGAATATTTTTATCATTATAATATAAAATTTAGTAGGGTTCTCTAATAAATTTAGTTGTAAGAAAATAAATTTAATCAAATTGCCTGATCCAATTAACCCTCAATTTTTTTTCAAAAAAAAAAGTATTAAATTAATTAATTATTTCTGAATATCAATAAATATTTAACAGGACGATAAAACCAATTGCTTGTTGCTGGAAGAGGATAGTGGAAAATAGCTCTTTACTGGAAAAATAAAAGGAAGCAATTTTCTGTCGCTTGCTCTTTTTATCGCTGTGGTTGGACAAAGGGGGAAAGGGTTGTGAGCTCGGCTAGCTCCGGTGAGCTCGGCAACGACGCGTAGAGCCGGGCAAGGCCAAACAGAGCTCTTCTTGCTGGGCAACCGGAAACCCTAGAAACAAGAAAGAGAAGAGAATAGGAAGAAGAGGAGCGGGCTGCTCTTGTTGTGGGAATAGAGCCCTAAAAGAGAAGGGATGTTGGGTGCTGGAAGAGGAAGAAGGAGTGGTCGCGCGTGTGGCAGTTAGGGTACGGCGGTGGCGGACTGCAGCGCACGTAGAAAGAGAAATGGTAAATATCTTTAAAATAACCTAATTTGTATTAAATAAAGAGAAAATTATCCTAAACTCAAATTCAATTCCCTCCTTAGTTATGGATTCAAAAAAAATATTATTTAAACTCTCCACATATAAAATTTTATTTTTTTCAACTATAGATTTATCTAATTATTCTCAATTTTTTTAAATACAAATCGTCATAAATAAAATATAATTCTTTCTAAATTCAGTATTATTTTACTTAAAATCTAATATATTTTCTATCAAATTGAGTACGACTTAATTGATTCATCTTAAGTCAATTAATTGATATGAACTCTTAATTAATTTAATCAAACGGAAAAAGAATTATACTCAATTTGATAAAAAAAATATACTAAATTGTAATTTAATTGTATTGAATTTAAGAAAAATAATATAATTTTTAGATTTTTTATATCTATAAAAATAAAGATAATGTTCTCTCATGACAAATATAATTAATCGATTATCGATTAATTTCTAATCAATCGAAACTCCTCAATTGATTGTAAACTGCTTCGATCGATTCTCGATCAACTGGGTTTAAAAAAAATCGATTCTCGATCAACTAAATTTGAAAAATAAAATCATACTCAATTTAATAGAAAATATATTAGATTATAATTAAATGATACTGAATTTAGAAGAAATAATATCTCATTTTGGACATTTTATACTCAAAAGCAACTAGGACAATTAAGTAAATCAATATGTATTAGGGAGTTGAAGTAAATAAAATTTTATATGCAAGGAGTGGGAATAAACTTTTTTAACATGGAGACTGATAGTAAAGTTTAAAATTCAAATGAAAATTTAAAAATAATTTACAATTAAATTAAAATCAACCAGTTTAAATTATTAAATTTAATTCTATCATAATTTAACTAAATCAATTCAAACTCTGATTTTAATTTAGTGCCGACGTTTAATGGTTGATTCAATTTGTTTATTTATTATTTTTTTCTCTTTTTATTTATATAAAATTCAATATTTAACTTATGATATGCAAAGTATAAAAGACTACTATTTTATTAAAATAATGAACAAAGTATTACATTTTTAAAAAGACAAACATCACCGTGTGAATTTAAAAAAAAAATAAAATTACTCTTTTTTATTTTTTTTCAGGCAGTGAGCAATGGAATCCACCGACCAGTTCCAAATGGCGCTGCTAGTGCTTCGCTGTGGCGAATGCTTATAATAATCTTGGTGACATAAAGCAAAAGCACACTGAAAACCGATTACTTTGTTTTTGCACGATTATTGTTCACAAGAATCCGGCTCAAGTACCTTATCGTTTTGCTTACTTAATAGCTTTTCTTTCCACGATGGGTTTGCTTTTGGTAGTTCTCTATTTGCTATTTAATCCTTTGATATATATATATATATATATATATATATATAAAAGTTAGATCCCAGTCTAGCTCACGTGTCGCTCAGTCGGTCAGTCTGACACCACCTAAAGCCGAGTCGGACCCACCTTGTACAAGTAGACTGTCCATCTGGCGGGGTAAGGATACCGAGGTTCACTCGGCCCGGAGCACTCGACTAAGCGGCTAGTAGGACGTGCTCCGACCCGAGCCCTAGGGCAAGACATCGAGTGTCCGACCTCGTCCAACACCCGAGACACTTGCTACTGCAGTCCTTAGCACAAGGTCTTAACTGTCGAGCCTAGGACCTCCTGGTCGCACCTCGCAGAGTCCCAATCGGTATTCTCTCGGCGACTTAATAATGTGACTCAGGACTAGACAAACTGACCACACACGAGTGCTCCCTAACTTGGGGAGTACTTGGCATCACTCGGAGATATTAATTGAACGATCCGGTTTCACTCGGTCGCCCGGTGGGCGATCCACCTCAGGATTTGTCCTTTTCTTCATGATATCCGCTCTCTGACATTGTACTAGCAACCGTGGTATGGGGATCGACACAGGCCTTACCTAGTTAGAGCGCACATCGCGGATATCCTATTGACTTTGTACTTCTCCGACATATTCTGGCACCCCGCGCCACGCCACCCCTCGCTGTGTCAGACTGAGCGACGTCAATCGGTGCCATCCTGTGAGCTGACAATGCCCATGCTCCTGTCTCAGCCGGGTACAGAAGGACTATCGATGCAGACAGGAGCTGTCAGCTCCCTCGGCTATATAAGTCTCTCCACCATTCACTCCGCATATACGCACGATAGTGTTTTCATTCCACTGTTCTATTGTTTTCTGCTTATCCATCGGTGACTGACTTGATCGTCGGAGGACCTTGCCGGAGATTTTTCCCGACGGATTTGCTAACAGTCACTTTCTTGCATATTGGAGCCAGCGTTTGCAATACTCGGGTCAACTTCACTCTTGGAGAGTCTACCTCACTCTGCGACAGAGTCATAAGCGAATGTGAGATGATCAATTTGATATTATAAAAATTTTTCATCCGTCAAAATAAATATGGAAGCATTGGTGACGGACGATTCTTGTAACATCCAAGATCCGTGTTTTTTTTTAAGGAAAAATTTGTATAAAATACGCAGAATCTAATGGAGGATGTGTGGGATTTGCTGATAAAATGACAGATTGAGGATTTCGATCATACAGTTACGGCATTTCTCCTTTCCTGTCCTTTTTGGCGCACCTTACCAGCAACCACGAACCTGCTTTTAAGTGGACTGACTTAATTTGCCGAGAAGACCCCGTCACCGCCTTCTAAGCGCACTGTTCTCTGTTGAGAACACCTCGTCATCGTCTTCTAAGTTGATTGATTATTGCTGAGAAGACCTCTTCACCCTCTTCTATATTAACTAATAGCCTGGCGATCCACCAATGTCGTCCATACTTCTCTTCAAAGCTCAACAAAGCCAGGGTAAGTCTTCTTCAAGATGTATGTAGCTCAATCGAATTAACAGGTCTCGAATAGATGAGTGATCAATGAAACGTACTGATCGATATCTATATGCACAGAGATGGCGTGGGGGAAAGCGTTACTAGTCCTACTTGCACTCGCTGCTGCTTGGGGATCTCCTTGGTGTTGCTCCGCGACTTCAACCGGAGCACGACAGATCAAAACGACGTCAATTAAGAATCGAACTTTTACACTCCCATCCAACTGTCCAACAAGCTGCGGCAATATCAGCATCCAATACCCTTTCGGCATCGGCCATGGTTGCTACCTTCCCGGCTTCAACCTCACCTGCCGTCAGCAGTACAATAGCAGTGTGGCAGCCAGGCTCTTCATCGGCGATGGCACACTCGAGGTCACTAGTATAGTTTTATATTCAGGGTACGTGTACTTCAAATTGCCAGTTATCAGAATGGGCGTCGACCAGACTTCCATCACCGCCCCACTGATGGACCTGCAAAATCACCACAACTTCAACTTTTGGGCAACAGACAACTTTCTGTTTGTTTCTGGCTGCAATGTTAATGCCAGTATAGTCGATCTCGCCAACAATAACACCGTCATATCTAATTGCTCTACCTTTTGCTTGGACGTCAGCCCAGATTTGTCGCCCTTCGTGATCCGGCATCAAAAGTGCAGGGTTCAGATTGGAAAGGAGCTTCCGGACCGTGCCTTCTTAGGAGTCCGTTTAACTCGATTCAATCAAACTCGGTTGCATTTGACTAATGCTACTGCAGTCAGCGCCTACATGAGTTCCTCGATCGGCAGTTTGGAGTCCCAACTGTCTTGGTACATCGACGATCACTCTTCCTGTGCAGAGGCAGTGAATGATACGGGGACCTATGCTTGCATAAGCAGCAACAGTGACTGCTCCGGTGCCCTTTCTGCTGGCAGGGATGATGTCGCCGTCGGATATTATTGTCGTTGTTCTGGTGGAACTGAAGGCAATCCCTACCTAACTGATGGCTGCAAAGGTAATTAATTAACAACTTCATTCCTTCTTAATTAGTTTTATTGAGTTCATTTAGATTGGAAGAATTAATGATGCATTGATTATTAGGATCGTCAACAGACGTTGCAACTGCCAATATATATCCAGCCAACAATTGTACGAGAAAATGTGGAAGTGTCGATATACCATTTCCTTTTGGAATCGATAATGAATCGGATTGTTACAGAGACTCATTGTTTGCACTAGTTTGCAACAAAACAACGACCCCTCCCGTTCTCCAGTATCAGGACAAAAATGTGAGCAAGGTAGGCGTGGAAAGGGGAGAACTGTATCTTATGGAAGTGAGAAATTCATCAGAAGGGCTTACTCTCACTGAAGGACATTACGTATATAGTTGGTTGATACCCTATCATTCCTGCGAGAATGCTAGAATGAATAAGTCGCTCTTCGCGTGCGTGAGCGAGCACGTCACATGCCGCAACATAAAAGACAGCAAAGGAGACCAATTGGGATACCGTTGCGGGTGTGAGAAAGGCTATACAGGAAATCCGTACATAATTAATGGATGCCAAGGTACCTGAAAACTTCTCTCTAGCTGAAGTTATTTTTTTATGCAGTCTGAAAGTTCCTATACTTCCGTAGAAATTTTATGTCCATTTGAAATTTCTTTCAGGCAACTATAATTCATAGAAACGAGCACCACAATAAACAAAAAAGAGTAAAATTTAAAGACATACTTGATAATTCATAGAAACAATTATTTAATCATCACTAAAAAGCTTTACAAGCTATTGTAATTGTCTCTAAAAAAACATTTATTTTATGAAAAAAAGAATTATCACTTAAATTTTATGAAAAATAATCATTTCCTTTGTCTCTAAAATTACAATTTAGTATTCTCCACTCTTTCTTCTCCATTTAGCTTGACTCTTGCAGCATTATCATTACTTGAATAAATTACAGGAAAATGATCTCGGTGTACAACTCAATTTGAACCATGCAATTAAGCCCATAGAATAATCCACTGTAAGAACAATATATAAATAACGGTGTTTCATTATGACATTCAGGTAAATCATAAACCAAGAAGCAATATTGACACACAAAAGCCGAGAACATTTCACCTAAATAAGAAATAACAAGAACATCGTAAGATAGAATCGTGCATAGAATAATCAACCAGTAGCTTCATATATAAACATTGGTGTTGTTTCCTGACACTAAACAAGGATACATAAAAGAGACTATAAATAAAATGTTGCTCTTAACATGCCAAACAACAACAAAACTAACCTCCATCCATGTCAACAAACTCAACATCATCATATTTTCATCAAAAAAAAAAAAACTCAACATCATCTAATCAAGTTCGTCATCAAATCAGTCCTTATTAAAGTTCTGTAAAGTCTATGCCATCAAAAATGATGTCCCAAGTGCAATGACAAATATTAACAAATCAACAAATGGAATTCCAAGAACTACTACTACAAGATATGGTAACAAAAAATATCATAGGGAAGACGAATTATATTTAGTTTCTTGCTCATCAACTACATCAATCAACTAGAATGTAATTACATATGACCATTCTCAAATTTGAGGGACCTCGTCCACCATTAAAAAAAGGTTTAGAAGACACTTTGATGTCTTAACTAGATAAGGTGAGTAAAATTTTTCTAGCTAAATTAGGCTTGTATCTCAAATTTCAGAAATACTTTTGGAGGAAAAAATAGCTACAAGTGCAAAACATAATTGTAACTCGATTGTCAAATAAGTTTTTATTAATTGATTTCATGTAAAATCGCTTTGTTTTTTAGATCCCTCTATTTTTCATGGTATCGGTGTGCATAATTAACTCGCCTATGTTTTTGTTATTCTTTAGATATCAATGAGTGTGACGATCATGAGAAATATATTTGCAAGGGGATTTGTAAGAATACAGAGGGCAGTTACAATTGCACGTGTCAACCGGGAACATATGGAGATCCAATGATCGGAGGGTGTATCCCTCGTACCAAGAAAAGAACTCTTTTGTTAGGTAAGTCCTTGAAACTTGAGAATGCTAGGTTTGGTTAAACATATATACACCATGCAATCAATCAATTGTAACAGAAAAAAGAAAAATGAAAAATGAAAACAAAGTGCAACAGTACGAAAAGTTAGCACAACACTATTAAAAGAAACAAAGGTAGACTGTGTTGCAACATGTAGTTCATAATAGGTATCACCAAATATATGAGACTTGCGAAATTTAATTTTCTTATATATGTTGCAGCTCTCATCATCGCTGCAGGCAATGTGTGCCTACTACTCTTGTGTGTAATGCTGGTCGTCCTAAGTAAGATATGGAAGAAAAAAATGCAAAAGCAAATAAGAGAAAAGAACTTTCACCAGAATCATGGTTTATTGCTGCAACAACTGATCTCTACAAGTGAACATGATGCTGAGAGAACTAAATTATTTCCACTGGAAGAGATAGAAAAAGCAACAAACAATTTTGATGAAACTCGCATGATTGGTCGTGGAGGGCATGGAGTAGTTTACAAAGGAATTTTAACAGATCAACGAGTTGTTGCCATAAAGAAATCCACAAATCTGAAAAAAAGTGAGATAGATCAATTCATAAATGAGGTAGCAATTCTTTCTCAAATTAATCATAGGCACATAGTGAAGCTTTTTGGATGTTGTCTGGAGACTGAAATCCCCTTACTGATCTATGAATTTATTTCAAATGGAACCCTATCACATCATCTCCATGTTCCCAATGGACAGTCTAAATTATCATGGGATGATCGTTTGAGGATTGCTACAGAAGTTGCATGCTCGCTTGCCTACTTACACTCAGACGTTTCTATGTCTATTTTTCATAGAGATGTTAAATTGGCAAATATTCTTTTAGACGATAATTTGGTTGCAAAAGTATCTGATTTTGGAGCTTCAAGATTTATTCCACTTGATCAAAACTATGTAGTCACTGCTGTACAAGGCACGTTTGGATACTTAGATCCTGAATATTATCAAACAAGTGAGTTGACAGAAAAGAGTGATGTCTATAGTTTTGGAGTCATTCTCCTAGAACTTTTGACGGGTAAAGCTCCTATTCACTCAAACAAGCATGGCGATGAGGTGAACCTATCAAAGCAGTTTCTTCAAGCAATGAGAGAAAATCATGCTCTTGATCTTGTGGAGGATCGTGTTTTGAAAGAAGGAAACAAAGAAGAGCTTTTGGAAATAACAAAGATGATAGAAATGTGCTTGAGTTTGAAGGGAGCAGAGAGACCTACTATGAAAGAAGTTGAGTACAAATTGCAAGGGCTGAGAAGGATCAGAATGACAAAAAAGAGGCTACCTTCTTTTGCAGAAGATAATGAAACAATTGAGAATAACCAGAGTGATGCATTTGATCCTTCAACAGAATTGGTGGACCAAAGAAATCAAGGTACTTCTACTAGTTACAGCTCAGAGAAAGACCTAATGTACCAAGAACCATACTCACCTCGATGAGTTTGCTTTCTCTAAGCATCATGTCTCTACTGCTTGTTGTGTAAACTAGCTGGAATGCTCTGTAAACTATCATTGTAGTTAATTTGTTGTGCGAGCATGCATATAGTGGCATGTGAATCTTCTTGAACAATTTCTGTCCATGGAGCAAGTAGATGCATCATAAACTAAAGTTGGTGTGTGTATGCTACAATTTTTGTGTCAAAGTTTGTGTTTGCATAATGCAATAATTGGTATTAACTTAATGAGTGCTACTCTTTTACATATAACAGATCTCTTTTTATGACTAGGCATTAAAGGGCAGCCCAGTGCACGAAGCACGCACTAATGCGGGGTCCCAGGGAAGAGTTTATTGTACGTGACCTTACTTTGCTTTGTAAGAGGCTTTTGATGACCAGGTGCTATCTATGTATACTTTTGACAGAAGGCATGTTCATATTTTTTTGAAAACTTAAGTTTTTTTGTATTGATGATGGTGAATAGTGACATCAAAATTTTAGAGTCGCATAAACAGGAGATGATATGGAAGGAACTTAAAACTGTGGTGTCTACATTTCAGGTAAAACTACTCATTGAACAAGCCAGCCACCTACTAAAGTTCCGTTGTTCGAACATAGTACAATTTATGTTTATCAAATGCACATAGTATAATTTGCATTGTGCCTGGTGGAAGTTACATCTATGGCAGCCATGACATAGTAGAAGTTGTATTGTGCCTATGGCATCCATTATGACTTTTTTTTGGCAGCTATTCACATTACTTTTTATTGCAATATTCAGAGATAGAAAGATAGAATGCAATGCAGATGAGCAACAAACCATTTCAATTAATATGATATCATTTGTTACATTCTACTCTCTTCTTCTATCACTCATCTAACTGTGTTTTTCTTTCCTTCTAAATCATCAAATTTACACTATCCAGAAATTGACAAAACTGAGTACTTGGTACGTCCAAATGTGACATATCGAGACTAATTTTCAAGAAGCATATTATAACTAGTTTTAGTAGTGAAACAAGCATGCAGGGAAAAAAGAACATTAAGGAGCAACAAAACCTGCACTTTAAGGTTTTTTTTGTCGGGTAGAAGCCTTAGGTCATAAATCCTCAAGAAAGAATCTATAATGTGTCCGTCGCTTAGGGTTTCTCCAACTATTTCACTAACGATGGTGCCCCTTGGGAACCGGAACAAGGAATGAGGTGTATCTGAGATAGAGTTCGGGCGAATCACCCTCCAAATCAAATCAGCGGCGACGTGAGAGTGAGAATGTAGAGAGACCAGCATTACTCTATCTTCTTCTTCTTCTTCTTCTTCTTTTTCTCGTTCTTTCGCAGTTGAGGGAGCAAGGGACAAGGATGCTGAAACACCCATTCCTTTTCCTAGGTCAGTGATGAGCAGAGGCGGAGGCAGCGGATACGGAAAACACCGAGAACAATGTCACAAGAGGGCGCTTTAACGAAGAACTGCGCTGGAAAAACTGTGATTTATGTGATTCCGACTTTGCCTTCTCCGTCATCGGCGATTGGAAAAGATTCGTCGTACCCTGTGGAATCGAGACCATATTTCCCCCTTTTCTCCTTTATTTTCACTTTAATTATTTTTATCGGGATAAAGCTTATTTTTTGGAAAAATTTTCATAAACTCTTCATCTTCAAATTCATCTTTACATGCAATCTCCACTCAAATTTTTCTTTGCATGCAATCCCTGATGAGATTGACAAGACAGTTTGATGAGTATTATTTGAAGAAAATTGAGTATAAAAGTTATAAATTTGAATATGTAGGGTTGCATCCACCACATCAAGAAACTGTATACTTAATTTTCACTCTTTTATATTCAAGTTTCACTCTTTTATACTTAATTTTCACTGATATATACTCAATTTTCACTCTTTTATACTCAATCCATTAGGGAGTGAATGCAAAGAAAAACTTAAATGAGGAGTGCATGCAAAAGATCAAGTGGGTATTGGGGAGTTTTCTGTAATTTACCGCTATTTTATTTTAATTGCTTTTATTTTTCATTTATCGTAAAATAGTTCTCCTATTTTCGAACTATCAAAATACTCTCTCATATTTTAAAATATTTTTCGAATTCATCCTTACTTTAGATTTAATCCATTCATAAGCCCATTTGGTCCCTCTTATTTGCTACTTATCAAAAAATAATTCATCTTTTTTTAAGGCTACTAAAATGATCCCTCATATTTGTCAACATATTTTCCGAATTTATCTTTCCTATTAGATTCCCGTTAAAATCAAACGAAAATAAAGTCCATCACTTATTTATATCTCCCGTTAGTTCATTTTCAGATAAAAAAATATTTTTATAATGATACATGATATGAATGAAAGTTAGGCCTGGCCTACTCGTATATCACGAAAGTATTTGTAGTTTTTTATTATAACTTAAATTTTTATTGCTCATCAAAATAATTTATGTTTTTTATAAATTTTTTTCATGTCAGAATTAATTTAGTTGAAAAAAAATTAATTTGAAAAAAATGTAAAAAAATGAACTAACAAGTGAATGGATAATGAGCTTTCTTTCTATTTATTTTTAATAGAAATTTAATAGAAAAAATGAATTCGTGAAAAAATTTAAAATATGATGGCCTATTTTAGCCGCCTGTAAAGAGAAGGGATTATTTTTTGATAAGTGATAAATAAGAGTGATGAAAATAGACTTATGAATGAATAATAAGACTTTATCTTCGTTTATTTTTAACGAAAATCTAAAGGGAGGATGAATTTAAAAAATATTTTGAAACATGAGGGACTATTTTGGAAGTCCGAAAAGTTGAGAGACTATTTTGGAATAAGTGAAAAATAAGAGGGACTAAAATCAACTTTATCCCATTTTTATCTATATTAATAAAAAAAATCTTCTAAAAATTATTAATATTTTAATATTTTCATTTATAAAATTTAACCTCAATTTTTTTTTTTAAAGGTCTCAATTGAGAACACATTTATATGAAATATTATAAGAATATTACTAAAATCTATGACCTCATCATCAACTATAGCCGTCATTGCTGATTATTTATTCAAATATTTTAGATGTTCAAAGCGCATATTTTGATCAAATATATATTAAAATATTAAAATAGCATCTCATCTATGATTTTCTATTCAAAATACTCTTCTTTACACTTTAGAATTATTTTGATCAAATCTATATCACTTTGGGGGTTGTTTTATTTAAAGCAACTTTAAGAAAAGCAATTCCAGCTTTAAAATTATTTTGACAATAATTTTATCTTGGAGATATTTTGTGTCAACTTTCAGACAGTGAAATCATTTTGATTCAATTTTAATAAAATAGTATTACTTTAAACTTTCAAGTTACTTTGTGATATGTAAAATATAAAAGAGTTTTTTTAAAAAAAAACAAGAGAAAAGTATTTCATTTGTATAAAAGAAAAACTTTCACTCTATTGAACAGAGCAAAAGTAGTTCACTGTGACATTTCTCCATTTTAATTTGCATTCTGTCTACTTTCCTGTTTACTTTCTTTTTGGCGCACCTTTATCAGCAAAGCCTGAATCTATTTTTAAGTTGACTGACTTAGAAGAGAAGACCCAGTCCTTCTAAGTTCACTGTACTCTGTTAAGAAGACCTCGTCATCATCTACTAGATTGACTAATAGTCTGGCGATCAACCAATGTCCTGCGTTCTTCTCTTCAGAGCTCAACAAATCCAAGGTGAGTCTCCTTTTTTTCGTTCTTCGTGATGTAGCTCAATCAACGAAACGTTACGTACTGATATCTATATGCTCAGATATGGCGTGGGGAAAAGTGTTACTGGTACTACTTGCACTTACTACTACTTGGGGATCTCCCTGCTGCGGAGCACAACAGATCAAAACGAAATCAATTAAAAAACGAACTTTTGCACTCCCATCCAACTGTCCAACAAGCTGCGGCAATATCACCGTCAAATACCCCTTTGGCATCGGCCATGGTTGCCACCTTCCCGGCTTCAACCTTACCTGCCGCGAGCAACACGATGGCAGTGTGCCAGCCCGGCTCTTCATGGGCGACGGCACACTCGAGGTCACTAGAATGTATTTATACACAGCGAGCGTGTATTTTAAATTGCCAGTTATCAGAATGGGCGTCAACCAGAGTTCCATCACCGTCCCACTGATCGATCTGCAAAATTACCACAACTTCGACTTTCGGTACACAAACAACTTTCTGTTTGTTTCTGGTTGCAATGTTAAAGCCAGTCTAGTCGACCTCGCCAACAATAACAGCATCATATCTAATTGCTATACCTTTTGCTTGGACGTCAGTCCAGATTTGTCGCCCTTCGTAATCCAGCGTCCAAATTGCTGGGTTCAGATTGGGAGGGTTCTTCCAAACCGTCTTTTCTTAGGAGTTCGTTTAACTCGAGTCAATCAGACTCACTTGCCTTTGACAAATGCCACTGCAGTCAGCGCCTACATGAGTTCCTCGATCGACAGTTTGGAATCTCAACTGTCTTGGTACATAGACGATCAGCCATGTACAGTGGCAATGAAGGATATGGAGACCTATGCTTGCATAAGCAGCAACAGTTATTGCCTCGATAATCCTGGTCCCTGGTGCTATGTCAAGACGGCCGCCAGATATTATTGTGCTTGTTCTGGTGTAACGCTAGGCAATCCCTACCTAACTGATGGCTGCAAAGGTAATTGACAACTCCATTCCCTTCTTAGTTAGTTTTCTCGAGTTCACTTGGATTAGAAGAATTAATGATGCATTGATTATCATTACGATTGTCGACAGACGCTTCATCTCCCAAGATATATCCAGCCAACAATTGTACAAGAAATTGCGGAAGTGTCTATATACCATTTCCTTTTGGACTTGATAATGAATCGGATTGCTACAGAGACTTATCATTTGCACTAGTTTGCAACCAAAGAACGACGCCTCCTGTTCTCCTGTATCAGGACAAAAATGTGACCCATGTAGACCTGGAAAGAGGAGAACTAATCCTCGTGGAAGTGACAAATTATACAGGAGGCCTTACTCTCGCTGAAGGACATTACGTATACAGTTGGTCGATCCTTCATCATTCCTGCGAGGATGATAGAATGAATAAGTCGCGCTTCGCATGCGTCAGCGAGCACAGCAAATGCAGCAATACAACCGGCAGCCAAGGAGATCAATTGGGATACCGTTGCGGGTGTGAGAAAGTTTATATAGGAAATCCTTACGTAATGAATGGATGCCAAGGTACAGTTCGTATACTTCCGTAGGAATTTTATGTCCACTTGATATATATGATTCCTTGAAAACTGAATATCGTCTATTGTTACGTGCAAAGGAACTACTCACAACATCAACTCTTATCCAATAAACGAGCACTACTACAATAAGAGGGACTTTTTAATTAGTTTCTATAAACCATTGTAATGGAAAGTATAATAATCTTCAGATGATAATAATTCTTCTAAAGATAATTCTATACAATATTTACACACACAAGAGAATACCGATTAATCAAAGAAAACTCTCCAATCCTAAACTGACCTTTGTATGCACTCCCCACTTGATAAATTCTTTGTATTCACCCATGATGGATTGAGTATAAAAGAGTGAAAACTCAGTATACATTATAAAGATTTGAGTATGAATTGTTTGAGAATGAATACTAATTTAAAAAATTTAAGTACAAAGTTTCGATAACCACTCATGTGAAAATCTTGATGTGGTGAGTATAAAAGAATAAAAACTCAGTATACATTATAAAGATTTGAGTAAAAATTATTTGAGATAAAGTACTAATTTAAAAAATTTGAGTATAAACTTGACGTGGTGGATACAACCTCGCGTACTAAAATTTCTAAATTTTATACTCAAATTTTTTCAAATAATACTCAATCTAAATCAATTCATATTTAAATTTTGATAATGTATACTGAACTTTTTATATACTGAAATAATGTATATTTTATTTTTTTCGAATAATATTCAAATTTCTTAAATTAATATTCAATCTCAAATAATTTATACTCAAATCTTTACGATTTATACTAAATTTTTACACTTTTATACTGATAAAAAAAATAATACACAAAACTGTCTTGTCAATCTCATCAGGGAGTGTATGCAAAGGAATTTTCGGTTGGGGAGTGCATGCAAGGTCAAGTTTGATGTTAGAGAATTTTCTCAAATTTTCCCAGAGAATAATTCTATAAAATAGATATAGGGAGTGTTTGGGAGAGCTTCTGCTAGCTATTTTTTAGATTCTAGCCATGCAGAAGTACTTTTGAGTGTTTCGGGGTATTGGAATAATAACATACGTCCAACATTTTTAGCTATTATCAATGAAGGCAATATAATGTTTTTTCTAAGAAAAGCGTGGATCAGGAGTATCAAACTTCTTATTGCTTGAGCAAATATAACGCTATCCCAAATTTCTGCTATTGCCATTCGTTCATTTTCTTCTTCTCTCTTCTTCTCGTTTTCATCGAGAGCCTTCAGAGTTTTCTTCATCTTTTCTTTCTCAAAATCGTCAATTTTTAATTCCATTTTTGGTTTTTGAATGTCATATTCTGCTTTAACTTATGTAACTTTTACTCAAAAGCTGGAAGTAAGAATTTGATATTTTTTTCTGCTTCTGTTTTTTTACTTATTGTGTAAAATTAAAAGTTGACATTTATACCCTTAATAAATTTATTATTTTACATAATTACCATCACATTTTTAAATAAAATTTTATATTTTTATATAATTTATATTTTCAAAATTTTTTATGCATATTTGTATAAATTTATATAAATTTTATTATTTTTTATATTTTTATTAACTTTATATCTTTTTTTAAACATATATATTATTTAAAAAAATTGATTTAATATTTAAAATATAATATTAAATATATAAAATATTATTGATCATGTATCAAAATTATATTTAGATAATTAAAAAAAATTAATTTATACAGTTTAAGGATATTATTGTCATTTAACTAAAAATTAAGTTTAAAGGTAATTATTCACTAAACACTCAAATTTTATCTTGTATCAGCTTTTGGCTTCTATTTTCAAATACTGTATATTTTAGCTTCTTACTAACTTCAAGATAATCACTGTAATAATTACTTTTCAAAAAGTAAAAGCTCTCCCAAATAATTGACTTAAGAAATTAATAATTTATAGAAACAATTATTTAATCATCACTAATTAAAAACTTTATAAACAATTATAATCGTTTCTGAAAAGTATTCACTTTTAAAGACAATTAGTTATTTGTCGCTAAAACATTTTATAGAGATAATTATAAATATCTCTAGCTAAAATCGTACAACTTTTAGAGTAAAAAAAATCAATTATTTTAGAAAAAAAGAAAAACACTTAAATTACATGAAAAGAAAATATTTTTATTTGCCTCTAAAATTACAAGCTAATATTCTCCCCTCCCCTTCTCCATTTAGATTGACTTTTGCAGCTTTATCATTAGTTGAAAAACAAAATTAATCCAGGACTAACCTGGAGGTGAACGGCCTAGCTCCCAAGAATCACCACCAAAAAAATTGGGAAGGCACTTCGCACTTGGGAAATTTAAGAAATTGCAAATGTATATTTAGCCCAGCATGAGTTTCAAACCTACGCCGCTGGGTTACCAACCGTAAGCTTTTATCGTGTGGCACCCCAACAGGCGACATTATCATTACTACCCTGTTTAGAATGGGATGAAATTCAATTTCGAAATGAATTAAAATTTAATTCCATATTTTGGAATGAATTTTTAGCATGGAATTGAATTTCAATTCCATACAAACCTTACAAAGTAAATCTGAAATAAAGATAGGGAATTCACTTGAAAATATGGAATTACTTAATAGCTCCGGTGTGAATTACAATCCCTTTCATAGCCCTTTAAAATCAAGAACAAAATGATAAAAATATAAGAATTGAATTCAATTCTGATAGGTTCCAAATCAAGAAATTTAATTCAATCCTGTTATTTACTAACTCATTCCAAACACAAGAATTAAATTCAATTCTTGTTAGAATTCAATTCCTAATGGAATTCAATTCAATTCAATTTCATTACTTAAAAATTTATCAAACATGGCGTACGTGAATTGTAATAAAAAATGATTATGTTCACTTGATGCATCGCGTCTTTGGATTATGTAAAGATATTATCATTACTAGAAGAAACTACAGGAAGATCATGCAGATGTACAACTCAATTTGAACTAAGCAATTCAGTTCAGTAAATTATAAAGTAAGAAACAAGATTGACACACAACAACCAACAACATTTCATCCAAACAAGAAATAACCAGAACATCATAAGACAGAATCGTGCACAGAATAATCAATCAGTAGCTTCATATATAAACATGGGTGTTGTTTTTGAAAAAGGATATATACAAATGGAATTGCAAGAGCTACTACTACTACAGTATTTGGTAACAAAAATATCAAAAGGAAGACGGATTACATTTATTTTCTTGCTCATCAACTACATCAATCCACTAGAATGTAAGTACATATGACCATTCAGAAAATATATGTTGCAATCTAAAAACTTTAATACTTGGGTTCAAAACCTATAGCATAGGTTTGAGGGACCTCATCCGCCATTAAAAAAAGGTTTAGTAGAGACTTTGAATTTCTGTAAACTTTTGTGAAAAAAAATAGTTACAAGTGCAAAACATAAATTGCCTGTTAAATCGCTTTGTTTTTTAGGTCCCTCTATTTTTCACGGTATTGGTGTGCATAATTAACTCGTCTATGTTTCTGTTATTCTTTAGATATCAATGAGTGTGACAAGCCTGAGAAATATATTTGCAAGGGGATTTGTAAGAATACAGAGGGCAGTTACAATTGCACGTGTCAACCAGGAACATATGGCGATCCAATGATCGGAGGCTGCATCCCTCATACCAAGAAAAGAACTCTTATGTTAGGTAAGTCCTTGAAACTTGAGAATGAAATGTTAGGTTTGGCTAAACATACATACACCATGTGATCAATCAACTGTAATAGAAAATTGAAAAATGAAAACAAAGTGCAACACTATTAAAAGTTAGCACTGACACTATTAAAAGATACAAAGGTAGACTGTGTTGTACCATGTATTTCATAATAGGAATCACCAAATATATGAGACCTGTGAAATTTAATTTTCTTATATATTGTGCAGCTCTCGTCATCGCTGCAGGTAATGTGTGCCTACTACTCTTGTGTGTAATGCTGGTCGTCCTAAGTAAGATATGGAAGAAAAGAATGCAAAAGCAAATAAGAGAAAAGAACTTTCACCAGAATCATGGTTTATTGCTGCAACAACTGATCTCTACAAGTGAACATGATGCTGAGAGAACTAAATTATTTCCACTTGGAAGAGATAGAAAAAGCAACAAACAATTTTGATGAAACTCGTATGCTTGGTCGTGGAGGTCATGGGGTAGTTTACAAAGGAATTTTAACAGATCAACGAGTTGTTGCCATAAAGAAATCCACAAATTTGAAAAAAAGTGAGATTGATCAATTCATAAATGAGGTAGCAATTCTTTCTCAAATTAATCATAGGCACATAGTGAAGCTTTTTGGATGTTGCCTGGAGACTGAAATCCCCTTACTGATCTATGAATTTATTTCAAATGGAACCTTATCACATCATCTCCATGTTCCCGATGGACAATCTAAATTATCGTGGAATGATCGCTTGAGGATTGCTACAGAAGTTGCGGGCTCGCTTGCCTACTTACACTCAGATGTTTCTATGTCTATTTTTCATAGAGATGTTAAATCATCGAATATTCTTTTAGACGATAATTTGGTTGCAAAAGTATCTGATTTTGGAGCTTCAAGATTTATTCCACTCGATCAAAATTCAATATTCACTGTTGTACAAGGCACCTTCGGATACTTGGATCCTGAGTATTATCAAACAAGTGAGTTGACAGAAAAGAGCGACGTCTATAGTTTTGGAGTCATTCTCCTGGAACTTTTGACAGGGAAAGCTCCTATCCACTCCAACGAACATGGTGATGAGGTGAACCTATCAAAGCAGTTTCTTCAAGCAATGAGAGAAAATCATGCTTTCGATCTTGTGGAGGATCATGTTTTGAAAGAAGGAAACAAAGAAGAGCTTTTGGAAATAATGCAGATCATAGAAATGTGCTTGAGGTTGAAGGGAGCAGAGAGACCTACCATGAAAGAAGTTGAGTACAAATTGCAAGGGCTGAGAAGGATCAGAATGACGAAAAAGAGGCTACCTTCATTTGCAGAAGACAATGAAACAACTGAGACTAACCTGAGTGATGCATTTGATCCTTCAACAGAATTGGCGGACCAAAGAAATCAAGGTACTTCTACTAGTTACAGCTCAGAGAAAGAGATGATGTGCCAACGACCATACTCACCTCGATGAGTTTGCTTTCTCTAAGCATCGTGTCTCTACTGCTTGTTGTCTAAACCAGCTGGAATGCTTTGTAAACTATTATTATAGTTAATGATCTGTTGTGCGAGCATGCTACATGTTTTCTGTGTCTGTGGAGCAAGTAGGATGCATCATAAGCTAAAGTTGGAGTGTGTATGCTACAATTTATTATGTCAAAGTTTGTGTTTGCTTAATGTAATAATTAGTATTAACTTCATGAATGCTACTCTTTTGCATTTAACAAATCTCTTTTTATGACTAGGCGTTATCTATGTATATTTTGGACGGAAGGCATGTTCATATTTTTATGATAACTTTAGTTTTTTTTACTGATGATGGTGAATAGTGACCTCAAAATTCTGGAGTTGCATGTACCGGAGATGATATTGAAGCAACTTAAACTGTGGTGTATATATTTCAGGTAAAACTACTTATTGAACAAGCCAGCCACCTACTAAAGTTCCATTGTTCGAACATAGCAAAATTTATGTTTATCAAATGCGCATAGTATAATTTGTATTGTGCCCGGTGGAAGTTACATCTATGGCAACCATGGCATAGTAGAAGTTGTATTGTGCAAACTGGAAGTTGTACCTATTGCAGCCATTTTGACTTTTTTTTCCCGCAGCCATTACGTCCAATTGTGACATACAGAGACTAATTTTGAAGAAGCATATTATATTATAACTAGTTTTAGCAGTGAAATGAGCAGGGGAAAAAGAATATTAAGGAGCAACGTAATATGCACCTTCTGATTTTTTTCTCAAATAGAAGCCTTGAGGTCATAAATCCCTAAGATATCATCTCTAAGGTGTCCAGTGATCCTTGCTATGCTCTGTTAACCTAAAAGAGTGGATGATGAATGGATCAAACAAATTTAGGGGTATGGGAAGAAAATGGAAAGGAAAAAAAATTCCTTCCTTTGCATGCTTATTTATCTTGATTGAGAAAGGTGAGTATATACAGCGTAATTTTGTTAATGAAAAAGGGCACATGGGTTATTTTTTTTATATGCGGTAATTTTATGAGTTAAAAAGGGTGCATGCTTTCTTTTTTTTTGGTATATGATTTAATTTAGTAAATGAAAAGGAGTACATGCGTTATTTTTTTTTCCCATCCGCTATTTTCCGTCCGATTTTGAGATGATCAATTTTGACTCCAAAATTATCCGCGGATGAATTATATTTCTCTTCCCTCTTTAAATTTTAATTAAGTAAATAATGGAAAGATTTTCATTATGATTTTTTTTTAATTTTTTTTTCCGTTTTCTCAATTAAACAAAGTCTTAGGGTTTCTCCCATTATTTCACTAACGATGGTACCATTTGGGAACCGACACAAGAATTGAGGTGCATCTGAGATAGAGTTCAGCTGAATCACCCTCCAAATAAAATCAACAGCAATGCAAGAGTGAGTGGAGAGAGGACCAACCTTACTACTAATTTTGTCCTTCCGCAGCTGAGGGACAAAGACGCTCAAACCTGGCCCGAATCCCATTCCTTGTCTTGTCATCCTTAAATCCGGGTGTTGCAAAGTCCAAATTAATTAAAAATGAAAAAAAATCATGGATTAAAAGGATAGAAAATATCTCCATTGATATAAGATCTTTTGAGTAGAGTTTAAGAGCAAAATCATGAGGGTCCTCGAACGAAGTTGTGAGGAGGCTCGAAGCAAGTCAAGTGTTACCGGATACTTGCAGGGAGGCTCGGAGCAAGTCAAATGCGACCGGATACAGATGCTCGTGGAGAGGCCCGGAGCAAGTCAAAGGCTGACTGGATTGCTCGTGGAGAGGCTCGGAGTAAGTCAAAGGCTGACTGGATTGCTCGCGAGGAGGTTCGAAATAGGTCAAAAGTGACTGGATACTTGTAAAGAGGATCCGAAGATCAATCAAAGTCCCACATTTAATAGAAATGGAAAAAAGATCATGGGTTGTATGGAAAGTATCTTCATTGGTATGAAGTCTTATGGGTAGAGTCCAAGAGCAAAGTCATGAGGACTTAGGGGAGATATGCATATCTTGTGGGGCCCCAGTTCTCCACGACTATACTCGCCTCAATAAGTTCTGCTACCTCCCATAAATATGATAATCTTAGTCCCCATGGGATATAGGAGTTTATTTCTGCCAACACTACTAATCTAACCCACAGTCTAATCTTGATGTTACCCACTTTCTTACCATAGCTGTCTTACCATCTCAGTTAGGGATGATAATGGGTCAGGTTCGAATCAGATTTTATATCCTCTATACTCGTACCCATCGGATATTAGATATTTATCCGAATATCATACTCATTAAATGATCGGATATCTTGTATACTAATAATTTATCTTTTTTCAATCCAACTATATCATTCAACAAAAGTATATTAGAATTAACATCATATTTAATATATATATATATATATAATTTTAAAAATAGATTAAACATTTATATAATATATTCCTAACATGAACACAAATTGTTAGTGAATTTTGGAGAAAAAAAATCTTTAATGTATATATATTTTTTATTTAATCAGGTATTTAGGTCGAATATTGAATATCGATAGTCCATTCATATCCTCATCCATTCGGATAAGATATCGAATCCTCCATCAAATTTAAAATTACGATCCCTAATCTCAGCTAAGTCCACGAAACCTATTAGCTCTCACAAAAGAGTGGCCCTGAACTGAGAGTCGTGCCATCAACTTCAGCCCGAAGTCGAGGGTGATGGACAGTAAACTATAGAGCATCTCCCTTTAAATGGAAAATTATATTAACAGAAAATAAATAATGTAACTCTATTTAAAGAGCTTCTCACCTTAAAAATATGAAAATATACTTTATTTATAATTTTTTTTTATTTCAAATACTTTCATGTATTCTGATCCGATCAGTGACGGGCGCTTGGACAAGGCTGTCCCGGACTGAAGGCCCAGACTTGGCCAAGGCCCTGTCGGAGGGGCGAGTCCTAGTAGAACAATCCCCTCAGCCGGGTCAACTAGGATCTCAGCTGGGCATGCGGCCATAGACTGGTGATGGGCGATCGACCGAGAGTCAAAGGAGAAGCCGACCCCGTCTAGCAGACCCGGGCAATTGGGGTCGGAGGAGGGGTCGCCCGAACGGGTGGTCGAGGAGGAGGTCGTCCGGTAGGGTGATCGGAGTCGGGGGAGGTCGGCACGCCTGACTAACTGGGCAATTGGAGTCGAAGAGGGGTCGTCCGGCTGGATGGTCGGGGCCGAGGAATCCACCGCCCCGATCGGATGGCCGGGAATCCGAGAGGATGCCGTCCACGTGTGGGGCTAACTAATAGCCGGGGGCGGCCGGCCGGGACCCCCCCCCCCCCCCCCCCCCCCCCCCCCCCAAAGCCGTCCGAGCCGGGAGATGGTGTGTAGAATGGCGGCAAACGCGCACAATAGGGGGTCCCTGCAATTAAGTCCCTTAAATGCGTAATGGCTGCAACTAGGTACGGACTGATACACCCACTCCTCCATTATGATGAAAGGACAGCTGCTGCCAGCGCTCCCTCCCTGGGATGGGGCGCCATTTACGGAAGTGACCTGACGAGCAACATAAATCGGCGAATGACCATGGGGCGGCACCGTACACTCCACGGGAAGGCCAACTGTCCCACGGTGAGGGCATTTATGACGGAAGCTGACCCGAGTAGGTGAGATGGCTTCTCCTATATAAAGACCATGAGGATCCCATAGGGAGGAGGGATTTTTTCAAGAAAGAGGGAGAGAGGGCTGCAATTTCAGCGTTCCAGGGGTCCCGGCGCCACCATTCCCAACAGGGCGGGTTTACTAAGTCTCCTACAGCGCCGCATCACCCACGTGGGTTCCCCTCCGCTTACCGACAGGATCAAATTGACGCCGTCTGTGGGAAGTCTGCATGATCGGAAGACAAGGATGGGTGAGCCTAGCAAGGTGACGTTTACACTCTCACAAGAGGACTTCGTGCTGCTGGTAGCTGCTAAAGTCTAGAAACTTGCCAGGCAGCAATAGCCAGATAGCCGCTCAGCCCTGGAGGAACCGACATCATCAGACGCCGCGGGTAGGGCCGGGACAGAAGGCAGGGGGCGGCCGGGAGGTAGCGCCCACTTCCCCCACGCGTTCTTTTGCCCAGTAGAGGGCGAGGCTCAGTCCGACCCGATGGAGATCTCTTCCAGCCGAGTACTGCCCAGCAAGGGAAAGGATCCGGCTGGTCCAAGTTCGCCTGATCATGCTAGTTTCCCTTTCTCCGTTCGCATTCTTCAAGAGTCGGTCAAGCATTGCTAGCTCCTCTCTATCCTAGAATATGGAGGAGCCACGGACTTAGAAGAGCATCTGATGAAGTTCGAGAACGTTGCTCTACTATACCAGTACACGGATGACATCAAGTGCCGAGCATTCCTGACCACCTTGGCCGGGCCAGCCCAGCGCTGGTTCGATAAACTCCCTGGTGGGTCTGTGAAGGATTTTGGTGACTTCAAGAGACTTTTCCTACAACATTTCGTGAGCAGTGGGAGACATCACAAGACCAACATCAACCTTTTCGCCCTGAAGTAGGGCCCGAAGGAGTCCTTGCGAGCCAACATTAAAAGATTTAATCAAGTAACGTTGGATGTGCCCACAGCCACCTCGGAGGTGATGGTTAGCGTCTTCTCCCAGGGGCTGCAAGAGGGAGAATTCTTCAGATCGCTGATCAAGAAACCCCCGAGGGACTTTGATAGCCTCCTGGGTAAGGTTATGAAGTACGTAAACGTAGAAGAAGCGTAAGGAGCCTGACGGAAGGAGACAGTCCCCCCTACCAGCACTCCCCCCACCCAGAGGACCATCCCCCCAGGAGGGACCATTCGTAGCCCCCGAGCCTTCACGCAGCTGGTCATAGCTGAGCCGGGTCAGGTCCAATAGGTGGCCTATGGTTGTACCCCTGATAGGTGGCAGCCCTATTGTTCATTTCATCGCAGCCACACCCACAACACTCAGGAGTGCAGATAGTCCGGGCGAGGGCAAGCGTCGCCCCTCGAAGGATTCTTGGGGAGAGCACCCCAAGGGGGAACTCAGGGCCGAGGGAGGCCGCATTCCGGAGAATGGGAGACGGAGGGAGGCAGGTCGCCCCGGCAACCAGGGACCCCCTCTGAACGAGGGGAGGCAAGCGAAGAACAGGCGAACCGACAAAACGCAGTGCAAGGGTCGGTTAATGTCATCTCAGGTGGGCCCACCTATAGAGATTCCAACCGGGCCCGGAAGTCTCAGGTACGAAGAATAGAAATCCATCAAGTGGGGACCAGTGTTGCCCAAGCCTAGGGGCCTCAGATTTGCTTCGAACCTCAAGACTTGTAAGGCCTGGAGATCCCTCATGATGACGCATTGGTCATTACAGTGGTAATAGCTAATTACCAGGTCCACTGGACGATTGTGGACACAGGAAGTTCGGTCAACATCTTTTACAAGAAGGCATTCGATCAACTATAGATCGACATCACTGAATTACAACCCGTAGCCACACCTCTCTTCGGATTCATCAGAAATGAGGTTAGGCCGGTCGGCCAGGTCAGGTTGGCCGTCTCGCTTGGGGAAGAGTCCTTGAAGAGAACTAGATGGTCTACCTTTTTGGTGGTGGATGTACTCTCGGCCTACAACGTTATCTTGGGAAGACCAGCTCTTAACGAATTTAGAGCGGTGGTCTCCACTTTCTACCTGAAAATTAAGTTCCCCGTGGGTGGGCAAGTAGGGGAAGTAAAAGGCGACCAGAAGGTAGCTCGCCGCTGGTATGTGGACGATGTCCGAACAGAGGCAAGAAAGGCGTTCTGGGCGTCACCGGCCAGCTGCAATATGGTGCAGCCTTCTCCTTGGGCTGAGCTGAAAAGCAAAAAGAAGAAGTTCAGCTCTTCCCGGACCAAGACAAAACGAAGGTAAAGATAGCCTTGGAGCTCGAGCTCGGCCTAAGACAGCACCTAGTGGAGTGTCTGATCGAGAACCAAGATGTGCTAGCATGGTCCGCCTGGGATCTGAGGGGGGTCCGGCCGGAGGTCATGGTGCATAAGCTTCACGTGTACCCCAATGCTCGGCCAGTAAAGCAACGAAAGAGAGACTATAGCCCGGAACAAAACAAAGTTATCAGGGCTGAAGTGGAAAAGCTCTTAGAGGTAGGGCACATTCGGGAGGTACAGTTCTTAGCCTAGTTGGCCAATGTAGTGCTAGTATCCAAGTCAGATAACAAGTGGGTCTGCATAGACTTCTGAGACCTCAACCGCGCCTGCCCAAAGATTGCTACCCGCTCCCTCGAATTGACCAAATGGTGGACTCAACCGCCGGGAGCGAGCTGATCTGTATGCTAGACGCCTACTAGGGCTACCACCAAGTACCGTTGCCCCGGTCAACCAGGAAAAGGTCAGTTTTATTACAGCCGATGACACTTATTGTTACCGAGTCATGCCGTTTGGGTTGACGAACGCAGGAGCCATCTACCAACGGATGATAAACAAAATCTTCAAAGAGCAGATAGGAAGAAACATTGAGGTGTATGTAGACGACATACTCATCAAATCCCATCGGTTGGCCGATCTGATAACGGACGTAGAAGAGACCTGCCGCACCCTGAGGGGGTATGGCCTCAAATTGATCCCTGAGAGGGTCCACACCAGACCGGACGGACCGAGTGGGTCCCAGACTCTCGCCCCAGCGAGTTATAAGTGGGCCTGTCCCCATGAAACCGCCGACCTTGGAGACTGGTCGGGTGTGGTGGTCCACACCCGACCAGGTGGACTGAGTGGCTCCCAGACTCTCGTCCCAGCGAGTTATAAGTGATCCTGCCCCCACGAAATCGCCAACCTCGGAGGCGGGTCGGGTGTGACGGTCCACACCCGTTCATGCGGACCGAGTGGCTCCCAGACTCTCGCCCCTGCGAGTTATAAGTGTGTCTGCCATCGCGAAACCGCCGACCTCGGAGGCCGGTCAGGTGTGGCGGTCCACACCCGACTGGGCGGACCGAGTGGGTCCCAGACTCTCACCCCCGCGAGTTATAAGTAGGCCTTCCCCCACGAAACCGCTGACCTCGGAGGCCGGTCGGGTGTGTCGGTCCACACCCGACCGGGCGGACCGAGTGGCTCCCAGACTCTTGCCCCCGCAAGTTATAAGTAGGTCTACCCCCACGAAACCGTCAACCTCGGAGGCCGGTCGGGTGTGGCGGTCCACACCCGACCGGGCGGATAGAGTGGCTCCCAGACTCTCGCCCCCCCGAGTTATAAGTGGACCTGCCCCCACGAAATCGCCGACCTCGAAGGTCGGTCGGGTGTGGAGGTCCACACCCGACCGGGCGAACCGAGTGGCTCCCAGACTCTCGTCTCCGCGAGTTATAAGTGGGTCTGCCCCCACGAAACCGCCGTCCTTAGAGGCTGGTCGGATGTGGCGGTCCACACCCGATCGGGCTTACCGAGGGCTTTCGGGCACGCCCCACAAAGTTGTAAGGAGCCCACCAATGATCCAGGCCAAATTCACCAATCCACAAAAGGAGAGGGCTTGCCAGGACGACGACCGACTCACGAGGGTTGAAGAAGGCTCGACCAAATAGCCAGCCAATCCACATCCCCCCCCCCCCCCGCTCCCCGATCGCAGGGGCACACAGGCCTATAGGAGCCAAACGATTCCCCCAGTCCAAGAGCCCGCCATGGGAGTCCCCCGACTCAGGGGAGCGAGGCGAGATGACCCGCTCAAGGGCCGGGTAGAAGTTTGGCCCGATCGAAGTGGTAGGGGCGAGCAAGGGGATCCTCGTGATCCGTCTGAGCGAGTCCCCTACGGGAGCAGCTGCATAGGAAAGGCTCTGCCTTTAGACCACCTGATTGAATGACCACGTCCTACAGATCAAGGAAGGTAAGGGTAGGTGGTGAGGAGCGAAGAAAGAGACCAAGGTGGACGAGTGAAGGGTCGATGACCATGATCTTGCACAAGCTCAGCAAATAGGGAAAATCAAACATAAGAGAAACCCGAGTCATCAGCCGAAGGAAGGGCAAAAAGTTAAGCAAAACTTAGCTCATTACAAACCTTGAGCGGGTTAATGCAGAAAACATACATAGAACTAGTTGAAGGGTGGGAAGGCGTCGGCCAGGATGATCTCTTGAACCCGGGTGGGCTTCACCGTATTAACAGGCAAATCTTCAGGTAGAAGACCAGCCTCTTTTAGTTGTTGCAGGGCACTCTGGATCCCATATTTGAACATGTTGACAGTTCGGCGAGCCAACTGACAATGTAAGGGCTCCGAGCTGAGGTAGGCCAGGCGGTGCGCTTCTAGCCGAGCTGGTTCTCCCTCCCGGTAGGTGTCCAGTTCTGCCTTTAGGCGATTGACTTCAACATCCCGGTCAGATAACTCAGCGGACCAAGTCACTAATTGCGCCTCCAAGACCTTGAAAGCTTTCTCTTTGGCCCCCAACTCGACCTCCTTGTTGGTCAGGGCCAGCTGAGTGGAGTGATGAGAAGCGGCAGACTCCTTCAGCTGCTCGGCCAAGGCCTTAGGTTCCGCCATTTTCTTATCCAGGTTAGAGTGCGCGGTAGCCTGACGATTTTGGGTTGATCTCATTTGAGACTCCGCATTCTCAAGGCGAATATGGAGCTGGTCTATCTTCCGAGCCGCCGCCGTCAATGTAGCATGTTCCTCCTCTGAGCGAGCATCAGACTCGACTAGTTGTGCTTTCAGACTGGCGATCTCCGCTCGAAGGAACACCATGTCCGCCTCCCCCGGGGGAAGAGTGCAGTGGGTCAGTTGAGCCTCCAGTTCCTGCACCCTCTGCTTAGCCTCCTGTCGTACCCTGGTATTCCGAACCAGGGACTGAGTTGCCGCCTGGCAAGCTACCCAAAACTGCACAATAACAAACCTTAAGGCTAACCCCAAAAAGCACTTGGAAAGAAGGGAGAGACAAACCTAAGTCGCATCCATGAAGAAGTTGTCGGCCAGATTCAGGGGGCTTTTCTCATGGGTAGTCACCACCCCTTGATCCCAGCACCCGATCAAATGCCCGTGCAAGTTAATCGACTGAGGAGGATTGGCTGGGTCAATAGTGATAGTACTCTGAGAGGGGTCCAAAGTAACCACCGAAGGAAGCTCTAGATCAACGGGTGCTCGGGTCGGGGCCAGGGTGGCTGAGCCCGGGGGAGCTGAACGCTCAACTAGGGGGGGCGGTTGTGGGAGAGCCGGGAGGAGTGGCCCAGGCCATGTGACGAGGAGGAGCCGAGCCTAAAGTCGATTGGGGGGGGGGGGGGCAAGCAGAAGGAGGGCCGACCGCGGACGCCGAAGGGGCTGTCAGGTCGAAAGCCTCCTCCAGTAGCTCTAGCGCTAGGGGTATCACGGGGGGGGGGGGGGGGGGGGGGCCGGCGCCTCGCGGGTGACTCAGCCAGCCTTAGGGTCTAGGTCCAGCGGCTGGGTCACAGAATCACCAACAGCATCATTGGAACGACCGGGCGCGGCGACGTTGCGCATCGGTAGTACAGCCCGCTGAGCCAACTCTTCAGCTGCTCGGGCCTCCAGCTCCGCCTCGTCCAAACCCAACTCCTCGGCGAGTACTGCGACCCGCATGAGTTGAGCTACATGGCAATGAGGGCCTTAGTTAGGTCTAAGGCATTTGTGCATAAATTAAAAGCTTACCAAAGGGGCAGGGCAAGGTCGCGGGGATTTGACTCAGCCAGAAGATATAAAACACCGCCTCACTCAGCATGCGGCCGACATGGAAGAGAAGGCCCCCAATCTTTGACAGCGCTAGTTGGAACACTGGGTCCGAGCGATAGTCCCTAGGCATAGAGGGTTGGGTAGGCAAGTCCTCCAGCCAATCGGTAGGCCAAGAAAGGGCGGGGGTGGTGTTAACAAATAAGAAATGGGTCTTCCATCCCTTGTTGGAAGAAAGAACTTTATCTAGGTAGGCGGACCTAGATTGGGCCTGAAAGAAAAAGTTCCCCGACTCCTGACTCTTAAGGTAATAGAAGAAGTGAAAGATTCGAGGCTCCAAGGGGATGCGATACAGGGAAAAAAATGGCCATAGTCCCACATAGGATTCGGATGGAGTTGGGGGCCAGATGGGAGAGTGGGATCTGAAAATAGCGGCATACCTCTGCTATGAAGGGGTGGATCGGGAACCTTAGCTGTCACGCCCCGAGACCGGCGGAGCCGCTGATCCAATATAAAATCGGATAGTATCTTCCCTGTCCGACGGACAATTTACACACACAAACAAACCATGCAGTTTATAATTTGGCCTTAGGCCTCAAAACAGATATATAATAATAAGCAAAACTCAGCAACATAGTACTAAAGCTATAAAAACTCACCTGAGCTACCCTCGAGGCAGATGCGCAGCAAAACAAACCACATAAAGTCCAACAAAGAACTCAAAAATACAATACCGCTCGAATAAATCAAATACACGTCCATAATATGAAAATGAAGGCAACACGAGGAAAAATGCTATAACTAAAGCAAAATATGCGGAAGCAACCCAACACCGGAGTCAATGGACCAGGGACTGGCAACTGGGCTCCTCCAATGAGCTATCAACTTGAAAACAAAAACATTGTGACGGGTGATGAGTCCAAATAGACTCTGCGGATATAGATAGATATGCATGACATAATAATAGCTGAATAAGCTATACAGAAACAACAGGATACAGTCTTAGAAGTAATATCAGAATATGCATAACTGAAAATACATACCAGTAAATCAGCCTATCCTGATCATATAAAAGACTCGTACCATGCGAGCTAGTGCAGGATCATCAAATCATACATATAACATATATCCTGTATGTGCATGTCAAACAAGTGCAGCAAATAAATGCAGCAAACACAATCAAGTGCACAAATGCATCGTATGCACATGATGCAATGTCATGGTCACCCCCTAACACTAGTCAAGCCACCGAGACAGGCGATATTGTGTCGACCGAGTAGGTAGAGCTGTGACATTGTACGCACCCTGCTATCACTGCTCCTGAGTGACCGAGTGGACAGGATGCTGACGGAGTAAACACTCCACCCCATGTATATATGGGGGAGATATCTCTCTCATCTTCTCTGGTCTATGGAAAGAGAAGGGATCCCTGCCTGCTACCATGCTCCGAAACCACTACCCTTGAGCGATCGAGCGGAGCAAGACAGAGCAAATGCACACACCCTACGGTATCCACTAACCCATGAGTGACCGTGTGTGCATATCATGTGCCAGAGGACGATAGGCTCAACCACAAGGGAGTCGCTGATCGCCGGCATGCAACAGTGCAGGTATGATGCATGACTCTATCACATGCAAACCCTACCAGGTCATCGACATATGACTCAATCTAATATGCACAGGTCATAAACATGAATCATATCCAAACATCAATGTCTAGATACACATGCATGTGTAACTAGAATAAATCAGTGCAATCATACCATGACATGCTAATCAACATCTACTTACTGATGCTCATACCGATACTATACAGATTCAGAAAATAATAAACGAGACTGTATGAAAATAAATAAAGATTATTCTAGGGTCAAGCATAAGTATCAAGCAGGATAACAATCGGTAGCAGATAAGGTAAACAAGGACCTACTGCAATAACATAAATAAGTCATGCATAAAGATAGAGTAGATCTAAGAAGACAAGCAGGAAGTACCCGTCTCCAGATAGAAGAAGTCCGTATCAACTGGAAGAGAACCACCCGCCAATAATCAGTAACAATAATCAAATCAAGTCCCTGTATTAAGGACAACTTTAATTAACTATTACAAAAATAGTAACTAGCTAATTAATTCCTAATCCACCCTTTCTATTTAATTACTTTTAATTAAATAGAAGGTTCCTAATTACCCATGTAATTAAGATCAGGTTCACTTTAGAGGTAAACCCAAATTCAAACTTATCAAACTTGGGTTATCATGTTTCGATTTCAAATTAAGCCTAATCTCCTCCTAAGCATACAAGTGTCAGATGATAAACCTTACAGCATCATCACCACGCCACCCAACCCAATTCCAATTGCAAGCTACCTTACACTGGAATGACACAAACCAAAAACAATCCATCTTGCTAGTTTGATGTTAAAGAAATAAACCAACCCTAGAGCTGAAACTTAGCTCACACACTGATCAATTCTTCTAATTCAAATCATAAAGCTTACTTACTGATCTAGAATAGGTCACGGTCAGTAATCTGCTACCTAGTTTACATATCCAAAGCAGTTCAAAATAAGAATCCAAAATAGGATCTCAAATTGAAACTCACGGTGGAAATCAGAGAATCAAAAATAGATCAAACCACCTCTGCTTAAATCTAGTATACACAGATCTAGTTCCCGGGGCTATGGTGCAGCGGTAGGGCCACTAGTCGCTATCCCAGGCATCCTCGGTTCGATCCCTAGCTACGGCGCATTTGCAGGAATTTTTCCTCCAAATGGGGCGCGAACCCTGGGATGCTGGGCTTCTAGACCGTCCACCGCGAGCGCTTCCCGATTTACCCTGGTGACCGGTGGGAAACTTCCGTGGGGCCGAGCCGGTCACCCCAGGTTCAATTTGTCTGCTGCCTGGTTCATCATTTTTTTTTATAGTATACACAGATCTAAATCTATTTGCGTACAAATGAAATAGATACAAGTTTCTTTTAGCAACTTCATATAATCTATTTACAAAGTTAAATAAATTGGTCCAAATAGATCAAACAGAGCTACCTTCACAACAGAATCCTACAACATCAAAGAACTGGTTAAATTCCACACTTGTTCATCCCAATTTCACATCCACCGAAACTACACACCATATCCAATTTACCAACCAAGTTAAATCCATTATCCTCTTATTGATTCCTCATTCACACACCTGAGTCAAGTAATGAACAGAAATCCAATTCCACATCTCCATTGCTCTAGCAATTCAAAATCAAAGAAAACACTGAGCTATAGCAACCCAATTAGTTTCTTACCTCCAATCCCAGCTTCAAACATAACTGTTCCAACAATTAGCATATGCACAGGGAAGATTTAACCAATTCAAGATCTTTCTTCCATTCACAAGCACCAATCCAGTCAAAATCCAACTCGGTTTCTAAGAGAAAACAAAACATTCCAAAATCAGAACCTTACCTCAATTCCAAACTAGTTTGATCAGTGGAAACAAGTAGGGATCACCTTGAATCCCTGGTTTCGTACCCACTGCTCCCTCGAGCTCAAACCACCTGCCCAAATTCTAGAGAATGAGATAGGGCAGAAGAATGAAGAAGAAGGAAGCAAATCGTCGAACACGAGAATGAGTTGGACGTTTTCTTCTAGCTGTGAGCGAAGAAGAGCAGCAGGGAGTTAGGGCTCTCACCCTTGCAAACCCACCTCCGACCGCAGTTGAGCGTCGCCTCTCGCCTGCGTTGTGTGAAGCCGAAAGGAGGAGTGGCCGCCGAGGGTATTCGGCTGCGAACTAGGGTACGCGAAGGGAAGAAGAAGGAACAGAGAGGGATTGAGCTCTTCGTCGGCCGATTGCAGTGGGAAGGGAGAACTCGTCGCTAGGGCACGCGAAGGAACGGGAAGAAGAAGAAGAGGGGATCGGGGATGTGGCTGTTGCGGCGCGATAGGGCTGCGACGGGGGAAGAAGAAAGGAATATAAGGGATGGTCTTTTTTGCAGTTTGCCCCTCCCTCTTTGGTTTATTCCGTTCAGCCCATTAAATATGGGATTTTTAGCCCTTAAGCCCTCCAAGCTTAGGATTTAGGATAACCTGACCCTCCAAAATTCCACCGGGATCAATAAGCCCTAATTCTTTTTTTGAAAATTTTTCTGATTTGAGTCAGAAGTACCGGATTTAACATTAGCCCAGCTAGGAGATGATCCCTAAAGATAGTAAAATAACTAAGGGGAGGAAGGTGGGGTCGGTCGCGACGTTTGGGGAGAAGGAACTGTTAGGATCTTTGCCCTAGCTAGAGGGGGGGGTGAATAGCAATTTCGGCGTTTTCTTTCACCTACGTTGTTAGTTGCGCAAGCGGAAATACAATAACAAACAAACTAACAACTAAACAATGCTAACAAACCAGATTTACGTGGTTCGGAGATGAAGCTCCTACTCCACGACAGTCCGTGAGGTGGACGATCCCTTGATCCTTCGGCGGATCGCTCCCCGGATTTCCTCCGGCTATCACGTGTCGTTCCTTGTGGGTGGAGAAACCTCTCCACAATCCCAAACAATCACTTGAGCACACAAGACTACTAACTTGCCCTATCCAAGCAAGTTTCGTCAACCCCCTAGCCCCAAAACGAGCTCCTTTAAATAGGACTCGGGGCTGAAACCCGCGCACCAGTTGACTGGTAGGCTTCAACGGCTACAAAATATGCAATGAGTGCCTCAGCCACCTTCGCAACGGTCGACCTCCAGTCGACTGGTACAGGACCAGTCGACTGGATCCAGTCGACTGGAACCAATTCCAGTCGACCCTCCTTGGGTCGACCCGATTCTTTGTGTGTTATGGTCCCAGTCGACTGACAACTTACCAGTCGACTGATGAAGCTGAGAAATCACATTTCAGCTTCCCTTTTCATCCCTTAGTCTTGACTCACGCCTTCAAACACCTTCCACAAGCCTTGTGCCTCTCCTGGATGCTTCTGAGTCCACGACTCCTCATCCTTGCACTTGCTTGAAGTGTTTCCATCGGCTTCGTCATACTAAGTCTCCCTTTTGCCAAGAGGTCACACCTCCGGGACTTCCTTTGCCAAGACTCTCTTCTTGGACTTCCCTTGCCAAGTCTTCCACCTGGACTTTCCTGCTTACTCAAAGTACACAAGTTAGAACACAAAACATTGCCTAACTTAAACTTGTTTAGCCAAACATGAAAACTATAATTACTTGGAGCAAGATTGCACCAACAATCTCCCCCTTTTTGATGTTTGGCAAAACTCATTTAAGTTAGGTCTTTAAATATCACAACATGCTTTAATTATAATGATACATGAACATGAGGCATATAAAGATAAGCATATGAATATAATCATGCAACATTTCATGTAATCTAAAACACATAATCACGATTAAGAGCTAACTTAGTCTATTTCTCCCCCTTTTTGACAAAAATCACAAAAAGCGAGGAATGTACTCGTTAAAGGCTTGCTCCCCCTAACGCCGTGCTCCCCTTGGATCATTGCACCAATAATGTCCTTGATTTATTGTGAAGGCAACAACAACAATTCTTAGCCATTAATACAGACAAAACAAAACCTTGTGTGTCAACTTGAATCCAATGACTCTCTTGACCAATCCTATTATCCAAGATAAGATTACATGCAGGTCATATCACTTCCAATTTGATACACGGTATCAGAGAACTCACAGAGTTCAAAGGACGGACAAAAACTTCAATTTTAGCACAAAACAGAGTCACCCGGTCGACCTCTGGTCGACTGCCACCAGTCGACTGGTATCTGAGCCAGTCGACTGGTGGCTGAATTTCAGCCCTCTTTGGTGAATTTCAGAAATGTCGTAGAAATTCTATAAATCTCCAAAAATTCTGAAATTTTGTGGGGAGATTTGTGAAGCCAATGTCTACTTGGGAAAAATATGTTTCCAAATAAATGTACTCCAAATCCCAAGATTTGCACGAAACTCTATTTCTTCTAAAATGTATCAATTAATCTCTTCCCAAAAGTCCTAATTCTCACTTTTCTTCAACTTATCCTTTTATCCTTGATTCAAATACATTCCTATCATTGAAATATATGGTATTCCACCATTAAACCTCAATTTCATCGATTAATTCTCCTTTTTCATCTTTTTTTTCCCTAAATTCTCCTTTTAATGTGCCAAACTCTAGGATTAAGACTTATCCAAGTCTTCTAACCCTTTTTGGCACATTTCACTTTACTTCCTAAGAGGAAAACTTTTGAGATCCATTTACCATGGACCCCAAAGGCTCCTAGAGCTCCCCCTTGAGCTTTTAGCCCTAGTCACCTCCCTAGGTGACTCAATCCATACTAGGCCACACCGGTGTGTCACCGATGACTCTTGGCCTACAACTCGGACTCTCTTATCCTTAGACTCCTTGTCCTTGGTTATGTCCTTATCTCTCCCTTTGGATGACACCCTCTTGCCATCCTTGGATTTACCCTCCTTGCCATAATTGTATGTTTTTCCACCATACTTCTTTTTGTTGGCCTTGGAGGTCCTAGCTTGGTAGCCCAAACCCGATCTATCATAGTTAGGTTTTAGGCTACTCAATACTAGGTCTAGACCCTTAGATCCAACCTTGAATCTTTCTAGGGTCTTTTCTAATGTATCAAGTCTTGCCCTCAAGGCTTGATTTTCCCTTTCTAAGTTCTTGACCTTAGTGTCCTCATGTCCACCTTAGACATTTATAGACCTACCATTCTTTCTAGGCATGTGTCTCCCCTTCTTGGGGTTAATGCATTGATCCTTAGGTGCATAAGTGATAGGTCTATCATGATGCATATTTTTTCTAGAATTATAATCTACCTTGTTATCCTTATTCCTATCATTGTACTTAAATCCATGGTTATGCACCATTAAACATTTCTCATTAATTCTAGCATGCATGGATGGATGATTTGCATTATTCTTACAATGTAAGGAAGAACTTGAAATTGAATTGCATTTTACCCTAGGATTAGGGATTACCTCCCTTACCCTTGTAGTTCTCCCTTGATGTGCTTTTTGCTTCTTCCTCTCTTCTTTCTCCCATCTCCTTAGATGCTCCATTTTATTGAGCTTTTCACTCATTGGGCATCTTGTGTGGTAGTGTCCTAGCTCTCCACACGTGAAGCATCTAATTTTCTTCTTCTTAGCTTGAGCCTCTTTATTCCTACAACCCATGTTAGATTTAACCGAAATTGAAATGGGTTTAGATTTTACCTCCCTTTTACCTTTTGGACACTTATCTTTGTAGTGTCCCTTTTCATTGCACCCAAATCATATGATGTGGCCTTTGTTGCTTGCTTTGGTGGAGGTGGAGGCTAGGTTGACTACTTCTTCAACCTTGGAAGATGTGGAAGCTTCCACTTGATCCGGAATTGATGAGGGTCTTTCCTCCCCCTCAATTCTTGAAATTGGTGCCTCTTCTTCTTCTCTTGAGGAGGTTGATGGTCTTTCACTTAGCTCCTCCTCCTCACTTGAAGAAGTTGACACTTCTTCCATTTCACTTGATGATGTAGATAATTCTTTTTCTTTTTCCTCTTCTCCACTTGAACTTACTTCTTCGGGCTTATGTACTTCTTGAACTCGTGTAGGGTTCTCATGATACTTTTTCACTTTGCTCCACAATTCACATGCATTTTGATATTTTCCTACACAACTCAAGATATTATTAGGCAAAAGATTTACTAAAATATTTATTACCTTTTCATTCGCTTTTGCTAGGTCTTGTTGCTCTTGATTCCAATATCTAGGGCGAAGCTTCTTTCCATGCTTGTCCTTTGGAACTTCGAATGGCTCTTCTAGCATGACCATGCACTCCCATTCCATACTAAGCCAATTCTTCATCCTTGCTCGCCAATAGTCGAAATCTTCATTGTCGTATGGCGGCGGAGTGTAGATGTTGTCCCCCAACTTATCTTCCATGATTTCTTCTCCTCTAGTGCGTGCTCCCTTGGCGATTAGTCCAATGAGAGCGAACCTCGCTCTGATACCACTTGTTAGGATCTTTGCCCTAGATAGAGGGGGGGTGAATAGCAATTTCGGCATTTTCTTTCACCTACGTTGTTAGTTGCGCAAGCGGAAATACAATAATAAACAAACTAACAACTAAACAATGCTAACAAACCAGATTTACGTGGTTCGGAGATGAAGCTCCTACTCCACGACAGTCCGTGAGGTGGACGATCCCTTGATCCTTCGGCGGATCGCTCCCCGGATTTCCTCCGGCTATCACGTGTCGCTCCTTGTGGGTGGAGAAACCTCTCCACAATCCCAAACAATCACCTGAGCACACAAGACTACTAACTTGCCCTATCCAAGCAAGTTTCGTCAACCCCCCTAGCCCCAAAACGAGCTCCTTTAAATAGAACTCGGGGCTGAAACCCGCGCACCAGTCGACTGCTCACTTACCAGTTGACTGGTAGGCTTCAACGGCTACAAAATATGCAATGAGTGCCTCAGCCGCCTTCGCAACGGTCGACCTCCAGTCGACTGGTACAGGACCAGTCGACTGGTCGACCCTCCTTGGGTCGACCCGATTCTCTGTGTGTTGTGGTCCCAGTCGACTGACAACTTACCAGTCGACTGATGAAGCTGAGAAATCACATTTCAGCTTCCCTTTTCATCCCTTAGTCTTGACTCACGCCTTCAAACACCTTCCACAAGCCTTGTGCCTCTCCTGGATGCTTCCGAGTCCACGACTCCTCATCCTTGCACTTGCTTGAAGTGTTTCCATCGGCTTCGTCATACTAAGTCTCCCTTTTGCCAAGAGGTCACACCTCCGGGACTTCCTTTGCCAAGACTCTCTTCTTGGACTTCCCTTGCCAAGTCTTCCACCTGGACTTTCCTGCTTACTCAAAGCACACAAGTTAGAACACAAAACATTGCCTAACTTAAACTTGTTTAGCCAAACATGAAAACCATAATTACTTGGAGCAAGATTGCACCAACAGGAACTTATAGTCCGGATGGATTTCATATTCCGTACGGAGGGCTTCGAGGTGGTGGTCGGCCAGGGTGGATACAGTGGTAGTATACCATAGGCCAGCGGAAGAAGTGGAGGCTGCCATAGGGTCGGGGTCGGGATGGTCTTTGGGCCGGGATAACTTATTAATCAGACGACCAAATCGAAGGAGGAGGGAAAATGTACCTACTAAGGGAATGACCGACGTCGAGGGTCGGGGACGGCCGGAACCCACGAAAACGGCTAGAGACCGAAGCAGCAAAGGCGGCGTGGAGGAGGAAGAAGGAGGGCAAGGAATGGCAGAGGACGGTGAAAAATGGAGAGGGACCACAGCCACGCCTGGACCGTCGGATGGCGGCGGAACAAAGGTGGTCAAAAGATCGGCGCAATCGATTTCCCGCCCAAAGAAATGCCTCGAGAGACGTGCCCTGACGACGCGTAAGGAATGCGGACGAGCGATGCCTCGATGCCAGGGTAACCTAGTCAGGAGGCAACGCGTGGCAGGAAAGTTAAGGCGTGATGTGACAGGCACATTCGGGTCATAATGACCTTGGTTCGGGGGCCATCCAGGCATGGGGGAAACGTGACGACGACGGGATAGTTCGACCGGGCGGGCAGCTTAGTCAGTCAGACTCGTCGCTTCCTTCAACCAGACTTGAGTGGAAGGCATGTGATCCGGTTGGCTAGTAACGGGCGTTTGGACAAGGGTGTCCCCGACCGAAGGCCCAGACCTGGCCAAGGCCCTGTTGGAGGGGCGGGTCCCAGTAGAACAATTCCCTTGGCCGGGTCAACCAGGATCTCGGGCGGGCATGCGACCATAGACTGGTGATGGGCGGTCGACCGGGAGTCAGAGGAGAAGTCGGCCCCATCTGCCAGATTCGGGCAATTGGGGTCGGAGGAGGGGTCGCCCGATCGGGCGGTCGAGGTTGAGGTCGAGGAGAAGGTCGTTCGGTCGGGTGATTGGAGTCGGGGGAGGTCGGCCCCACCTGGCCAACTGGGCGATCGGGGTTGAAGGGGGGTCGCCCGGCCAGACGGTCGAGGCCGAGGAAGGCACCATCCCGATCGGCCGATCAGGAGTCAAAAGAAGTCCGCCCTGTCTGGTAGACCGGGCGATCGGGGTCGGGATGTGGTCTCCCAGCCAGACGGTCGGGGCCGAGGAATCCACCGCCCCGATCGGATGGTCGGGAATTCGAGAGGATGTCGTCTACGTGTGGGGCTAACTAATAGCCAGGGGTGGTCGGCCGGCCCCCCCCCCCCCCCCCCCCCCCCCCCCCCCCCCCCTCAGTCGTCCGAGCTGAGAGATAGTGTGTAGAATGGCGACAAACGCGCACGATAGGGGGTCCTTGCAATTAAGGTCCTTAAATGCGTAATGGATACAGCCAGGTACGGACTAATACACGCAATCCTCCATTATGAGGAGAGGATAGCCGCCGCTAGCGATCCCTCCCTGAGATGGGGCGCCATTTACGGAAGTGACCTGATGAGCAGCATAAACCGGCGAAGGACCATGGGGTGACTCCGTACACACCACGGGAAGGCCAGCTGTTACGCGGTAAGGGCATTTATGACGGAAGCTGACCTGGGTAGGTGAGATGACTTCCCCTATATAAAGACCATGGGGAGCCCATAGGGAGGGGGGATTTTTTCAAGAAAGAGGGAAAGAGGGCTGCGGTTTCAGCATTCCAGGGTCCCGGTGCCACCACTCCCAACCGAGCAGGTTTACTAAGTCTCCTATAGCGCCACATCACCCACGTGGGTTCTCCTCTGCTTACCGACAAGATCATATTCCACCTTAAAATTATTATGATCAAATCTATTTATTACTTTGGGATTGTTTTAATTAAAACAACTTTAAGCAAAACAATTCCAACTTTAGAATTGTTTTGTACGTTAGAATTGTTTTTTAATCAACTTTAGACAAAGTTGCTTCAAGATAATAAAATTATTTTGAATCAATTTTAATTAAAAATAGTGATGGTGCACACTCATGTGTACACGATATAATATATAAATATGTATAAATTTAATTTATTTAGTTAAAATTTAAAATTTTAATTTTGAAAGTTTTAAAATAAAATTAAAAATTAAAAATATCTTTTTTAATTTAATAAATTATTTTGCAAAATTTTAATTTTGGATTAAGATTTATCTTTTTTCAGATGAGAATTTATTTAATTAAAATTTAAAATTTTAATTTTGAAAATTTAAAATATAATTTCAAATTAAAATTTGAATTTTTTTAATTTGATAAATTATTTTCTAAAGTTTTAATTTTGGATTAAGATATGAATTTTTCTTTTTAACATTTGTAATTTTAAATTTATCTTTTGAATTTGTATTTTAAGATTTGTGATTTTATTTTCTAAATTTTTTAAATTTAAAAAATAAGAAGTTGAAATTGCTAATAAAATTTAAAATTATTTTCAGTGGAAAAAGAAAAAAATTAATAATATAATTTAATTTTGAATTTTACTAAATTAACTGAGAATGGATTAGTAAATGGTATAGAATATATTTTTAAAATAAAAAAGTTACCACGTAAATAAAAAAGTTATTTTTTTTCATTTTCATATGTAGTAAGCATTAGAATCCATCGATTAGTTACTATAATTAGATAATGATTAGATTTGGGATGATGGATTCGATTTTATAAAAATTTTTCATTGATTGATAAGATAAATCATAAAATACTCACGGGAAATAGGAGTAAATAGGAGTAGAAGTCTATCTCGAAATTACGTATTTCATTTAGAAGAAATATTATTATATTTGAGATTAAATCGTAAGTATCTGATTGATTACTTTACAATTCTTTGCTGAATCATAATCCAATGCTGGTGAGTTAGTACCTTATTGCTACTGCTAGGTGGTAGGGATGACAATCTCTTTCGAATTCGATGGAGGATTCGACATCCGACTTAAATGGAGGAGGATATGGAGGGATTACCGATACCTGAATCGAATATTCGATTAAATAATATATATATATATATATATATATATATATATATTAAAGAATATTTTTTTTCGAAATCTACTAATAATTTATGTTGATGTTAAGAATATGTTATATAGATGTTTAATCTATTTTTAAAATTATAGATATATATTTTTTAAAATATGATATTAATTTTAATGTATTTTTATTTAATGATATAGTTGGATAAAAATAAAAAAAATATTAATATATAAGATATTCGATCTTTTAATGAGTATGAATATTCGAATGTATATTTAATATCCAATGAATATAAACATAAAGAATATAGGATGTTATTCGAATATGAATCATTATCATCCCTATTAAATGATGGCAAATGCTTATAATAATCTTTGTATCACGGTGACATCAGTTTATCTTTGGAAGGTCATTTTTAAAAAAGGGTCGGCCCAAGACCTTTTTTGTTTGTTTTTTTTCCCGACTTTATAGCTTTGCCTTCCACGATGGGTTTGCTTGGTATTTATCTATTTGCCGATCTTTTTCATGAAAGTAAGAATTGACAGACCGAGGCTCTCGATCATACACTCATGGCGTTTCTCCATTTTAATTTGCATTCTGTCTCCTTTCCAGCTCGCTTTCTTTTTGCTGCACCTTACTTATCAGCAAAGTATGAACCTACTTTTAAGTTGACTGACTTTGCTGAGAAGACCCCGTCGAATGCAGCCTTCCAAGTCCACTGTACTCCGTTGAGAAGACCTCGTCATCGTCTTCTAAATTCACCGTCTTCCATCTATATCGACTAATAGCCTGACGATCGACCAACGTCGTGCGTACTTCTCTTCAAAGCTCAACAGAGCCAAGGTGAGTTTCCTTTTTTCGTTCAACATGATGTAGCTCAATCAAACAGGTCTTCAACAGTTGAATGATCAATGAAACATACCGATATCTATATGCCCAGGGATGGCGTGGGGGAAAGTCTTACCGATCCTACTTGCACTTGCTACTACTGGATTATCTCCTTGGTGCAGAGCACAACAGATCAAAACGACGTCAATTAAAAACCGAAATTTTACACTCCCATCCAACTGCCCAACAAGCTGCGGCAATATCAGGGTCCCATACCCTTTCGGCATCGGCAATGTTTGCTACCTTCCAGGCTTCAACCTTATCTGCCTCAATGAAAACGATCGCACTGTGCCAGCCCGGCTCTTCATGGGTGACGGCACACTCGAGGTTACTAGTATAGATTTGTCTTCAGGGTACGTCTACTTGAAATTGCCAGTTATCAGAATGGGCATCAACCAGAATTCCATCACCGTCCCACTGATCGATCTGCAAAATTACCACAACTTCAACTTTTGGGCAACAGACAACTCTCTGTTTGTTTCTGGCTGCAATGTCAATACCAGTCTAATTGACCTCGCCAACAATAACACCATCATATATAATTGCTACACAATTTGCTTGGACGTCATGCAGTCCAAATTTGTTGCCCTTCGTAATCCGGAGTGACAATTGCAGTATTGATATTGATCAGGGACTTCCAGACCGTGTCTTCTTAGGAGTTCGTTTAACTCGTTTAACTCAACTCAACCAGACTCAGTTTCCTTTGGCTAAAGCTACAGCAGTCAGCGCCTACATGATCGAGCCAAGTCTGTCTTGGTACTTGGACGATCACTCTTCATGTACAGAGGCAATGAAGGATATGGCGACCTACGCTTGCCTAAGCAGCAACATTGATTGCCACAATGCCTCTGCTGGTGACACGAATGACACGGACGTCGGATACTATTGCAGTTGTTCTGGCGCAACGGAAGGCAATCCCTACCTAACTGATGGCTGCCAAGGTAATTAACAACTTCATTCCCTTCTTAATTAGTTTTCTCGAGTTCATTTGGATTCGAAAAAGTAATAATGATGCTTCTCTGTTGCATTGATTATTACGATTGTCGACAGACGTTACAACTCCCAAGATATATCCAGCCAAAAATTGTACAAGAAATTGCGGAAGTGTCTATATACCATTTCCCTTTGGACTTAAAAATGAATCGGATTGCTACAGAGACTCATCATTTGCACTAGTTTGCAACCAAACAACGACGCCTCCTGTTCTCCTGTATCAGGACAAAAATGTGACCCATGTAGACCTGGAAAGAGGAGAACTAATCCTCGTGGAAGTGACAAATTCTTCAGAAGGCCAATCATTCCGGATGCGAGGAACTGAAGGATATTACGCATACAGATACAGTTGGTTCACTCTCACTGAACGACAGTCACAGTACGTATATAGTTGGTTGATCCCCTATTATTCCTTCGAGGATGCTAGAATGAAAAAGTCGCACTTCGCATGCGTCAGCGAGCACAGCAAATGCCACAGTACAACCGGCAGGCAAGGAGATCAATTGGGATACCTTTGCGAGTGTGAGAAAGGTTATACAGGAAATCCGTACATAATTAATGGATGCCAAGGTACTTGAAAACTCTCCCTAATTATATCTCCGGATATCACTCTTGGAGCGAAAGTTTGCATATTTATTTATTATTATTTTTATTTTTGTGTGCATTCTAATACTTATTTAAACTGAAATACTTAAGGACGACTTTTAATTTACCCCCAAAGTTAGTGCTTTCAAAAGTATTAGAGGCACTTTTTAATTCGTTTCTGGAAATTTTGTAAAGACAATTATATATAATTATCATTAAAAGATAATAATTCTTTTAAAGATAATTAAAATTATCTAAAAATATATACACATAAATATAATTCAATTAAATAATTACAATTGTCTTTAAAAGTTAATAATTTATAGAAATAATCATTTAATTATCACTAAAGTTTATAAGCCATCATAATTAACTCCAAAATAATTGTCTCTAAAAATATGTTTGACTCTAAAATAATTGCCTCTAAAAGTATATTTGACTGAGTTGATTACTATATGGTAAAGTTGTAGAATGAAATAAAGGTCGATTTGATGAAGCCGGGAGAAATATCCCTTTATACGGTAATCTACTCAGTTTTTTAATTTATCATTTTATAAATGAATATAGAATCAACCATGTGAAATATTTGAGAGTCAATGTATGCTTTTCTTTTAAGAATAATTACCTCTAAAAATAAATGTGATGAAAATTTTTTATAGGGCACAACCATCACCCTCAAAAAATAATAATTGCCTAACTCTAAAAACATAGTTAGACACCAAATGATAATTAAAAAAATTACCTCTAAAAAATCTTCACTTTTAAAAAATTAATTATTTGTTTCTAAAAATTTTTATAGATACAATTATAAATATTCCTAATACCATATAACTTTTGGAGGAAAAAAATCAATTCTTTTTAAAAAAAAATTTATCACTTGAATTTTATGAAAAATAATTATTTTCATTTGTCAATAAAATAAAATTTTAGTATTCTCCGCCCTTTCTTCTCCATTTAGTCTGACTTTCACAGTATTATCATTACTAGAAAAAAAAACATAGGAATCAAATAATATTAAATTTGAGACGGTTGATTCAATCTCAAATATATATATATATATATATATATATATTTTGATGATAAAAATAAATTAAAAAATATTCATGATGGACAATTCAAAAATTTAACATTATATAATTATGCATTCTATTTGAAAAAAAATTTCTATAAAATATATCATAGCTGGAGATTGAATTGTACCTAGGTCATAACTTGACACTCTTTCACTGCACTGTAATTCTGAGAGCACCAATGATGAATCAGATAATACGGAACTTAGGGCGACTAACCCTACCCTACGATAATTTCTACCGACGCTTGGGTAAAAAGGAAAGCGCTCATAGAAGACGGCCTAAAAACATAATATTCTATAATTACGTGCTTTACTTAGAAAAAAAATTTCTAAATAGTATATCATAATTAAAAATTAAATTATAAATATTTAAATAATAATTTAATATCTTTCCGCTGCATTATAACTAAGAGCACAAACTACACGAGGATGATCTCGATGTTCAACTCAATTTGAACTAAGCAATTAAGTCCATAGAATAATCTACTCTAAGAGCAATATATAAGGGTTTTTCTTTATAACATTCAGGTAAATTATAAACCAAGAAACAAGATTGATACACAAAAACCAACGGCATTTCATCTAAACAAGAAATAACCAGAACATCATAATACAGAATCGTGCATAGAATAATCAACCAGTAGCTTCATATAGAAATATTGGCGTTGTTTCCTAACACCAAACAAGGATATATAGAAGAGACAATAAATAAAATTTTGCCCTTAACATGCCGAGGCGAGCAATAACAAAACTAACCTCCATCCGTACTGTAGCTAGCACTCGGGGAGGGCAGACACTGACTGTGTCAGATTTTGACCCCCGAATCTTAAGATTGTAACACCACGCATGTTAATCGTAAGTCTATCCCATGCAAATGGAATTTCTAGAACTACTACAACAATTTATGGTAACAAAAAATATCAAGAGGAAGACGAATTACATTCATTTTCTTACCACTCAACTGCATCAATCCACTTAGGGTCGTAAACGAGTCGAGCCGAGTTTTAGGGTGTTCAAGCTTGTTTGATAAGGTAACCAAGCCAAGCCGATCTAAGTTTATGAACCAAGATTTTAAAATGATTGTTCAAGCTTGACTTGGTTTATTTTTTATGAGCTTGAGCTTGTTTGAAGCTTGGCCTGAGCTTGGTTAGTTTGGATGTTATCGAGCTCTTAATTCAAGCTTGGCTTGAGTTTGGTTTGAGCTTAGTTCATTTAGATGTTATTGAGCTCTCAATTCAAGCTTGTTTGATTGTTTGATTATTGAGTTTGATAATTCAAACTTATTTATTTATTTTATTTATTTATTTATTTAACATATTGATAAGAGTTTTATTAATAAATATGGTTCGTGAACATTGTTCATGAACAATGTTCATGAATGTTGTTCACGAACATTAACGAGCTGAACATATATGTGTTTAAGCTTGTTTGTTTAGTTTAACGAACTGTTCAAGTTTGTTTATTTAATTGATATCGTGTATATTGAACGAGCATAAACAAACTCTTACCAAGCTCAACACCAAACTTGTTCACGAATGTTTAGTTCATTTACAACCCTAAATCCACTAGAATGTAAGTACATATGACCATTCTCAAAATATATATTACAATCTAGAAACTTTAGTACTCAGGTTCAAAAGATGTAGCATAGGTTTGAGGAACTTCATCCACATTAAAAAAAAAAGGGTTTAGAAGAGAGATTTTGATGTCTTAACTAGACAAGGTGAGTAAAACTTTTCTAGCTAAATTTGGCTTGTTTCTTCAAATTTCTGTAAACTTTTGGGGAAAAAATGCTACAAGTGTGAAACATAAATTGTAACTCTTGTCAAATAAGTTTTTTATTAATTGATTTCATGTAAAATCGCTTTGTTCTTTAGGTCCCTCTATTTTTTATGGTATTGGTGTGCATAATTACCTCACCTATGTTTTTGTTATTCTTTAGATATAAATGAGTGCCAAAATCCTAAGGAACATAATTGCATGGGAACTTGTATAAATACAGAGGGTAGTTACAAGTGCACATGTGAACCAGGAACATATGGTGACCCAACGATCAGGTGCATCCCTCATACAAAGAAGAGAACTCTTATGTTAGGTAAGTCCTTGAAACTTGAGAATGAAATGTTAGGTTTGGTTAAACATATATACACCATGTGATCAAATCAACTGTAACAGAAAAATGAAAAATGAAAACAAAGTGCAACACTACTTGTTAGCATAACACTTTTAGAAGATGCAAAGGTAGATTGTGTTATAACATGTAGTTCATAAAAGGTATGATCAAATATATGAGACTTGTGAAATTTAATTTCCTTGTATGTGGTGCAGCTCTCATCATCGCTGCTGCAGGCAATGTGTGCCTACTACTCTTGTGTGTAATGTTGGTCATCCTAAGTAAAAAATGGAAGGAAAGAATACAAAAGCAAATAAGAGAAAAGAACTTTCATCAGAATCATGGTTTATTGCTGCAACAATTGATCTCTACAAGCGAACATGATGCCGAGAGAACTAAATTATTTCCATTGGAAGAGATAGAAAAAGCAACAAACAATTTTGATGAAACTCGCATGCTTGGTCGTGGAGGGCATGGGGTAGTTTACAAAGGAATTTTATCGGATCAACGAGTTGTTGCAATAAAAAAATCTACAAATATGAAAAAAAGTGAGATAGATCAATTCATAAATGAGGTAGCAATTCTTTCTCAAATTAATCATAAGCACATAGTGAAGATTTTTGGATGTTGCCTGGAGACTGAAATCCCCTTATTGATTTATGAATTTATTTCAAATGGCACCCTATCACATCATCTCCATGTTCCCAATGGGCAATCTAAATTATCGTGGGATGATCGCTTGAGGATTGCTACAGAAGTTGCAGGCTCACTTGCCTACTTACACTCTGATGTTTCTATGTCAATTTTTCATAGAGATGTTAAATCGTCAAATATTCTTCTAGACGATAATTTGGTTGCAAAAGTATCTGATTTTGGAGCTTCAAGATTTATTCCGCTCGATCAAAATTATGTAATTACTACTGTACAAGGCACCTTCGGATACTTGGATCCAGAGTATTATCAAACAAGTGAGTTGACAGAAAAAAGTGATGTCTATAGTTTTGGTGTCATTCTCCTAGAACTTTTGACAGGGAAAGCTCCTATTTACTCAAACGAGCATGGTGATGAGGTGAACCTATCAATGCAGTTTCTTCAAGCAACGAGAGAAAACCATGCTCTTGATCTTGTGGAGGACTGTGTTTTGAAAGAAGGAAACAAAGAAGAGCTTTTGGAAATAATGCAAATGATAGAAATGTGCTTGAGGCTGAAGGGAGCGGAGAGACCTACTATGAAAGAAGTTGAGTACAAATTGCAAGGTCTGAGAGGGATCAGAATGATGAAAAAGAGGCTACCTTCTTTTGTAGAAGACTATGAAACAACTGAAACTAACCTGAGTGATGCATTTTATCCTTCAATAGAATTGGTGAGCCAAAGTAATCAAGGCACTTCTACTAGTTACAGCTCAGAGAAAGACCCTATGCACCAATAACCATACTCACCTCGATGAGTTTTCTTTCTCAAAGCACCATGTCTCTACTGCTTGGTGTCTAAACTAGCTGGAATGGTCCGTGGACTACCATTATAGTTAATCTGCTGTGCTTATAGTGACGTGAATTTCTTCCAGAATTATTTCTGTGTCTATGAGCAAGTAGGATGCATCATAAACTAAAATTGGAGTGTGTATGCTACAAATTATTATGTCAGAGTTTGTGTTTGCTTAATGTAATAATTAGTATTAACTTAATGAATGCAACTTTTTTATATATAAATTCTGTAGTCGCATGACCAGGAGATGATATGGAAGCAACTTAAACTGTGGTGTATACATTTCAGGTAAAACTACTTATTGAACAAGCCAGCAATCTACTAAAGTTCCATTGTTCGAACATAGCAAAATTTATGTTTATCAAATGTGCATAGTAGAATTTGTATTGTGCCCGGTGGAAGTTACATCCATGGGCAGCCATGGCATGGTAGAAGTTGTATTGTTCCTATGGCAGCCATGTTGACTTTTTTTTGGCTGCCATTTACATTGCCTTTTATCTCTATATTCAGATATAGAAAGATAGAATGCAATGTAGACGAGCAAGAAACCATTTCAACTAATACGCTAACATTTGTTACTTTCTACACTCTTCTTCTAATACTCATCTAACAGTGTTTTTATTTCCCTTTCCCTCTAAATCATCAAAATTTACACTAGCCAGAAATTGACAAAACTGAGTACTTGTCCAATTGTGACATACCGAGACTAATTTTCAAGAAGCATATTATAACTAGTTTTAGCAGGGAAATAAGAACACTAAGGTGCAACAAAACCTGCATCTGAAGGCTTTTTTCTCAAGTAGAAGCCTTGAGGTGATAAATCCCCAAGACAGCATTCCTAAGGTCTCCGATGATCCATGCTTAGGGTTCTCCCACTATTTCACTACGATGGAACCGGAACAGTATTGAGGTGCATCTGAGATGGAGTTCGGGCGAATCACCCTCTAAATGAAATCAACGGCGACGCGAGAATGAGAATGAGAGTGGAGAGAGGACCAGCCTTACTCTATCTTCTTCTTATTTTCTTTTTCTTGTGCTTTCGCAGTTGAGAGAGCAAGGGACAAGGACGCTGAACCTTGCCCGTGTGATCTCAGTGGTGAACAGAGGCAGAGGTAGCGGATACAGAAAACGCCGCTCAATCGAGAGGCTGTAGCGGAAAATGGAATAATTATGACCAAAACAACTCTAATATAATATAATTTTAAGTATAATATATGAGAGTATTTTAGATAGAACATTATATATAACGGTAATTTAATAAAGTTTGAATGGATTAAAAGTTACACATTACTTTGCTATTTACTAAAAGGTATATCTTTTTCAATATTTTTTCCATTCCATGCTCTTGATAAATTTTATTTTTTATCCTTTTTTTTTCTCTATCATTTTACTTTGTCATCTCTTTACTCTATTTTATACATTCAGGGGGCGTTTGATTTGGAATAATAGAGACTAAGAAATGAAAATCAATTATAATCATTCCCATTAACACTGTTTGGTAAGTGTAAATGGGAATGAAAATAAAGGAATCATTCTTTCATTTTCATTCCCTACTTCCCCCTCATTAATCAAACTCCTCAATCATTCATTCATTTTCATATATCCAAAATACTCCTTTTTTTTATTTTTTATTTTCCATTTTACTAATTCTTTTTACATTCTCTTATTTTACTTTTTTTCTCTACATTTTAAAATGTCTCTCTACATATTTATTTATTTATCTCTCTCTCTACATTTTCTATTACTTTCTCTCTCTACATTTTCTATTACTTTCTCTCTCTACCTTTCTCATCTCATTTTCTCATTTTCAATATCACTTTCTCTCTCTACCTCTCTTATTATAATTTATCTATTTTTATTTTTTATTTTTTCTCTATATTTTGTATATCACTTTTTCTTGTTACTTTTCTCATCTCATTTTCTCTCTATATATTTTGAATACACTTTCTCTCTCTACCACTCTTATCATAATTTATTTATCATTATTTTTCTTTTTTTTATATATTTCATATATCACTTTTTCTCTCTATATTTTCTATATCACTTTCTCACTCTATCCTCTCATCTCATTTTCTCTCTGTATATTTTAAATATCACGTTCTCTCTCTACCTCTCTTATCATAATTTATCTATCCTTATTTTTTACTTTTTTCTATATTTTCTATATCACTTTCTCTCTGTATATTTTCTATATCACTTTCTCTCTCTGTCTCTCTCATCTCATTTTCTCTCTATAAATTTTCATTATTACTTTCTCTCTCTACCTCTTTTATCATAATTTATCTATCTTTATTTTTCACTTTTCTCTATATCTTCTGTCACTTTCTCTCTCTATATTTTCTATATCATTTTCTCTCTCTCTCTCATCTCATTTTTTTCTCTGTATTTTTTTTAATGATTCCTCCCTCTATTTTTTATCACATCTATCTTATCTTACTTTCTCTCTTTACTTTTTATCTTCATTTTCTCTATTATTGTATTTTCTCTTATTTTTTTCTTCTAATTTCTTTTTCTAACTTACTTCTCATAATTTACCTCTTTATATTTTACTACTTTATCTCTAAATTTATTTTATTTCACTTTCTCTATTTTGTAATAATTCTATTATTTTAGGTAACTTTGAATTATGGATTATCATTATTAAAGTTGTTGTTAAATACAGGAACTTTAGAGGGGTTAAGTGTGAAATTTCTTAAAAAGAGGGCTTGGTTGAGATTTCGGGAAACGGAAGGGCTTAGGTGCAAAGTTGCTAGGGCATTTAAATGCCGACTCGTTTCTCCCCGTTGCTAATCGCGATTGAGCCGCATCCTTTCTTCTTCTTCCCTACTTCTTCTCCGCTGTCGCTGTGCTCCGACGACGAGCGAGGTTCCGTTGTCTCCGGCCGAGCGAGGACGAGCGGAGCCACAGGAGAACGCGGCGATCCTTCCTTTCCCCTCGTTGTTGTCGGAGTTTCATCGCCTCGCCACTGAGGCTGCAAATCTGGTCGAGCGAAGCGTTTGTGCCGATCACCTCATCAGCTGGAGTACGGGAAGGTAAGTCGTTTGCTCTTAACCCTAGCTTCGACTTTTGGGTTCCATCCTCTATTTCGCGCTGAGCTGGTCGCCGGATTTGCTTCTAGGGTTGGGCGATCGGGGAGTTAGAGGATTCTGAGAAGGGAAATTGGGTTGGCTGTCACGGAGCTTGGACGTGCGATCGGAGATCTCATTGGAAGGTAAGCTTCGATGTTTCCTTCTGTGACTTCCTCGATTTGTTTCTGCTATGGTTTACAGCCGGTATGAAATTGGATGTGCTCTGATCGGATTTGAGTGTGGTTCTGGGAGGAGTTCTTTGTGTTTGCTGCGATTTGAACTTGGAATCTCGATCGGTTGCTGTTTTGAATTCCCTATTCTTGGTTTTGAGTTCTGTGTTCTTACTCTGATGCGGATCATGACTCTGGGCTGTGTTCCGATTGTGTATTGGGGAGTGATACTGACCTTGAATTCAAGTTGTGTATATGTGTTTCGCTTTTCTTGTTTCCCTAGCTTCTCTCGATCTGGTTATGATTCGAATGGTAGGAAGTTTGAAGCTCTGATTGGTTGGATTTGTGGTTATCGTGCGTGTGTTGGTGGATTGGGGATTCGGTTTTGGTTCTGTAGTTTCTAATCCAGCTTTTCGATTGGGAATTTGATTCAGTTGGTGACCTAGTTCCTTAGCTTGGCTCTGTTAAGTGTTCTGTGAAGATCGATTTAAGTACTTTGTGATGGAATCCTTGTAATTGTGTGTTGAATTGCTTGATTCGTAGGTGGAATTCGCTATACTGTTCGTGGTCAATTATTGATCAATCTTGGTCTCTAATTTTGGGATGTTGTTTTTTACTCTGTTAAGGATGATACTGAGATCTTGGATTAAGTAGTTCTGATCAGTTTTCCTTGCCATGTAGTTGGATTGTTCTGTTTAGGTGTATGGTACAAACATTGAGCTAATTAATTAGTCATAGTTAATGTTAATAGTTATTTAGCTATATATCATGTTCGATTTTAGCTAAATAATTATTGTTATTTGCATGCAGGGACTTGATTGGATTTCGTTTGGCTTGGATCTTATTTCTGAACGGGAGGTTCTTACGCGCTCGGACATCAGCATATTGAGGCGGGTACCTCTGACCCATCTCCTAAATAGTCACAGTTTATATTCTTGATATGCTAGGTTTAGCGATAGGGTTTTATTTACGTGTACCTGTTTTTCGTTACTGCGATTTTATTTACTAGACCTGATATATGATACTGATACCCCCTTTAGGATCTAGGATATGGTGCATATTTATCTGTGATCCTTGCATATCATGTTGATATAGGTGGATTAGATAGTCGATGCTGTTGTGACTGCTGTCATGCATCATTGTGCACCGTGCATCACTGTCGACCAGGGGCCCCTTTTTGGGTAAGCTAGGTCGACAGTCATACTGACCTACCCATACGGCCACTCATGGGTTAGTGGTTAACGGAGTATGGGTAGTGTGCTTTGTGCTGCTCCGCTCATGCACTCATGGGTTAGTGAATCGGAGCGTGGTAGCAGGCAGGGGTCCCTCCTTGAGTTGCCCTTATACCAGGAGATGAGAGAGAGAGGTCTCTCCCCCATTTATACTACATGGGGTAGGGGTAACACCCAGATAGAGATATCCCCCCAGTTCGACAGATGATGACCTGGGGTAGGAATGCTACCTCGGCCGGGAGTTAGCATTCAGATAAAGACATCCCCCGGATAGATCATGGGGTAGGGTGTTACACCGACAGCATACCGTCTACTCGATCGCTCAGGAGCAGTGATGTCAGAGTACTGATGGAGTCGTAGCTCTACGCCGGAGGTTGGCCCCCGTTCAGCTTCCTCCCGTACATAGGTGACGATGTCTGACCGGCGACAGAGGTGACCATGTCACTGCACCATGTGCATACGTATTTCTTTACAATTGTTGTATTTGGGTGCTGCACATGATTGACACGCACATACAGGAGACCCTTTCCATGGGCTTGATGACCCTGCATCACTGGTATGATGATTCTGTTATCTGATCTGTTTTATTTAGTATGGCTAGTACCTGTGATATCTTGGTAGTTGCTTCTCTATTGCTAGCTTAGACTATCTTGCATATATTATGAGATATCAGCTGAGTTCTGTGAACTCACCCCATAGCTCCTTGTTTTTATTTCAGGTTGATCGTCAGGAGGGTCCAGCTGCCAGTCCCATCTCCTCGCATTTGAGACGGCTTTCCGTTGGGTCGTTAGGTAGTTATGATTTGGTACCTTGTATTTATTTCTATTTCCGCTGCTGTATGTTCGATCTGGTTGTATTTTTGTGAGCCTTTGAGGCCTTCGTCTCGTTTCGTTTTATTGTCGTAAGTCGTACCGGTACGCAACTTTTCTCGACGATGTTTTTCTCTGTAGCTTGGTGCCTTGTTCCAGCCCTATCAGCTGTGGTACAGGCTTACCGAGAGAGTTATAGCGCTAGGGTTTTGAATTGTCCGCCGGGTCGAGGGAGAAGCGGTCCGGTCGGTATCGGACGAGCAGCTCCTCGAGGCGTGACAGTTGTACTGTACCAAATATCATCAATGACAATAATTTTTATTTCAGGATTTGAACCAAACACTATCAATGCAATCACGATTTCCATTTCCATTGACCCCTCAATGAATCCCATTACCATTCCGATTAATAAATTTGAACCAAACGCCCCCTCAATTCCTTTCCTCTTTCCACTATATTTTTGCATGCAATATCTTTCCTCTTTCCACTCTATTTTTACATGCAATATCTTTTCTCTTTTCTCTCCTCGCTTCTCTTTCTTTTGCATCCATCCATGCATGCATAACTTAAAGATTACATTAGACCTGATATAATGTCATATCCTGTCTAACTTGGGCCTGATATGATTTATATAAAGTGCGCGTTGGATTTTTCAATTGATTATTTCAATAACATTTTAACACATCTCGAGAAGTCAAAATAAACAATGGATAACACCGTTTTACTCCTTGCAATCTCAGAAAATCCATGTGATCTAAAAAGGGTTCAATAGAACATGTTTAAGTCCAACAGTAGGTTTTGACCGAAACCTACTAATGAACATGTTTAGGTCCACGTTTAACTTGATATGATTCCATATTAGGTTCACGTTGGGCCTAATATGTGAATAATAAAAAATATTAGATTTTTAAAATTTCTCTTGCCAGAGTCAAACTAAAAAAGTTAAAATACTACATCATTCGCATTTTAGTTTAATCAACAAAGCAAGATTTTCCCTAAACTAAATCTCCTATGTAATTTTTAAATTCTCTGAACATTCCAAACTTTAATTAAATTCAAAAACATATATTAATGCAATATGCACTTTTTAAAAAATATTTTTATTAATATATATTATCTTTTTATCCATGTTACAGAGAGCAAAATATCATATTTTTTATATTTTAGCTTAATTAATGAATATAGGGTTCTTCTTTTTTGGGACTACTAGAAAATTCTTCAAATATTCTAAACTATAATTAAATCTGAATGAATATATACAATTTAGTCCTTTTGAAAATATTTTAAACTTTATGAATTTTTAATTGCTAATAAGAACTATTTATCATCATTGTCAATATCTCTTGTTAATTATATTTAAATACAATAGGATTTCATAAAATAATAGATAAGACAATAAAGTGGAATAAAAAAACCAAAATTTAAATTCCATATTAGGCTTGACATGAAATTATATCAGACGCACGTTAGGCCTAATATGGTTTCTATATCAGGCTCAATATAGGCCTAAATATGTCCATAAGTGAGTTTCAGTCGAAACCCACTGATGGACCTAGACATGTCCAATTGAACTCATTTCAGATCTTATGGATTTCTGAGGTTGCAAGGAGGAAAATGGTATTATCCATTGCTTATTTTGCCTTCTCGGGAGGTATAGAAATTATATTGAAAGAATCGATTAAAAAATTTAACGTGGGCTATCAGGCCCAATGTGACATTTAAGTTTTGTTTCTAGCTTAATTTGTCTTTTGGTGCATATTATTATAAAGTTTATAATATTATCAAAATCTAACTTAAAAAATAAACTCAACATGGAATTGATACTAACCGTAGGTCTAACATGTTGGAGCAATCGGCCCTAGGATGGTCCGGTGTGACCATGAGTTTTGATGTTTGGGCAAAGGGTTTAAGTTAGGTTTACCCTTGTGTATTTGATATGCGTATGTTGAGTGTGCAGGTTGTACAGGTACGCATATGGACTTGACTGGACGGCCTCGGTACGGTGAAGGATGACATGGAGGCCAGCTGGAGGCTGGCGTGCGCATCTGAGGGACCATGGAGTGCAGAGACGATGAGCTGATGGGCGCGGACTTCGAGGCATATGTGAAGGGTGGCATGGATGCAAGCTGGAGGCTTGCGTGCGCATCCAAGGGACGAGAGCCGAAGATGAAGAGGGCGCGAAGGCAATAGTCGAGACTGCGGAAGAGGAGTCAGTCGAGTCGTGAGGGTACGAGTGCTGTGTGATTGTACTCGGGAAATCCTAGGGCTGAGTGCGGAGTGAAATGTACTCAGGGAGGGCAAAACCCTAGGAGGTACAGCTGGGCAGTCGACTGCCAGGTAAGGGCAGTCGACTGATGGAATCCACAGAAGGATTCTGGTCGATGGGCAGTCGACTGCCAGTTGGGGCAGTCGACTGGGAGCAGTCGACTGCCCCAAAGGGGCAGTCGACTGCTGGTCGCCTGGGAAGCCATTGAGAAGTCGAACGTTGGGTGTAACGGTCGACTTTTAGTGGCACCAGTCGACTGCCCTTTTGGGCAGTCGACTGGTAGGCGGGTTTTCAGCCCGAGTCCTATTTAAAGGGGGCTCGTTTTGGGGCTAGGGTTCTTGACGAAACTTGTCTTGGTTAAGGGCAAGTTAGTTAGGGGTGTCAAAAATCAACACGACCCGACGACCCAACCCGAATCGACCCGAAAAAAATCGGGTTCGGGTTGAAAATTTTCGGGTTCGGGTCGGGTTCGGGTTGGGTGGTTTCGTGTTGAAAATTTTCGGGTTGGGTCGGGTCGGGTTCGGGTCGGGTTCGGGTTGACCCGAATTTAATATTTTGTGGATTTTTTGGTGTTAAATCAAATTTTATTTTGAAAATTAAGATATTTTTATGTATATTAATATCAATATAGTATGATCATGATGAAGTATTGAGATAAAAGTGAAGAATTATAGGGAAAATGGCGAAAAAAGACGTTTTGAATCGGTTTTTTCGGGTTATTCGGGTCGGGTCGGGTTGGATCGGGTTGGTCGGGTTCGGGTTCGGGTTGGGGGGTTTCGGGTTGAAATCGGGTTCGGGTCGGGTTCGGGTTGGGAGTTAAAAATTTTTTTTTCCGAACCCGACCCGAACCCGACCCGACCCACCCGAATTGACACCCCTAAAGTTAGTAGTCTACTATCCTCTAAGCTTTGCTTGAGTTGTGGAGAGGTTTCTCCACCCACAAGGAGCTTCGATTTCTAGCCGGAAGTTGTCCGGGGCTTGATCCGCCGAAGGATTGTTGGATTAGTCACCCGACCGGGGTGGATACCAACTAAAATTGCTGTGTTAGCATTGGTTGTATTTTTGTATTGTTTATTATTGTATTTCCGCTGTGCTACTAACCATTGTAGGTGAAAGAAGCGAAAAATTGCTATTCACCCCCTCTAGCATACGTCAACGATCTCACAAGTGGTATTAGAGCGAGGACCGCTCTTTTTGGACTAATCTCCAAAGGAGCAATCGCTAGAGGACTAGAAACGATGGAAGATAAGTTGGGGGACAACATCTACACTCCGCCGCCATACGATAATGAAGATTTCACTTATTGGCGGGCAAGAATGGAAACATGGCTTACCATGGAATGGGAGTGTAGGGTGATGATCGAAGAGCCGTTCGAGATTCCAAAGGATAAGCACGGGAAAAAGCTTAGGCCTAGGTATTGGAATCAAGAGCAACAAGACCTAGCAAAAGCAAATGAAAAGGTAATAAATATTCTAGTAAATCTTTTGCCTAACAATGTTTTGAGTGTTATAGGTAAATATGAAAATGCATATGAGTTATGGGATAAGTTGAAAAGATATCATGAAAACCCTACACAAATTCGAGAGCCCGAAGAAGAAAACGAAAAAGAAGTGTCAACATCCTCAAGTAAAGTGGAAGAAGAGAGTGAGAGGTCATCCACCTCATCTAGTGAAGAGGAGGAGTTAAGTGAGAATCCATCAACCTCTTCAAGAGAGGAAGAAGTGCCAAGTTCAAGAGTTGAGGGGGAGGAGAGACCTTCATCAATTCCGGATCAAGAGGAAGCTTCCACATCTTCCAAGGTTGAAGAAGTAGCCAACCTAGTCTCTACCTCCACCAAAGCAAGCAACAATGATCACATCATTTGCTTTGGGTGCAATGGAAAGGGGCACTACAAGGACAAGTGCCCAAAAGGTAAAAGGGAGGTAAAATCTAAACCCATTTCAATGTCGGTTAAATCTAACATGGGTGGTAGGAATAAAGAGGCACAAGCTAAGAAGAAGGAAATTAGATGCTTCACGTGTGGAGAGATAGGACACTACCACACAAGATGCCCAATGAGTGGAAATCTCAAGAAAATGGAGCATTTAAGGAGATGGGAGAAGGAAGAGAGGAGGAAGCAAAGGTCACAAGATGGAGGGACTACAAGTGTAAGGGAGGTAATTTCTAACCCTAGGGTAAAATGCAATTCAATGTCAAGTTCTTCCTTACATTTTAGGAATAATGTGAATCATCCTTCCATGCATGCTAGAATTAATGAGAAATATTTCATGGTGCATAATTTTGGATTTGAGTATAATGATAGGACTAGGACTAACAAGGTAGATCATAATTCTAGAAAAAGCATGCATCATGATAGACCTACCACTTATGTACCTAAGGATAAAGGCATTAACCCCAAGAAGGGGAGACATATGCCTAGAAAGAAGGGTAGGTCTAGAAATGTCCAAGGTGGACATGTGGACACCAAGGTCAAGAAATTAGAAAGGGAAAATCAAGTCTTGAGGGCATGGCTTGATACGTTAGAAAAGACCTTAGAAAGATTCAAGGTTGGATCTAAGGGTCTAGACCTAGTATTGAGTAGTCTAAAACCGAACTATGATAGATCGGGTTTGGGCTACCAATCTAAGACCTCCAAGGCCAACAAAGAGAAGTGTGTTGGAAAAGCATACAAATATGACAAGGAGGGTAAGTCCAAGGATGGCAAGGGAGTGCCATCCAAAAGGAAAGAAAAGGGCTTGACCAAAGACAAGGTGTCTAAGGTTAAGAGAGTCCGTGTTGTAGGCCAAGAGTCACCGGTGGCGCATCGGTGTGGACTAATGTGGGTTGAGTCACCTAGGGAGGTGGCTAAGGCTAAGAGCTCAAGGGGGAGCTCTAGAAGCCTTTGGGGTCCATGGTAAATGGATCTCAAAAGTTTCCCCCTAGGAGATTAGGTGTAATGTGCCAAAAAGGATTAGAAGATTTCGGGAAGTCTTAATCCTAGATCTTGGCACATTAAAAGGAGAATTTAGGGGAGAAAAGATGAAAAAGGAGAATTAATTGGTGAAATTGAAGTTTAATGGTGGACTACCATATATTTCAATGTTAGAAATGTATTTGGGTCAAGGATAAGAGAATGAGTTGAAGAAAAGTGAGAATTAGGACTCTTGGGAAGAAAGTATTTGATACATTTTAGAAGAAATAGGATTTCGTGCCAATCTTGGAATTTGGAGTACATTTATTTGGAAACATATTTTTCCCAAGTACATATTGGCTTCACAAATCTCCCCACAAAATTTCAGAATTTTTGGAGATTTGTAGAATTTTTAGGATATTTCTGAAGTTCGACTGAAAAGCTGGAAAATAGGTAGCAGTCGACTGCCCCAAGGGGGCAGTCGACTGATCAATGCCCAGAAACTCACTGTGAGTTTGGGCAGTCGACTGCCAACCCTGGTAGTCGACTGCTCTGGCCTAGAAAGCTCTCTGTTTGACTGGCAGTCAACTGCCCATTTTGGGCAGTCGACTGGTCAATGAGAGTAAGCATGAAAAAGGATATTTTTGACCATAAAAAGGTCCAAGATTGATCATGGGATATGATTTAGGATTGAATCTCTTGAATATGTCTTTATAGTCCATAGATAGAGTGTTATCCCATATGAATATCTTGAAAATCAAGGAAGTTGATGAGTCTCCCTAGGCATCTAAGATTTAAAGGTCAAAAAGGGGAGATTGAGGACAATTCCATGTGTCGAATTATGATGGGTAGATTTGACAAACACATGGAATTAGAAAGGAAGTTGGAAATTGATACTTAATGCAAAATCCCTAAGAAGCTTAGAATTGTACCAAAAAAAGTCAAGCACACTTGATATTTTTATGATATCATCATTTTCCAGGATAGGATATATCCTAGCAAGTGTGCTTGCAAACCTTAGAGTTTTTAGAGTGATTTGAGTTCGTTTTGGCACTAAAGGAAAGGTTGCTTGGGAGCAAGCCTTAATGGTGTTCAAAAGGGGAAGAACTCGGATGTTGGGTGGGGATAACTCGACATGGGGTTAGGAGGTTAAGTTGGGTAGAACTTGACTTAGGAAAAATGAAAATTGGGAGAAGGCATGTGTTAAGGGGGAGTTTGACTCCTAATTGCCTTGATTTTCATTTTGAAACTTTTGGGTTTTGTGTCAAACTTGGGAATGGTGATAGATACATTGGTATATGTATTTTTCCCAAGTAGGTAGAGGTTCCACAATATTGTCCACGAAATTTGGAAATTTTTGGAAATTTATGAAATTTCTGGTGCATTTCTGAAAAATGGCCAGAAAACTGGAAATAGGCGTATCAGTCGACTGCCAGGGTTGGCAGTCGACTAGAGCCGTCAATTTGGGTTGGGCCCGTCGGGTTGGCCCACCCCGCCAAATAATACAAGTGGGTTGGGTTGGAATTTTATCAACCCAAACCCGCCGCTGGCCGACCCGCCTAAGCCCGCGACCTACGCGTGTCGGCCCGCCATGGGTTGGGTTGGCCCGCGGATTGAGAAACACATGAAAATCATATTTTATGTCAATTTATTATTATTTTTTGTTATAATTTTGAAATAAAAATCATACTTTTCATCAAATATACGTACTTATTTGGGTTTATTTATATTTAAAAAATATATTTTTGGATATATTTGATTAATAAAATCTTTCCGAAATAAAATATTGAAGATATATATATATATTTTTTAATTTTTTTAAAAAAAAATTGCTAGGCCCGCGGGTTGGCCCGCCTAACCCGCAACCCGCCTTTGATTGGGTTGGGTTGGGGATTTCCCAACCCGTCAATATGGCGGGCCGACCCGACTCGCCCCGCCCCGCCAAATGGCCAGCCCGTCATAGGCTGGCCCGCCCCGTCACGGGTTGGCCTGTCTGACAGCTCTACAGTCGACTGCCAAGAGCTGGGGTTGGTGTCCAGCAGCTGGTTTGGGTCCAAATGGTGAGAAACAAGTGTATGGGGGTCTAGTACACTGTGTTTAGGACCATAGGGGATTAAAAGAACCAATAATTGGGATATTTTTGGCGTCTTTTTGATGTATGGCAAATGGGGAGAAATATTGAGTTTATGTGTAGGAATCCAATATACATTTGCTAGAGACCCTAGGTTTAGGGGGAGTTGAGTTTGAAGGGGAGCTTGGTTGCTCCCTTCGTGGCGTAAGGGGAACCTTGGAGAGGTTCTTAAAAAGCCTTTGTAAGTCCAATGTAGGGGGAGCTTGGGAGAAGCTTTAAAAAAAGCCCAGTGTATATGTGGAAATCCTAACTTGGAGAGTTAGGTTGTGGAAATCCTAGCTTGGAGGGCTAGGTGTGGAAAAATCCTAACTTGGAAAGTTAGGTGGTGAAAATCCTAACTTGGAGGGTTAGGTGGGAAATTCCTAGCTTGGAGGGCTAGGTGTAAAATTCCTAACTTGGAGAGTTAGGTGTGGGATGCCTTGGGATAGGATCCATTCATGCATGGCATATGCATTCATTTAGCATGGTTTTTGCTATTTACTACTATCTTGCTTTCCTAACTTAAACGGATTGCCAAACATCAAAAAGGGGGAGATTGTTGGAGCAATCGGCCCTAGGATGGTCCGGTGTGACCATGGGTTTTGATGTTTGGGCAAAGAGTTTAAGTTAGGTTTACCCTTGTGTATTTGATATGCGTATATTGAGTGTGCAGGTTGTACAGGTACGCATATGGACTTGACTGGACGGCCTCGGTACGGTGAAGGATGGCATGGAGGCCAGCTGGAGGCTGGCGTGCGCATCTGAGGGACCATGGAGTGCAGAGACGATGAGCTGATGGGCGCGGACTTCGAGGCGTACGTGAAGGGTGGCATGGATGCAAGCTGGAGGCTTGCGTGCGCATCCAAGGGACGAGGGCCGAAGATGAAGAGGGCGCGAAGGCAATAGTCGAGACTGCGGAAGAGGAGTCAGTCGAGTCGTGAGGGTACGAGTGCTGTGTGATTGTACTCGGGAAATCCTAGGGCTGAGTGCGGAGTGAAATGTACTCAGGGAGGGCAAAACCCTAGGAGGTACAGCTGGGCAGTCAACTGCCAGGTAAGGGCAGTCGACTGATGGAATCCACAGAAGGATTCTGGTCGATGGGCAGTCGACTGCCAGTTGGGGCAGTCGACTGGGAGCAGTCGACTGCCCCTTTTGAGCAGTCGACTGCTGGTCGCCTGGGAAGCCATTGAGAAGTCGAACGTTGGGTGTAACGGTCGACTTTTAGTGGCACCAGTCGACTGCCCTTTTGGGCAGTCGACTGGTAGGCGGGTTTTCAGCCCGAGTCCTATTTAAAGGGGGCTCGTTTTGGGGCTAGGGTTCTTGACGAAACTTGTCTTGGTTAAGGGCAAGTTAGTAGTCTACTATCCTCTAAGCTTTGCTTGAGTTGTGGAGAGGTTTCTCCACCCACAAGGAGCTTCGATTTCTAGCTGGAAGTTGTCCGGGGCTTGATCCGCCGAAGGATTGTTGGATTAGTCACCCGACCGGGGTGGATACCAACTAAAATTGCTGTGTTAGCATTGGTTTTTTTTTTATCATTCATTCTAATAAATGAATCTGTGTTAGCATTGGTTAGTATTTTTGTATTGTTTATTATTGTATTTCCGCTGTGCTACTAACCATTGTAGGTGAAAGAAGCGAAAAATTGCTATTCACCCCCCTCTAGCATACGTCAACGATCTCACATAACATGGTGCATATCAAGCTCACATTGGGCCTATTTTTTTAGTTAGGTTTTGATAATATTTTAAACTTTATGATAATATGCATCATTACAATTTAGGTATTTTGATAATATTCTAAATTTTATGATTTTTTATTAGCAAAACTTTATGATTTTTTATTTGCTAATAGGAATTATTTATCATCATTGTCAATATCTCTTGTTAATTATATTTAAATGCAATAAGATTATCTAAAATAACAGATAAGATAAATTAAGGTGTAGCAAAAAAATAAAAACTTAAAGGTCGATTTGGACCTGATATAATTTCATATTAGGTCCAACTCGACCCTGATATGATTTATACCAGGTTTGTATTGGATTTTTTAGTCGATTCTTCTAATAACATTTTAACACCTCCCGAAAAGCTGAAATATGCAATGAATAACACCTTGCTCTTAGAAATTCACAGGATCTGAAATAAGTTCAATCAGACATGTCTAAGTCCATGAGTGGGTTTCTATCGAAACTCACTGATGGACATGTCTATGCTCACGTTGGGTCTGATATGATTTCCATTTTAGAGCTAATGTAGGTCTGATATAATTCCATATCAGGCCTAATATGACCTTTAAATTTATATTTTTTTGGTTTCACTTTAATTTATCTTATCTATTATTTAGGAAATCTTATTACATTTAAATATAATTAATAAGAGATATTGGTGATAATAAATAATTTTTGTTAGTGAATAAAAAATTATAAAGTTTAAAATATTATCAAAGGACTAAATTGTATAAATTCTTTCGGATTTAATTATAATTTAGAACGTTTAAAGAACTTTCAAATAGTCACCACAAAAACAAGAACCCTAGATTTATTAATTAAGCTAAAATATAAAAAATATGATATTTTGCTCCTTGTAACATGGATAAAAAGATAATATGCATTAAAGAAAAAAACTTTTTTTTAAAAGTTCATAATGCATTAATATATATTTTTGTATTTAATTAAAGTTTAGAATGCGTAAAGAATTTGAAAACTAAATAGGAGATTTAGTTTAGTGAAAATCTTACTTTGTTGATTAAGCTAAAATATGAATGATGTGATATTTTAGGCTTTTTAGTTTTACTCTGGAAAAAGAATTTCTAAAAATGTGATATTTTTATATTATTCATATATTAGGGCCAACGTGTGCCTGATATAGAATCATATTAGGCCTAATATTTTTTTCTTATAAGTCTATGATATTTCTCATATGTTTTCAATGTTAGACTATGTTTGCAATCTTGTAACCCCAACAACACCTTCCTTCGCTGGACGCAAACAAAGTTACCTTAAGACTCTTCTTGTCGGCCTACGAAGATCCCTAAACTCAAACAAAATTTGACGCTACCATCTCCACTCCTTTCATTTAGCTTGCGATTTTTTAATTAAGGTTTTCAACTACAATGTTAACTACTACAGTACTATGATGATATACATTGTAACAACTACTTCAAAGTTGCTACTATAAACTTGTTGCTATAACCTTGAAACTGCTACGTACAACAGGAAAATTATTATAATTTTTTTGTTATCTTATTTGCAGGAAACTTGGCAAATGTCTACATTACGAAATTTTATAAGATGCTATAACGTAGAAGTCCTACTATACAGAACTAAGACACTTTATGTAGATATTTAAGTAGAATCAGCTACAATATTATATATAATTGATCAATAGTAGATTTGTAAAAATGTTTACTCTGTTGTTACAACGTGAAAGCAAACTAGCTCTGTTTAACCGCGTAGTACCAGCTACTTCAAACTAGCTGCTGCAATGTTGTAGCAGATTTTGTACAAGTACTTGCTACACGTTGTAGTAGATACTGGACAATAACTGCTACAATGTCAAACAGACGACGAAGAAAGACGGTGGCGAGGGTAGGAGCGGCATTGATGGTGAAGGAAGGAGCGACAACGATGGAAGACGGCGGCGAGGGTAGGAGCAAGAGCAATGAAGATGGCGGTGAAGGAGAAGGGTGCGAGAGCGAGAAAAATTTAGAATTTAGGAAAGTGAAGAGAGAGTGAGGATTTTTATAATGGAGGAAGGAAGGGGAGAGAGAACCAATGAAATATTTTAATACTAAAAATAGTGAACAGGGGAGAGAGAACCAAAGGATTTTTTAATATAAAAAAATCAAGCTAGTAGTGCCAGATGAGCGTGTCCCTCACGGTTACTCATAAAGCATCGAGTAGGATATCATCTCACACACACACTCTCTCTCTCTATATATATACATATGTCTGTGTGGACCCAGGATGAATCAGACACCTGGACACAATAATTCTTGTGTGTGTGTGTGTTTTATTTTTTTAGGGTATATTATATGTATTTAGGATTTAAGATTTTAAGATTTAGGGGTCGAGTTATAGTGAATTTAAGCTAATAAAATTTTTCCTTTAAGGTTCAGGCTTCCCTCTTGGGGTATAATGTCTAAGATAAAAAATTTTAGATGCTCACGAGATATATTATATGTATTTAAGGTTTAAAATTTTAGAATTTAAGAATTAGATTATAGTGGGTTTAGGCCAATAAGATTTTTCCTCTAGGGTTCAGACTTCCTTCTTGAGTTATAATATTCAAGATAAAAATTTTTAGATACTCACGAGATATATTATATGTATTTATGAAAAATATTGATTTAAAGAAAACACACACACATAAGAATCCAGGCGCCTTGATCTCTAGCATGCATAGGCGCACGACGAAAAATCTGCAACTTAACAACATAGATATATATATATTTGTGTGAACGCCGCCCATGATGTTAGGATGTGATCGTACGGCTAAAAGGGGGTGAATAGTCGTTTTCCCCAAATTGATGGTTCTTCCTACAAGTATTAGTGTGCGCAAGCGGAAATACTAATTACAAATCAAAATATAAACACTAACACGAAACCTTTACGTGGTTTGGAGATGACGCTCCTACTCCACGACTGTCCGTAAGGTGGATGATCTCAATCCGTCGGTGGATGACTTCCCGGATGACCTCCGGCTAGCTCTTGTCGCTCCTTGTGGGTGGAGAAACCTCGCCACAAACCCTTGACAATCTCTGAGCACTAGACTACTACTTGCCCTTTAACTAAAGCCAAATTTGTCAAAGAAACCCAGCCAAAATCGAGCCTCTTTAAATAGAGCTCAAGGCTGAAAACCCGCTACTAGTCGACTGCTCCCAGGGCAGTCGACTGGTCCCACTGAAAATCGACCATTGCAAGCCCAATGTTCGAATTTCCAGCCACTACCAGTTGACTGCTCTATTAGCAGTAGACTGATGTTTCTGTGACAAACACCAGTCGACTGCCCAGACGCCAGTCGACTGCCCTACCTAGATTTTCTTCCCCGAGTACAATTCTCTCAGCACTCGACCCCTAGGATTTCTCGAGTACAGTTCCCTCAGCACTCAAACCCTCATGACCTGGTTGACTCTTCAAACTGCAATCTCGATCTGTTGCCTTCAAGCCTTCTTCATCTTCGGCTCCCGTCCCTCGGATGCACACGCAATCCCTCAGCTTGCATCCATGCCATCCTTCACGCATGCCTCGAAGTCCGCATCCCTCGGCTCATCGTCTCTGCTCCAGCAGTCTCGATCTATCGCCTTCAAGCCCTCTTCGACTTTGGCCCTCGCCCCTCAAATGCATGTAAGCCTCCAGCTTGTCTCCCATGTCATCCTTTACGTACGCCTCGAAGTCCGTTTCCCTCGGCTCATCGTCCCTGCTTTGTCCGTGGTCCCTCGGATGCGCACGTAAATCCACGGCTTGTCTCCATGCTATCCTTCACCTGAAGACATCCAACCAAGTCCATGTGTACCTGTACACCTGCATACTCACATACACATATTAGATCACAAGGGTAAACCTAACTTAAACCCTTTGCCCAAACATCAAAACACATGGTGTCACGTCCCGACGAGCCGCTCGTCCGATACCAACCGGACAGCTTCTCCCTCGACCCGGCGGACAATTCGAAACCCTAGCACTACAACTCTTTCGGTAAGCCTGTACCCAAGCCGATAGGGCTGGATCAAGGCACCGAATCAAGAAGCACACGACATCGTCGAAAAACACTGCGTACCGGTACGACTTATGATAACACAAATAAAATGAAGTCCTCCATGGCTCACCAAAGTACAATCAAATCGAATATACAGCAGCGGAAAATGTAAAGCAAAAATAAAAGACAAATGAAAAGGGTACCAGCATGTACCCACAACAAATACAGGAAAAAAATATATCAGAATCGTCTCAACTCACGCAACCCAGGACAGGCAGTCGGGCACTCCAGTCGATCATTCTGAAATTGAGAAAAACAGGTCTAACGGTATGAGTCCAAGAACTCAGCAAATACACTAATATGCACAGGGAGATATAATAACAATAAGTCACCAGCAACTATAGAATAAAGTGCAGTAATAGTAAGAGCATATCCGAACCAGCGAAGGAGAAGTATACCTACCTGTGTCGAACCAAACCCGATAGTATGCATGACAACCAAGTGCAAAAATCAAGTGCAGCAATCACAACCAAATGCATCAATGCACAACATGCTCATGATGTAGTATGGGTCACCCCTGACGCCAGTCGGTCTAGGTCGCGGCAACACGCGAAACCGAGTGGGTAGGGCTTTGACCTGGTCTTTCCCCTTCACGAACAAATGGCCTAAGTCGCGGCAACATGCGAAACCGAATGGGTAGGGGTCCTAGACTATGAACGTACTCCGCCATCGGGCATAGTAACGCTCCCAATGCCCCTCGCTATCATCGGATAGGTAGGGGGGACCTGTCGCAGCGCCGTGGCCTATAATCCACAATAAAGAGTGGAATGGGACTACACGACAGGTCAAGTGGCAAGTCTGACGACCCATCTCAACCTCCAGGGAGTCAAAGGTCGCCTACATATGCCCCTACACCAGTAGCACGTCTGACGACCCATCTCAACCTCCAGGGAGTCAAAGGTCATCCACCTATGCTACGTGCACGATGATGCATGCCACTATCCCATGCATCACCCGCTATCTAACCCTACTATCAACTACATGATATGCAGTAGTCCAGATAACCGGTATGCACCATAGCCTAAACCCTAGCGTGAGGTATAAGGTATGATATCCGTAAATCCTATACACACAGGAATATGAAACAGTAAACAGTAAACCTAAGCAGATAACAAATATCGAAATAAATGTACATGAACACACTAACAGGTATCCCTACTGCTATCATATCTAACTATGCATACAGTGACTATATCTAATAAAGACAAGTCAAGTGTACCCGCCTCCAATGTCGATGCTCGAAGCGAAAAGAACCCCCATCCAGGTAATATCCGCAGCAAATGGCTAAATCCATGCCCTGTATCAGAAGTACAGTTTTAGCTACCATAATAAACAACATCAAACTAACACACAACTACGCCTAATGAGCAATCCTCCTAGGGTCATGATCACTAATGAGTTTCAGTTAATGATCAATTCCCCGCTTAGACCAAATCATGGTCTAGTTTAGGTCCAGCCCATCCTAACCCACGGTGCGGCTCATAACAACTTTGAGCCACCTAGTTGGACCGACTCTTAATCCGATGGAATTGGTCTTAGTTAAGGATTACTCTCTGAGTAAATCCCAAATCCTAATCCCTAACTCCTTTAGATTCGATATCCCAAAATAGAAGCAACAAATCCAATTCCAACAGAATCATCACACAACAGAACAAATCCAAAACCGAACAGATCTAACAAGAATTTATCCCTCAAGAACACAGATCTGTAATGAACTCACCATAAAGCGTCGACGATGCCTCTTTACCCAGATCTGATGAGGATCGAAGCTTACAGCAAACTTATACTACTGAGCTAATGGAAACTCATCAAACTCCAAGGGAAGAATAATAAAAATCTCAACAATTCAAGAACTCATTCAATCGCAAGTCTGCACAAACCAGAATGAAGCTTAAACGTGATCTCACGGCAGATCATGGAAAACCAAAGAACCCAATTCCAGAGTATCCTAATTCAGATCGATCAACACCAATCAGATCGAAAATCCAAACAATCGGATCTCACACTACATCGATCGCAATTCCAACATAATCCATCGTTTGAAGCAAATCCAAGATCTATACCATACATGAACCTTACCTGAGATCGGTGTCGTTGCTGTCTCCTTGGCTCAGATCCGATCGGTCAGCCCCCTTGCCAACGAGTTCAGGAGATGAAATTTCCCCCCTGCTCCACCTCCCCACCGGAACCTATAGCTTGCACAGAAGGGTCGAAGTCAGCCTAGATCCGGCGATCACCTCGTGGCTCCCATGGAAATTCCCAAATCAACTGAAGCACAAGATCGAAGAACAGGAAAATACCTAGCACTAAATCCCCGCTCCTCAAGTCCGGCCGAGGAGGAAGACCACGGAACAACTCAAGACCTAAGGTTGGGGTCGGAGCTGTGCTCGCTGTTGGGACCGGGTGCATGTCGACGTGGATACGTGTTCGTAATTATTCCATAATTACAAGCAGCGGAAATATAAAGCATGAATAATTTCCTAAATTATTCTAACATGTATCCTAAGCATGCAATATATTCACATATGTTGACATAATCGTAATTTAAAATTTTTGCAGAAAAGGAAATTACTCTACGAATTACCTCGCGTAACTCGAAGGAAGGGACTAGATCCAACCGTAGCGTCCCTCGGAAGCTCCGCCTCTATTCGCGTCCACGCCGAGTATCTTCGGGATGACTTCGCAAAGCCACGAGTTTCGTGTTCTCGAGAACTACTAGATTCTCCGAGAACACGACGAAAAATCAAGAGAGAAATAAGTCGGAAGACTCACCACCAAGGTTGGCTGGAATCACAATCCCGGCGAGAAGGAGGAAGATGACTTGCGCCCAATCCCAAGGTGATGATGGCTGAAGAGGAAGATCGTCCCAAGGAAGAACTTCGTCGCCTCGTGCTTCTCCTTGTGCTCGCGGCAAGAAGAGGGAGGCTTATGGCCGACCAAGAGAGAGGGAGAGAAGAAGAGGAGAGAGCCCAAGCAATTCTTGGATGGATCAATTCATGGCACCCCTTGGGTCCTTTATATAGGGAGAGATTTCTTAATTTCCAAGCAAACCTCTTCTTGATTATGGAATAATTTCTCAATCAATCCATAATCAAAACTCTCATGATCAAGCCTCCTCTCCTTGATTATGGAATAATTTCTCAATCAATCCATAATCAAGGCTCTCTTTCTTTTGGTATGATTATATAAAATTTATAAAAATTTATATAACCTTTATATACAAATTTATATATAAAAATTTATATAATCTTTTATAAAATAAACCAACCTTTAGTCTATTTTATAAAACACACCAAAATAGTCTTATCTATTATTGTGGTCGAATTTTACACATAAGAGAGTTCATCTTACGTGGTTGGTTAAATTCAATGTAAACCATAGTTCCATGGTTCAAAACCCACCAATGGATGTCATCATTGATTTATTATGTATTTTTATAAAACAAACCTTTGGTTTATTTTAATTCATGATAAAATAATCCCATGGATTATTTTAAGCTTAATAAACCATACCACCTTGGATCAAATCCCACCTCATGAATTAAACTAATTTAATTCATTGATTAATTAACTAATTAATTGAGTTAATTAATTAATTAAACCTTAGCCCATTAATGCTTCCGATGCGACTCTAAAATAAATTTAGACTTGCCTATTTTGGACTTTCCAAAATAGTCTCTCTTGATTGAAAAATCTAATTTTCAACTCGTTTTAAATCCCTCGGATTACTCGTAGTGCGTGTGACTAAATAGGCTTTCGATTTATGTTGGTCGTCTATAATTAATCAATTAATTATAGAACGATCATGAGTGGCACCTAGTAGTACATCATGATCCCCAATTAATCAAAAGATCAACGGTTGACCTCAGAAATAATTCTGAAATCCTTCAGCAGCTATAATGAATCGTGCCCCATTCCCTTCACCATCTTATACCCACTTGGTTCAGGACATGGTCTATGTGTGTCAGTCCCCACCAGACTGACTACGTCACACCTAGCCCAAGTAACGTTTTCTCGTCCTACGGATTCTAATTACTCTCATGTATTTAAGAGATTCATACTCTGAACATGTCATGCTCTGGCCAGAGGCTTCGAGTAATAATCCGACGATAGGCCTCGGGTATACATCTCCTCGCAAGGAGTGGTGAATCCTTTGTAGGCTGTTCAAACATCTTCGGGCACTTCGGCTTATACCCAATCATCCTGGGTCCACACCTCCTTGGAGATGATTGCTTAAGATGTCAAAGTATAAGTCTCCATGACCAAGATGACTTGAACACCGCAAGTCAAAGGAACATCGCACTTGAGCTGCAGTAAGACTTCACTGACATATCTATATATAGACTACCATGTGAAGTTTTACAGTCAGTCACTCCAATGAACTAGTTCCCTTAATTAGCATTCATGTTTATCTTCGGACATCTCAATGTCACCAGCCAGTGAGAATCAGCTGATTAGAGAATAACCCATGCTAGTCTCAACAGAATTGATAGTGTCCGTATTTATTAATTCATCGACTAGGGACAATTTTCAATACTTCACAAATTCACATGTAGAGATAATCACTAGTTGTGAATTAATCACAAATTCTCTCATGCTGTGAATTGTATTACGGACATTCAGTAAATGAGTTTAAGATCTCAATCAAATATACAAACATGTATACTCAAATAGTGAATATTCATTTATTAGAATAAATGATTACAATTATAAGGCGATTGTCTTAGGACACTTCTCTCATATCACTAACACTCGCCGCCTGAACGGAGAAGATGGCGTCGGCGTCGAGCGTCGGCATCAGAGAACGAAGGAGGAGATGAAGAAAGAAAGAAGCAGATGTCGACGATCTTGGCGGAGGAGACGATTTGCGATCCTCGTCGGAGAAATGAAGAGGAAGAAGGAGAAGAAGATGCCTCCTGAAGAGGATGCCGCCTGAGTTCTCGATCCGTTCCCATCTCGCACGAAGGAGGAAAGAAAGGATAAATATAAGGATTGGCTTTTTATAATTTGCCCCTCCAAAACCCAACCAACTGAATCACCCCCCTCACTTTATGGTTTTAGGCAAATCACCCCTTGATTTTTAGGTATTTTACACATGGTCACTCCGGACCATAGATTACCTCAACAATCTCTCCCTTTTTGATGTTTGGCAATACGTTTAAGTTAGGGAAAGTAAATAGCAAAAACAATGCTAACAACCATTTGGACTTACGTTGTCACGACTCCATCTTGGACTTACACCGCCAATGCATATTCAATGCAAACTATATGAATCCTATCTCAAGGCATCCCCACACCTAACCTTCCCAAGAGTTAGGACTTTTACCAAAACAGACTTTTTAAAGCCTTTCTAAAGCTCCCCCTTCATTGGACTTACAAAGGCTTTTTAAGAACCTCTCGAAGGTTCCCCTTATGCCAGGAATGGAGCACCAATGCTCGCCCTTCACCTAGTCTCCCTCTAGACCTAGGATTTCTTACAAAGGCGTGTTTGGTTTCCCACTTAAACCCAACACTTCTCCCGCTTTGCCATTCATTAAAAAGACTTCCAACAATATCCCAATTATTGGATCTTTTAACCTCTCATGATCATAAACAACGTGTACTAACCCCCTCATACACTTGTTTTACATCATTTGGACACTTTTCAACAGCTGAAAGCCCAATTCAGCCTTTACCAGTCGACTGGGATCCTGAAAACTCAAATTTCAGCATTTCTGACCCAACTTTAAAAATACACCAGAAATTCTATAAATTTTTAAAAATTCTCAAATTTTGTGGAGATATGTGTGGTACCCGTACCTACTTGGGAAAAATACATTCAAAAATATATCTATCACCAATCCCAAGATTGACACAAAATCTAAAACTACCTAAATGGTTCAATTAAACCTTGACCTAAAGTCCTAGTTTTGGCCTCCTCTTGATGTATCTACCCATACCAACCCACAATGCATCCCAAGCACTGATTTATATGGTATTTATACATCAAAAATCAACCATTATGCTATATGACCCAAATGTCATATTTCCATGCATGAAACTCAAACCCATTGTCCCAAATCCTAAGAATTGAGACTCAAGTCCGTCTCCAACTCTTTTGACACACTCCATGGTCCATCTAGACCTTCAAGAGACACCTCCCAAGATCCACTTACTATGGATCCCAAAGACTCCTAGAGCTCCCCTTTGAGCCCCTAGCCTTAGCCACCTCCCTAAGTGACTCAGCAAATACTAGGCCACACCGGTGTACTTCCGGTGGCTCTTGGCCTACAAACTTGACCTTTTTAACCTTAGACACCCTGTCCTTGGTTAAGTCATTCTTTTTCCCTTTAAATGGCATTCCCTTGTCATTTTTGGACTTCTCCTTCTTACCATAACTATATGCTACCCTAGCATATTTCTTTTCATTGGCATGGGAGGCCTTAGATCGGTATTCTAGACCCGATCTATCATTGTTGGGTTTTTGACCACCCAACAACATACCCAAACCCTTAGATCCAATAGTGAATCTTTCTAGGATTTTCTCCATTTCTTCAAGTCTTGCCCTAAAGACTTGATTTTCCCTTTCTATGCTTCTAAACCTAGAATCAACATGTCCACCTTGGACATTCATAGACCTATCCATTCTAGGCATGTGTCTCCCTTTCTGGGGATTAATGCCTTGGTCCTTAGGTCTAAAGGTTCTAGGTTTATCATGATGCATGAAATTTCTAGGGTTTTGATCTACAATATTAATCCTATTTTTATCATGATATCTAAAACCAAAATTATGCATGGGCAAATAATTAACATTATTCCTAACATGCATGGAGGAATTTAAATTTGAATTACATTTCAAATTAGAGTTAGAGATTACCTCCCTTACCCTTGTAGCTCCCCCTTGATGTGAGCTTTTCTTCTTCTCCCATTTCCTCAAATGCTCTAATGTCTTGAATTCTTTCTTTCTTGAGCATTTGGTATGGTAGTGTCTTAGCTCACCATATGTGAAGCATGTAATTCTCTTCCTTTTCTTTTGGACTTCCTCTCACCACATGTCAACCTAAAAAAAAATTTGTGGCTAAAAAAAAATTTGTAGCTAAAAAAATTTGTAGCTAAAAAAATCCGTTAGGTGGCCAAGAACTAACTCCTCCTTATGGTCCCTATTGTAGCCTATAAATATCTCATAAATTCTAGACCTAAAAATAACTCTTTGGTTTAATCTCTTGATTTTCTCTCCTCCTCTCTTCTTCCCTCTTGGCCGGCGGCAAAATCCTAGGGTTTAGGGTTGGGCAGCGCATAAAGGGAGGCGTCTCTCCCTTTGTTTCCTTTGGTGGCCGGCTTTAGCAAGGGAAGGAGAATTCTCCTTGGTGGCCGGCGAGGATCTTCATCCGTGGAGGTGGTGGTCGGCGGCGCAACAAGAAGGAGAGGAAGAGGTGGTGCTCGGCGGCACAAAAGAGAGGAATAAAGCTTCTTCTTCCTTTGTGGATTGGCGCAAGCTAGAGAGATAGAGAAGTGCAGTCTAGGAGGCTTCAATTCTTGGGAGATCGTTGCCCACACGACGTCTAAGAAGAGGGAGGTCATACAATAGAAGATCAAGAGGTATGAATTTATCTTATGCATTCTTATTATTTGTCTTTCCTCGTTGTTGTTAATTATTCATTAATTAACTTAGACCCCCGATTGTAAAACATAAAAACTAGCGATCTTACGTCGTCGTCTTTTCCGCGGCTATCCGACTAGAAGAGTCGAATTACTTGAATAACAAGTTTGTTCAAGCGATAGCTCAAGTCGTTAGCACGACAACGAAACGGTCGCTTGAAAATTCCGTTTGTGTTCAGATTAATTTCAATTAATGAAATTTTAATTCGAGGACACGACAATAGATAGATTCCATGCGCATCATTCAAGGGCCTAAAACCCAACAGAAAGCCTGAACTCTAGATGGAAAATCTTATTAGCTTAAATTGACTCTAATCCGACCCCTAAACTCTAAAATTTTAAACCATAAATATATATAATTATCCCCAAAAAAATTACTGAGCAGTTGAAATAAATCCAAGCGTCTGGATTGATTCCCGGCGCCTGAATCCTGGCTCCCCGAGTGTGTGTGTGTGTGTGAAAGGAATGCTCTATTGCGAATGTTATGTTGTGCGCCCGTGCGCGATGCCTCCCATCCCAATCGATTGGGAGGTCTGTGTGTAGTCGATTGCCCAATGCCGACGGCCTCTGGCCTCTTAGTCCAACCTAAATTATAACCAGGAAGGGAAGGTGAATCCTAAGGGTATCACGTCCGATAAGACGGAGCATTGTGACGACCGAATTTGATCACGGTAGCCGCGAGGTGTTATGTCTCGCAATCGATTCAAGGTAAGAAAATTATCTTGAATTGATTGAGCATATCGATTTAAGACAATTTCTTTACGTTGAATCAATTGATTGAAGTATAATTGTGCATCGATTATAATTGTCAATAGATTGACAAATCGATTAGGAATTAGGAGGAGGGCGCGAATAGACGCACGGGGAGCGGTCTATAGTATAACAAATATATATATATATATATATATATATATATATATATATATATATATATATATATATATTATATATATATATATATATATATATAGTGCATAACTTATGATACTCACTCATGAGCATCTGCATAGATGATGGGATCTTGATTATCCATCTCTATCACATATTTTTAATTGATGATGTATAAATTACCACTTATGTAGGTGCTCATGATTGTGCACTATAAATATATATATATATATATGAAAAATGGTGTGAATAAATTAAAAAAGTTAATCTTTTATCTATGAATTACGCTGTGGGGAATCCACCGATCAGTTCCTTCACGCTGTGGCGAATGCTTATCGCCTTATTAAATGCGCCATTTGTTTCTCTTTTTGGCGACTTTATAGCTTTTCCTTTCACGATCGGTTTGCTTTTGCTAGTACTGTATTTGTCATTTTTTTTCATACCATCAATGATACAAAAATGTAAAATTCAACTATCCATATTATTAGAATAAATAAATCAAATATCGAACAGCTCCTATTTGGAAGTATATTTTTATACTTTTTAATTAAGATTCGATTGTTATTCAATTATGTCAATTTACTTCACGGAAATTTTATTTTTTTTTCCATGCCATCAGGAAGGATCTCGATCATACAGTTATTGCATTTCTCCATTTTAATATGCATTATTATTGCTCACTTTCGTTTCTGGCGCACCTTACCAGCAAGCATGAACCTGCTTTTAAGTTGACTGGCTTCGCTGAGAAGACTCCGTCTCTGTTGAGAAGAACTCGTCATCGTCTTCTTTTAAGTCGATTGATTTGCTAAGAAGACCTCTTCACCGTCTTCTGGCGATCAACTCGCGCGTACTTCTTTCTCTTCGAAGCTCAACAAAGCCAAGGTGAGTCTCCGATTTTCTCAAATTCAATAATAAATCCAGACTAATCAAAACTCGTAGTACAATGGAAATAAGTCTTTCTTTTGATTAAATGCTGGAGGATGAACCATGCATTAATGCCCTCTTCATTGTTCGTTTCACTTATTAGCTCGATCAAATAGTTCTCGAACAATTGATTAATGAAACGTATATATGCCCAGGGATGGCATGGGGTAGACCGACCACGATTCAGAACCGACGGTTCGACGGTTCGAAATCGTCGATTCGACGGTTCGACGGTTCGAAATCGTCGATTCGACGGTTCATGGGAGATCGACCCTTAACTTTAACCGCCCAAGACGATTACGGTTCACGATTCGGAACCGCCAGTTCACGGTTCGCCACGGTTCGAGATTATTATATTAAACAAATTAAAATTTAAAAATATAAATTTAAAATATAAAATTTATTAAAAAAAGAACTTACACTTATTTAAGTTGCGTACCTATCCCCTTAGGGTGTAGGAGAATCAAAACCCACGTAGTTCTTTTACATTTTTACCCTTTTATAATTTTTATAACTCACTTCCATTTCCTCTCGTTCCCGTTGTATTCGTTCCTTCGATATCAAATTCTTCGACTTCGTCTTCTGAAAGTTGCATTTCTTGGATTCTTTTCTCGGCTCTTGTCCAATTGTCTAGTAATGCTTGAGCTTCTAATGAGCCGGGAGACATAGTTAATTGCCGTTTATCTAATATGTTGCCGTCGGCACTGAACGTTTGTTTCACAGCAACAGTTGACACTGGATAAGCTATTTTTTTTTGCAATAATGGAGAGAACAGGAAAGCTTTGAGCCTTCTGTGACCACCACTTTAAGATATCGAAATCTTCGATATCTGCTTCATTAAAATCAAAAGAAGTCGTAAAATAATTCTCAAGTTCCTGTGTGGAACTTGAGGATCCTCATGGACGTTTCGTCCGTTCTTTTAATAAAAGTTATATTTTTGTAAGTTTTAAATTAGTACTAGTAAGCTGTTGTGTTTCAGAAACATTAGTTTGTATTCCATATTTAATATAATATTGATTATAAATATCATATAAATAATTTCTTATATTATATATAATATTAATTGGATCCGGAAAAGAAAAATCTTTAGTAGGAATTAAAGCGTCATAATATAAAGTTAATATTTCTTGTAAAACTTTTAATTTAAATCTAGGATCTAAAGTAAATGTAATTAAATAAATTTTAGGAACAAAATAAAAATATTTTTCCCATTTAGTTTTCATAGCTAATATGCAAGAAGTTAAAGCTTCATTATTGATATGTTCATTTAATACTAATACTATACTAAAAAAATTCACTAAAACTAAATGAGCAGTGGGATAATAAACACCGAAAAATTGTTCAGTTGCATCGTTAAATACTTTTAAATTTTCATAAATATTACTACAAATATTCCATTGTTGTGAAAATAAGTATATATTAGTATTACTATTTTGTGCAAAAAATAAACATAATAAATCTTTATATTGAAATAAATCTTGTAATAATTGATATGTTGAATTCCAATATATTAGAATATCACGTGGAAATTATTTAGATCTCATTTCATTAGTTTTACAAAATATATCCCATTGTTTCATCATAGATGGATGTGACCATAAATATGAAATTGCGATTCTAATTAGTTTAATATAATTTTCTAAAAGTCTTAATCCATCTTGAACACATAAATTTAAAACATTGCATACACAATGAATATGAAAAAATAAACCACCAATAACAGGTTGACAAACAATTTTAGTTCGTCTATAAAAGCAATATTAGAACTAACATTATCTAATGATATTAAAAATATTTGATGAGTCAATCTATATTATTCTAAAATTAAACATAATAATTATGCAATATTATGGGCAGTATGTGATTCATCAAAAACTCTATAAGCTAGCAATCTTTTTTGAAGGATCCAAGAGTTATCAATCCAATGGCAAGTCACACCCATATAAGAATGAGTTTGCCAATGATCACTCCAAATATCGGAACATAAAAAAACTTTATTATTTAATTTACTAAATTCATCAATTAATTTTTTTTTCCTTATTTTAGTAATCTTTTAATTGTACGAGTAAGTGTAGTCCTAGAAATACGTTTAACACATGGATGAAGAGATTCTTTACAAAAATCTTTAAATATGTATTTAGATCCAAAACTAAAAGAAACATGTTCTAAGGAAACAAATTTTGCTAATGATTATTTTAATTTATTATCAGAATATAAAAATAAACCAGAATCAGTACTACTACCACTAGAAAATCTTGATAATTATGCTTGAGAGCGGTCAAACCCATATTCCGTAGGGTGTTTCGTTTCTATATGTCGTTTTAACGACCCATAGCCGCCGACGACTTGAAATTTGTAGGAAGCATTGCAATGCTTACATTTTGCACGCAATTCTCCCGACGGAAGTATAACCTTCTCAAAATGTTTAGTAAAAATAGAAGATTTTAAAGAAGGATTTTCCCGAACCTTAGAAGTAATTGCATCGGTACTTCCTTGTGTTTCGGGCATTAGAAGGTGTTAGGGCAGAGCCTCGGTTTCATCATTGGTGGATTGAATTTGAATGTTGGGATCCTTGTTCGCTATTTATTTTCTCCTCCAAGATCGAGATGATGAAGCTCCGTGATCACCTTCCATTGTCGTCGAAAGATGAAATCGAAAATGCTTAGAGAATATGAAGTTGAGAATGAGAGTAGAGAAGATGTGTGTGAAAATGATGAAATAAACTCCCTATTTATAGAGTTTGGATCATAACAGTTACTAAATCATAGTCATTGATAAAAAACGGTCAAATGATCTTAACCGTTGGGAAAAAAAAAATAAAAAACTCTCCAACGGCTCCGAACCGCCGGTTAGGCAGTTCCACCACTGGTGGAATTGTCGGGCCGATTCTGGTTCAACTTGGCGAACCGGGTCAACGGGCCGGGTCCGGCCCGTGGTCGGGTCTAGCGTGGGGGGAAAGTGTCACTGCTACTAATTGCACTTGCTACTACTTGGAATCTCGTTGGTGTTTCTCCGAGGCTTCAACCAGAGCACAACAGATCAAACCGACGTCAATTGAAAAACGAACTTTTACATGGGATCTCGTTGGTGTTTCTCCGAGGCTTCAACCAGAGCACAACAGATCAAACCGACGTCAATTGAAAAACGAACTTTTACACTCCCATCCAACTGTCCAACAAGCTGTGGCAATATCAGCATCCAATACCCTTTCGGCATCGGCAATGGCAATGGTTGCTACCTTCCCGGCTTCAGCCTGACCTGCTTCGAGCAATACGATAGCAGTGTGCCAGCCCGGCTCTTCACGGGTGATGGGCCTGATGGCAAACTCGAGGTTACTCGTATAAATTTACCTTCAGGGTACGTGTACTTCAAATTGCCAGTTATCTCAATGGACGTCGACCACAGTTCCATCACCTCCCCACTGATCGATCTGCAAAATTATCACAACTTCAACTTTTGGGCAACACACAACGTTCTGTTTGTTTCTGGTTGCAACGTTCATGCCAGTCTAGTCGATCTCACCAAGGATAACACAATCATATATAATTGCTCTACTATTTGCTTGGATGTCGGTCCAGATTCGTCGCCCATCCGGCGGGAAGAGTGTAGCATTCCGATTGGGAAGGGAATGCCAGACCGTGTCTTCTTAGGAGTTCGTTTAACTCGACTTTACCAGAGTAATGCCACTGCAGTCAGCGCCTACATGAGTTCCTCGATTGGCAGTTTGGAGTCCCGAGTGGATCGCCGAGTTGAGAAGCAGTGTGTCCCCGAGTGGATCTTCAATCGCTCCTGAATAGGTCGTCAATTCAGGAATGAAAGATTCGAGTGCCAAGCCGGGAAAATGATTCCAGAGTGTTGAGTCAGGAAGATGAAGAAGTTGAGGTTTGTGCTCAACGTAATTTTCTTAAAATAGATTCACCCCATCTTCGGCTGTGCTTCTATGTTTTCTCGGGCCATCTATTTCCCAGGATACAATAGTAAACCGCCATTTCCACCAAGTATTTGTGGTCACAACAAATTGAGAGGTATCCGAATGCAATCGCGGGTAATCTTGCCGAGTGGGAGATGGACGACAGAGAGCGCGGCTGGGCGCCAAGGGGAGATACAGGTGGATGGAGATTTTTTTTGCTTTCGAATATACACTACCTGCCCAGTGTCACAATCTCTTTATATAGGAGCGCTCATCTTAGGTCATAGTAAATCCATTTAATTGCCTTTATTCGTCGACCATTTACTTGTCGACAATTTCAGCCGGCAAATACAGATTAGAATTAAACTCATTTAATTCATCCGTTATACAGTTAAGCAAAAGATTATTCATATAGTAAAATGTTGATTGTTTCTCTTAGGTAAATTTTATGGCGACCGATTCGACATTCAACGTTTGCAGGATGTGCTCGCACACAAGTTAATTTGGGTCAGTACAATATGGATCCTAGATTTGCACCCCCGCCCTGCTGACACTGACGTGTGAAAGAGAATTTCTCCCCATAAATTAATTTACATCATTAATGTATGTGAAACCATTTAAACCAATTATAAAACCACGAGACTCTTAATATGAGATTTAAATTATACACAATTGAGTCCCCTTTCTTCTCCTCGTTTTCATTCACATATATTCAACACTTTTTTCAACTCATAATTGGCTAGCGCATGCATAGGTCTCATAGCTTAAATTGAGATTTTTCAACGCAACCAAGAAATGATACACTGAGGAGTCTCTCTAGCTTCTCAAATTAAAGAACAATTACAAGATTAATCATTGTACGGAGTACTGGAATAATGTTTTTCTTTCAAATAAAACCTGGAGGAGGGATCCCATGCATTAATCTCCAACCATATACATTAATGTCCTCTTTATTTTTTCCTGCTAGCCTGAACCTGCTTTTAAGTTGATTGACTTCGCTCAGAAGACCCGTCACCGGCTTCTAATACTCTGTTGAGGAGACCACGTCGTCGTCTTCTAAGTAGATTGATTTTGCTGGGAAGATCTCTTCACCGTCTTCTACATCGACTAACAGCCTGGCGATCGACTGATGTCGCGCGTAATTCTTTTCAAAGCTCAACAAAGCCAAGGTAAGAGTCCCTCTTCTCAAATTAAAGAACAATTATAAGATTAATCAATACTCATTGTACAGTTGAATAATGTCTTTTTTTTCAGACAATCTAGCATAGGGCGTACTAACAAATTTGAAGTTCTGAATTTTTAAAGAGTAATGATACGCACAGTGAAAATGAATGTCTCAGTAAAAATTTTGATCATCAATCGATGATACGTCCGACGTTCGATCGTCGATCGGACACTACCGGCGGCCTTCGGCCGCCGCCCCGACCAAACTATATCTCGGGGGGCACGGTGAACCCGTCGGGGATCGTCGCAATTTCGATCTCGCATCATTGATCGTCGATTTCGATGGGTTCATCATTGCCGGTGATCCTGACGAGTTCACCGTCCTCCGAAAGTATAGTTTGATTCGGGACGGCAATCAGAGGCCGCCGGTGGTGTCCGATGGACGATCAAACATGTACACATTAACTACACGTCATTAACTATAATTTTCACTCTTTCAAATTCACTCTTCGAATCATTTCCCATTGTTAAAAGATGCATCATGATTTTATATTTCCTAAATAGAACATTTAATTTCTAAAATACTATTCCAGTCTTTCAATTTTAAATTAAAACAAAAAAATTAGCTTTCTTTACAAAAAAATTACATCCTTCAACTCAAATCTCCTAAATTTAAATAATTTTTCATTTTAAAATTTTAATAAAATTAAAATTAATAAAATTAAGGAACGTTAATAAAAAATAAAATTTATATATTTATCTTTTTTATAACTAATTACAAGAGAAAAAAATTGGAAAACGATTTAAAAAGAGAAATTAAAAATTAAAAATGAAGCTACTGAAAATAAAAAATTACTTTAGTGACGTTTTAGTGAAATAATCAACATCTTAGTGTTGATTTTGTCAAAACATCATCATTTTTATGTCAATTTTTAAAAAACATCACCACTTTGATTCTAATTTCTTCAAAATATTACCACCTTCGTGCGTATGTTTTTCAAAACATCACCAATTACAAGATTATGCTGAATTTTTAAAAACAGAATGTGCATAGTTATAGGAAAGCCTTGAATTTGAGACTTTAGGACAATATGAGATTCAAAAGCATGGTAGAGACATGCAAAACTTGGATTGGGTCCTATCACAAGTGTCTAAGTTCATCAATAAACTTTACTCAAAATTTATTGATGGATCTAGAGGATTTAAAATTAAACATGGAGTAAAAGATAAGAATATAGAGAAGATAGATATGATGTACAATCTTGATTTATTTTTAGTCTCCTACATTAAGTCATGGGTTTGTGACAATTAACATGCCAATTGAATATTTGAAAATAAATTATGCACAACTAGGAAGGCTTTGAATATGAGACTTTATGTGCGGTGAGACTGTGGAGCATTGCAGAAATATATATGACTTGGATTGAGTCCCATCAGAGCGGGCTAAATCTATGAATGGATTTTAATCAAAACTTTGATTGAAGTAGATGATTTGAAATTCTAAAATTTAGACATGGAGTGGAAGAGGAGATAGAGAAGGTATTGATGGCGTGCAACCTTGATTTTTGATTTTGAGCCTTCTATATGAAATTATGAATGTTGATTTCGAAAGATCATGAGGATCACAGTGGTGCTATTTTATAAAGATTGTGACCACTGTGTTGGAGAAATCACAACATAACATGGTTGATTTTGAAAGATAAGGACCATTGTGACGTTTTATATATAGTGGTGTTGACTTCAAAAGATCAAGATGATTGTGATATTGATTTTTAAAGATTAATACAATCGTGTTAGAGAAATAACAACATAGTGGTGTTGATTTCGAAGGATCAAGACGATTGTGATATTGATTTTCAAAGATCAATATCACCTTATTAAAAAAATTACAATACAATGAAGTTAGTTTCGAAGGATCAAAACTATTATGGTGCTGATTATCAAATATCATCATCATTATGTTAGAGAAATTACAACATATATAGTGATGTTGATTTTTAAAAATCAACACCACTGAGACTCAAAACGATTGCACACTTTATCTATTGGTTCAGAATAAGAGTTACACGATGGTTAATGCCTGGGTGTTGCCACCAAGAATAAGAGTTACACACTATATCTACTTTCAATATACTCTCATCTTCCATCCATATCCGGGTTTCAAATTTTCAAATCCTCTGTATACTTCTCAAAGCTCAAGAAAGCCAAGGTAAGAGTCTCTCCTCAAATTAAAGTACAATTCCAGTCTCCAGATTAATCAAAGCTCATTGTACAGTGGAATAATGTCTTTCGTTTGATTAAAACCTGGAGGAGGAACCGTGCATTAATGTCCTTTTCACTCTTCAGCGCAAGCAACTTCTATTTGCTTCGCACACAAAACTGCAGTTTCTTTTTTCGTTCTCTCAATCAAACAGATATCGAACAATTGAGTGGTTAATAAAACTTACTAATATCTATATGCCCAGGGACAGTGTTACTGGTACTACTTGTACTTGGTACTACTTGGGGATCTCCTTGGTGTTTCTCCGAGGCTTCAACCGGAGCACAACAGATCGAAACGACGTCAATTAAAGGACGAACTTTTACACTCCCATCCTACTGTCCAACAAGCTGTGGCAATATCAGCATCGAATACCCTTTCGGCATCGGCCATGGTTGCTATCTTCCCGGTTTCAACCTTACCTGCCTCAAGCAAAACTTTCGTGTGCCAGTCCGGCTCTTCATGGGCACACTCGAGGTCACTAGTATAGATTTACCTTCAGGGTTCGTGAACTTCAAATTACCATCTATCACAATGTCCGTCTACCAGAATTCCACCACCGCCCCACTGATCGATCTGTCAAATTACCACAACTTCAACTTTTGGGCAACAGACAACTTTCTGTTTGTTTCTGGTTGCAATGTGAATGCCAGTCTAGTCGACCTCGCCAACAATAACACCATCATATATAGTTGCTTTACCATTTGCTTGGACGTCAGTCCAGATTTGTCGCCCTTTGTAATCCAGCGCGAGCAGTGCAGCATTCAGATTGGGAAGGGACTTCGACGCCATGTTTTCTTAGGAGTTCATTTAACTCGACTCTACCGGATCACTGAGTTGCATTTCACTAATGTCAGTGAAGTCCGCGCCTACATGAGCCACCCGTTCAGCAGTTCGGAATCGAAACTGTCTTGGTACATGGACGATCAGTCCTCATGTACAGAGGCAATGAACGATATGGAGACCTATGCTTGCATAAGCAGCAACAGTGCTTGCTCCAATGCCCTTACTGGCGCCGGCCATGGCACCGCCGGATATTATTGTCGCTGCTCTGGTGCAAGGGAAGGCAATCCCTACCTAACTGATGGCTGCAAAGGTAATTACTTAACAACTTCATTTCCTTAATTATCTAGTTTTCTTGAGTTCACTTGGATTGGAAGAATTAATGATGCTTCTCCGTTGCATTGATTATTATGATGGTCAACAGACGTTACTGCCATCATATATCCACCCCAACACTGCACAAGAAAATGCGGAAACGTCGATATACCATTTCCTTTTGGACTTAATAATGAATCGGATTGCTACAGAGACTTATCATTTGCACTAGCTTGCAACCAAAAAACGACCCCTCCCGTTCTCCGGTATCAGGACAAAAATGTGAGCGAGGTAGGCTTGGAAAGTGGAGAACTGCATTTCATGGTGAGAAATTCTTCTTTACAAGGCCTTACTGAAGGACATCACAGTTGGATGATCCCCTATCAATCCTGCGAGGATGCTAGAATGGATAAGTCGATCTTTGCATGCATCAGCAATCACATCACATGCCGCAACATAAACGACAGCAAAGGAGATATATCGGGATACCGTTGCAGATGTGAGCAAGGTTATACAGGGAATCCATACGTACTGAATGGATGCCAAGGTACCTGAAAACTCTCCCTAGTTATCTCTAGAAATAATCAATTACTTGTCGCTAAGTAACTTTATAATCAATTATAATTGTCTCTAAAAACTTAGAGACAATCATAAATGTTTCTAATGCCATATAACTGTTGAAGACAACAAAATCAATTCTTTTACAAAAAAAAAAATAACACTTAAATTTTATGAAAAACAATTATTTTCATTTGTCCCTAGAATTAAATTTTAGTATTCTCCACACTTTCTTCTCCATTTAGCTCGACTTTTGCAGCATTATCAGTACTTGAAGAAACTACAAGAACATGATCTCGGTGTATAACTCAATTTGAACTATGCAATTAAGTACATAGAAATAAGTTTGTAGAACAATATATAAATAAGGGCGCCTCATTATTGGAATAATAATGGAATGATCAACCACAAGAGCAATATATAAATAAGGGAGTTTTTTTTTATACCAATCAAGTAAATTATTAACCAAGAAACAAGATTGACACACAAAAACTAACAACATTTCATCTAAACAAGAAATAACCAGAACATCACAAGACAGAATCGTGCATAGAATAATCAACCAGCAGCTTCATATAGAAACATGGGTCCTGTTTCCTGACACTAAACAAGGATATATAGAAGAGATAATAAATAAAATGTTGCACTTAACATGCCAAGCAATAACAAAACTAACCTCCATCCGTACCAACAAACTCATCATCATCTGGATACCTGGTAAAAAAAACTCATCATCAAGTTCATCATCAAATGCATCCATATTCAAGTTCTGTACAAGTCGATGTCATCAAAAATATGTCCCAAGTGCAATGACAAATATTAACAAATCAACAAATGGAATTGTTAACATGAGCGTTGTTTCCTGATACTAAACCAGGATATATAGAAGAGGTAATAAATAGAATGTTGCCCTTAACATGCCAAGCAATAGCAAACCAAACCTCCATCCGTATCAACAAACTCATCGAGATAATAAATAAAATGTTGTTCTTAACATGCCAAGCAATAACAAACCTAACCTCCATCCATATCAACAGACTCATCATCATCTAGATACCTAGTAAAAAAAACTCAGCATCATCATAATCAAGTATATCATCAAATACATCCATATTCAAGATCTGTACAAGTCTATGCCATCAAAAATATGTACCAAGTGCACTGACAAATATTAACAAATCAACAAAAGGAATTCCAAGAACTACTAAAACAATATACGACAATAAAAAATAACAAAAAAAGATGAATTACATTTATTTTCTTGCTCATCAACTACATCAATCCACTAGAATGTAAGTACATATGACCATTCTCAAAATATATATTGCAATCTAAAAACTTTAATACTTAGGTTCAAAATTTATAGCATAGGTTTGAGGGACCTCGTCCACCATTAAAAAAAAGTTTAGAAGAGACTTTGATGTCTTAACTAGACAAGCTGAGTAAAGTTTATTTAGATAAATTAAGTTTGTATCTTCATATTTCTGAAAACATTTGTGGAAAAAATAGCTACAAGTGCAAAACATAAATCGGAACTCCATTGTCAAATAAGTTTTTAGTAATTGATTTCATGCAAAATCGCTTTGTTTTTTAGATCCCTCTATTTTTCATGGTATTGGTGTGCATAATTAACTCACCTATGTTTTTGATGTTCTTTAGATATCAATGAGTGCGACAATCTTGAGAAATATATTTGCAAGGGGATTTGTAAGAATACAGAGGGCAGTTACTATTGCATCCCTCATAACAAGAAGAGAATTCTTATGTTAGGTGAGTCCTTGAAACTTGAGAACGAAATGTTAGTTTTGCTTAAACATATATAAACCATGTGATCAAATCAATTGTAATAGAAAAAAGCAAAATGAAAACAAAGTGCAAAACTACTAAAAGTTAGCACGACAATATTAAAAGATACAAAGGTACATGTAGTTCATAGTAGGTATCACCAAATATGAGATTTGTGGAATTTAATTTTCTTGTATATGGTGCAGCTCTCATCATCGCTGCTGCAGGCAATGTGTGCCTACTACTCTTGTGTGTAATGTTGGTCATCCTAAATAAGAAATGGAAGGAAAGAATGCAAAAGCAAATAAGAGATAAGAACTTTCACCAGAATCATGGTTTATTGATGCAACAACTAATCTCTACAAGCGAACATGATGCTGAGAGAACTAAATTATTTCCACTGGAAGAGATAAAAAAAGCAACAAACAATTTTGATGAAACTCGCATGCTTGGTCGTGGAGGGCATGGGGTAGTTTACAAAGGAATTTTATCGGATCAACGAGTTGTTGCCATAAAGAAATCCACAAATTTGAAAAAAAGTGAGATAGATCAATTCATAAATGAGGTAGCAATTCTTTCTCAAATTAATCATAAGCACATAGTGAAGATTTTTGGATGTTGCCTGGAGACTGAAATCCCCTTATTGATTTATGAATTTATTTCAAATGGCACCCTATCACATCATCTCCATGTTTCCAATGGACAATCTAAATTATCGTGGGATGATCGCTTGAGGATTGCTACAGAAGTTGCAGGCTCACTTGCCTACTTACACTCGGATGTTTCTATGTCTATTTTTCATAGAGATGTTAAATCATCAAATATTCTTTTAGATGACAATTTGATTGCAAAAGTATCTGATTTTGGAGCTTCAAGATTTATTCCACTTGATCAAAATTATATAATCACTGCAGTACAAGGCACCTTCGGATACTTGGATCCTGAGTATTATCAAACAAGTCAGTTGACAGAAAAGAGCGATGTCTATAGTTTTGGAGTCATTCTCCTAGAACTTTTGACCGGGAAAACTGCTATTTACTCAAACGAGCATGGTGATAAGGTGAACCTATCAAACCAGTTTCTTCTAGCAATGAGAGAAAACCATGCTCTTGATCTTGTGGAGGATTGCGTTTTGAAAGAAGGAAACAAAGAAGAGCTTTTGGAAATGATGCAGATGATAGAAATGTGCTTGAGGTTGAAGGGAGCGGAGAGACCTACTATGAAAGAAGTTGAGCACAAATTGCAAGCATTGAGAAGGGTCAGAATGACGAAAAAGAGACTACCTTCTTTTGCAGAAGACAATGAAACAACTGAGATTAACCTGAGGGATGCATTTTATCCTTCAATAGAATTGGTGAGCCAAAGTAATCAAGGTACTTCTACTAGTTACAGCTCAGAGAAAGACCCGATGCACCAATAACCATACTCACCTTGATGAGTTTTCTTTCTCTAAGTATCATGTCTCTACTGCTTGTTGTCTAAACCACCTGGAATGCTCCGTGGACTACCATTATAGTCAATCTGTTGTGCTTAAAGTGACATGTGAACTTCATCCAGAACAATTTCTGTGTCAATGAGCAAGTAGGATGCATCATAAACCAAAATTGGAGTCTGTATGCTACAATTTTTTATGTCAGAGTTTGTGTTTGCTTAATGTAATAATTGGTATTAACTTAATGAATGCAACTTTTTTATATATAAATTCTGTAGTTGCATGAACAGGAGATGATATAGAAGCAACTTAAACTGTGGTGTATACATTTCAGGTAAAACTAGTTATTGAACAAGTCAGCCACCTACTAAAGTTCCATTGTTCGAACATAGCAAAATTTATGTTTATCGAATGCGCATAGTATAATTTGTATTGTGCCCGGTGGAAGTTACATCTATGGCAGCCATGTCATGGTAGAAGTTGTATTGTTCCTATGGCAGCCATTTTGACTTTTTTTTGGCTGCCAGTTACATTGCCTTTTATCTCTATATTCAGATATAGAAAGATAGAATGCAATGTAGACGAGCAAGAAACCATTTTAACTAATACGCTAACATTTGTTACTTTCTACACTCTTCTTCTAATACTCATCTAACTGTGTTTTTTTTCCCTTTCCCTCTAAATCATCAAAATTTACACTATCCAGAAATTGACAAAATTGACTACTTGTCCAATTGTGGCATACCGAGACTAATTTTCAAGAAGCATATTATAACTAGTTTTAGAAGGGAAATAAAAATGCAGGGAAATAAGAACACTAAGGAGCAACAAACCCTGCATCTGAAGGTTTTTTCTCGTGTAGAAGCCTTGAGGCCATAAATCCCCAAGAAAGCATCCCTAAGGTGTCCGGTGATCCATGCTTAGGGTTTCTCCCACTATTTCACTACGATGGTGCCCTTGGGAACCGGAACAAGGATTGAGATGAATCTGAGATGGAGTTCGGGCGAATCACCCTGGAAAGGAAATCAACGGCGACGCGAGAATGAGAGTGCAGAGAGAGGACCAGCGTTACTCTATCTTCTTCTTATTTTATATTTCTTGTGCTTTCGCAGTTGAGAGAGCAAGCGACAAGGACGCTGAACCTTGCCCGTATGATCCCATTCCTTTTCCTGGGTCAGTGGCGAGCAGCGGCAGAGGCAGAGGACACGGAAAACGCCGCTCAATCGTGAACAATGGGTTACGTAGTAGATCTATTAGGTAGGGTAATTTCCTTTTAATTCCGAGAGTAATATATCCTCGGAATAAATAAAAAAGAATATGAAATATCCAATTAAATAAAAATATATATTTACATTTAAAAAAATTTCTTTAATATTTTTTTAAAACCCTCTAACAACGTATATTAACGGAAGAAATAAATTATATAGATATTTAATTTATTTTTAAAATTATAAATATACACTTTTTAAAATATAATATTTAATTTTTATTTTTTTAAATAAGATATTAATTCTAATATATTTTAGTTGAATAATATAATTGGATTGAAAAAAAATAATTAATATAAAGATATACGATTCTTTAATAGGTATGAGTATTCGGATGGATATTTGATACCTGATGAGTATGAGCACGGAGGATATAAAATTTAATTCTAATCCGACTGTCACACCCCCAAATGTCTATGCTTATTCGAAAATTGGGGCAACACCTCCCCTGTACGGCAGACAATGTGAAACTTATACTACATCATCTCACACCATATCATAATCACAGCCACAAGCGACTGACAATAACATAAGAAATAAACACAGGATATCCACACAGTTTATTAACATCCAAATAATAAATAACTTTAACTCCATAAAGTAAATGCAAATAAATAAAAAAAATCTCCACGACATAAGTACTAATCCACAACCAAACGATAAAATATCGGCACGTCCGCTGCGAAGATAAAATAGCATATCTAGAAAAAAATAATAAACAAACTCAAACCGTAAACGCAACAATAAGGGACAGCAGATGGATCTTCTCCTGCGGCACGAGTCACAGCTACCTACCACCTGAAACAAAAACAAAAGCAGGCGGTGGTGAGTCCGGGGTCGAACTCTGCGAATATAGCGAAAAAATAAATATATGGTATAAACAAGATAAATAAAGCAGATAGAAACATGGTATACAGTCCCTGAAAAAATAGAATAGACAACAAATGTCAAAAGTATACTTGCAGGGCATGATCAGAAAACCCCCATCCCAGTTACTCGTACTACTGAGCAGATCCAGATCAAATAACAAGTGTAAACCAGATACGTATATAGAATCAAGCGCTAGGAGAAAAACCTCAATCCCGAATCCCAATATAAGGGGAAGCACAACCGCTCTGTATCAAAGACCCCAGGGAACACAACCACTCTAATACCCAAAACAAGGAGGAACAACCTCTAACTCCGAGAAAGAGAGCACAACTGCTCTAGTACCCAACAGGGGAACACAACCGCTCTATATCAAAACTCTAGGGGAGCACAACCGCTCTATCATGGAATCAATAAGAAACCCATACACTCAAATCAGAACCATAGCAACCAAACATGCACTAATCTATTGGGTATGATATTTCTAACGTCAACCAAATCCTAAATAGGTCACATGATATTACTAGAGTACACGCGTACTAGCGGTACTCTTCGGATCAGAAAATAAGAGTCGAGACTGTATAACTGAAATATTAGATTTTTAACTCAAAGATCAAGTATCTAAGTACTAAGCAGGAAAACAAAACAATAAAGTCAAGGGAAATCAATTTACTCAGATAATATAATAATCATGCATTTAAGGTAAAAGAAACTATAGGACCAAAGGAGAAGTATCCGCCTCCAAGAAAAAATTTGTAGATGAAGAGAACTCCGTCCAGAAGTCCGAAGGGAATCAATATCCTTCAGGTAACAATCACCAACGTACATTGGCATCCTATATAGCAAGTTATTAGATGACAAGGTGTGAAAGTCTTATCTGAAGGTACTGTTAAACACTTTTAAAATGCACGATCCTGCATCCCATCTGAAGCTCGAAGAATAAAAGCATCTAACTCATTGCAAGTCTGCTGTTCTGAATTTCTCAAAATTTCCTCACATGAATCATTAGCTTTACTGACATTGTTCTTCATTATTGTTTTTGCACCCTTGCTGGAAAGATCATTTGCTAAGGAACTTGGAAGCCTTCTTGAGGCCTCAGGATGTGAGTACGTTAGATGAATACAAAATGAGTTGCTATCCGATACATCACTCTGATAAACCAACGGTTTTCAAGTAAAGCAGTTGTTAATGTCCTCAAAGCATCTTTCACGGATGAGTGCTCCTGTAAGAACTTTGTTGAAAACCACTCTTCACTTTCATATTTGTTTTTCATGTGCAGCCCAATAGCATGCTCATTAGCCACTACTACTGGAGCCATCAATGTGATGATCCTCTTTCTTCACAAGATCAGCAATGGTGAAAGTAAAGTTATCAACAGGAACTCTATTTGTTCAGATTTTCATCAATTCCAGATCTTGGTGAGCAAATTGTAGAATCCCCAAACAAATGCTACAATATGCTTGAACGTTTCTCATTTCCTTGAAGTATTGAAAATCGCACAAACGTAGCTCCGTTTGTTGTGCATCTATTTTCTCCAGCATTGCTGTGGAAATTATCCGGCTCTTCAAGGAAAGACCCAATGTCTAGGAGCTCAAGGACAGCATCTGAAGGAGGAAGCAACCCCGCACGACCTCTCTAGCATCTTCCATCTCTTCGCTCGTCGACATATCGTAGGTAGCAGGTGGTGTCACCCGACCAGGGCAGCAATCCAGAGCAGAAGATAAGTAGAGGAGGGAAGGAAGAAGAGATCGCCAGCTTGGTCGCGTGGAGAAGAATCGCGACAAGGGCTATCGGCTTCGATCGCACAGAAGAAGAGGCCGCAAGGAGATGGCTGCGGCGTCGACTTGCTCGAGCGAGGAAAGGAACCGCAAGGGACATGGGGGCTCGTGTGCGGCGTCGAGGAGATTCGAGAGGGGAAGAAGGAATTAGGGCTTGCGGCATTCTGTGTCGGGAGAGGAAGGGAGAGGAGAAAAGATTATGAGAGGAATTTTAGGGTTTTTGAAAACTAAACTAATATATATATTTATATTGGCAGCATTTTTCATTTTAACCCTCTTAATTTTCGATTTTAACACCGACCATTGTCATCCCTATGCTCAATCAAGATACTCTGCTAGAGCCTCTTGATTGACCTGTAGCAGAGTATCAGTGATGAAGTTGTCATGTGTCTCCGTCTTATAATTTATCCTCGTTAATCGGTGGGGGCTCTCATTCAAGGTCGTCGAGCAGGGCCAATCAATCAAGTGTATTAGTCGGGCACAAGCCTGGATATTCTTTATAAATCCAAAAAAAAAAGTTGTAGCGGAAAATGGAATAATTACGACCAAAACAACTCGAATATAATATAATTTTATTAAATTATTTTTAAATAGAATATATGAAACTATTTTAGATAGAACAATGTACTATTGATAATTTATCGAAGAGTGCATGTAACTTTTCGAATTAAACAAAAGGTATATATTATTTTGATATCTACAAAAAAAATATATCCTTCTTAGTGCTATTCCCAACATCTATTATCTTTCCTCTCTTTTCTCCTAACTCCTCCCTCTTTTGCATTCATGCATAACTTAAAAGGTCACATTGGTTTGATATGGAATTATCAGGCCCAACGTGAACCTGATATAATTTCATATCAGGCCCAACTTGGGCTTGATATGATTCATATCAGGGTGGCGTTGGATTTTTCAGCCGATTATTTCAATAACATTTTAACACCTCACGAGAAGTCGAAATAAGCAATGGATAATATCGTTTTACTCTTTGCAATCTCAGAAATCCATATAATCTGAAATGAGTTCAATAGAACATTCTAAGTCCAACAGTAGGTTTTGACCGAAACCTACTGACGGGCATCTCTAGGTCCACGTTGAACCTGATATGATTACATATCAGACCTACGTTGGACCTATATGTGAATAATATAAAAAGGTCACATTTTTAGAATTTCTCATGCCAAAGTCAAACTAAAAAGGTTAAAATATTATATCATTTACATTTTACCTTAATCAACAAACAAGATTTTTCCTAAACTAAATCTCTTATTTAGTTTTCAAATTATCCATGCATTCTAAACCTTAATTAAATTCAAAAACATATACTAATGCATTATGAACTTTTTTTTTAAAAAAAGTATTTCATTAATGCATATTACAAAGAGCAAAATATCACCTTTTTTTATGTTTTAGCTTAATTAATAAATATAGGGTTCTTCTTTTTTTGGGACTACTGGAAAGTTCTTTAAACATTCTAAATTATAATTAAATTCGAAAGAATATATACAATTTAGCCCTTTTGATAATATTTTAAATTTTATTATTTTTTATTTGCTAATAAGGACTATTTATCATCATTGTTAATATCTCTTGTTAATTATATTTAAATGCAATAAAATTCCCTAAAATAATAGATAAGACAAATAAAAGTAGAACAAAAAAACCAAAATTTAAAGGCCACATTAGGCCTGATATGGAATTATATCAAGCCCACGTAAGGCCTGATATGATTTCCTTATCAGGCTCAACGTGGGCCTAAACAAGAAGGACCTAGACATGCCTGATTGAACTCGTTTCAGATTTTGTGGATTTCTGAGGTTGCAAGGAGTAAAACGGTGCTATCCATTACTTATTTTAACTTCTTAGGAGGTGTTAAAATGTTATTAGAAAAATCAACTAAAAAATCCAACACGGACCTAATATGAATTATATCAGGCTCAATATGACATTTAAGTTTTGTTCTAGCTTAATTTGTCTTTTGGTTCTTTTGGTGCATATTAGTATAAAGTTTAGAATATTATCAAAATCCAACTAAAAAAATAAACTCAAGATGGAATTGATATTAACTGTGGGCCTGATATGGTGCATATTATGCCCACGTTGAGCTTGATATGATTTCATATCATGCCTGCCTATTTTTTTTAGTTGGGTTTTGATAATATTTTACACTTTATGATAATATGTACTATTACAATTTAGTCATTTTGATAATATTCTAAACTTTATAATTTTTTATTAGTAAAATTTTATGATTTTTTATTAGCAAAATTTTCTGATGTTTTATTTGATAATAAGAATTATTTATCTGTCAATATCTCATATTAATTATATTTAAATGTAATAAGATTCTCTAAAACAATGGATAAGATAAATTAAGGTGAAATCAAAAGAACCAAAACTTAAAGGTCGCATTGAACCTAATATAATATCAGGCCCAACTTAGCCCTAATATGATTTATATCAGGATCGCATTGGATTTTTTAGCCAATTTTTCTAATAAAATTTTAACACCTCCCGAGAAGCCGAAATAAATAATGAATAACACTATTTTACTCCTTGCAACATTAGAAATCCACAGAATCTAAAATGAATTCAATTGGACATGTCCATGTCCATCAGTGAGTTTCGATCGAAACCCACCGATAAACATATCTAGGCCCACGTTGAGCCTAATATGATTTCCATATTAGGCCTAATGTGGGCCTAATATAATTTCATATTAGGCCTAATGTGTTCTTTAAGTTTTAGTTTTTTTTTGTTCCACCTTAATTTATCTTATCTATTATTTAGGGAATATTATTATATTTAAATATAATTAACCAGAGATATTGATAATGATAATAAATAATTCTTATTATGAAAACTGTTGGTATCCCGATTAGTTTTGATGTGATCAACTAGGTAAAGTTAGGTCCTGTATTTTCTAACCCCTCTACTAAGTGTGCAGGAGCTTAAGTACGGAGGAAGTCAAGCGTAAGACGTAGCGGACGAGAAGGATTGTGCGGGAAAGTGAGCTGACGGACTCGGTACAATCCGAGGGACACGGAAGCTGCGGAAGAGTACGTTGGTGGAGCGAGAAAGATGCGCGCGGTGTCCGAGGGACGAGAAGCCGGGAGGAAGGATGCTCGAGAGGCAAAAGGTCGAAGTCGGGTTCGGGTGAGCCTAACTCCGGTAGGCCGAAAATCACCCAGAAGACGAAGAACCAAAAGGCAGGTCACCTGAAAAAATAAAGATTTATTTGTTGCTAAGAGGAATCAAACCCAAAACCAAAACAACACACACTGCCAAGCTTACCACTTGGGATAAAGAGCGATGACAATGAATTATTGCCGATGTTACTACTTGGAGATTACAACAGCAATCTCGAGTAGAAGATAAAATTTCTTTTATCTCTTAAAGGATAAAACCTTATCCTTTAATCAGATCCAATGGATGCAGTTAATCCCATCCAAGTTCAACCGTTCAGATTATATCCATGGATGAACGACCAAGAGTAAATTCATCAACAATTAACAATCTAGATTTATTCTCTTAGGCTATAAATAGATTTAGAGTTTTAGCTTTAGACAATGAATTAAATTCACTTGTAAATTTCTAAAGTTTAACGTGCTTCTGTTATAAGATTTTTCCGCCACAAGGAGATTTTTATTGAGCGTCCATTGCCTTGGAAGCAACGTTCTTAGTTGCGACCAAGTTTCTTTTAAAAGACGATTGCTTTTACTTTTTTATTTTTACCGTCTATTCACCCCCTCTAGCTAGGCCAACCCGATCTAACAGAAAGGACTAAATTGTATAAATTCTTTCAAATTTAATTATAATATAGAACATTTAAAGAACTTTAAAATAGTCTCAAAAAAGAAGAGTCATTCATTAATTAAGCTAAAACATAAAAAATATGATATTTTACTCTTGTAACATGAATAAAAAGATAATATGTATTAATGAAAATAACTTTTTTTAAAAAAAATCATAATGTATTAATATATGTTTTTAGATTTAATTAAAGTTTAGAATGCGTGAAGAATTTGAAAACTCAATATGATATTTAGTTTAAAGAAAATCTTATTTTGTTGATTAAGCTAAAATGTGAATGATGTGATATTTTAACCTTTTTAGTTTGACTGTGGCAAAAAAAAATTCTAAAAATGTGACATTTTTATATTATTCACATATTAGGCCCAACGTGGGCCTGATATGAAATTCTTGTATAGTATGTTTCATTCTAGTTGTCTTTATTTTTAATCAAGAATTTCTAGTTCGATAGATTTTATTTTGTTGTGTATATCTGTAACATGAAATCGAAATGCTACAATGTGATACTAGTTGCTACAACTGTGTAGCAAAATAATCATAACTTTGGACTCTGATATCAGAATGAGGTGATTTTTTTCTCAAATCGAAGATCGTTCAGAGATCTATAATTTAAAAAAAATCACTTCATTCTAATATCTAAGTTAAAAGTAATGATATTTAGAAATTTATTACACAGTTGTAATAGCTATTATTGAGTAACTGCTATACGTTGTAGCTGTTACAATGTGTAGCAGCCATTCAACAATGGCTGCTACGTAGTAGCTACTATTGAGTAGCTACTATAACTGTGTAGTAAACTTTCGAATACCATAACTTTTTAATTATACATCTCTGAATAATCTTCGATTAAAAAAAGATCACCTCATTCTGATATCAGAGTCAAAAGTTATAATATTTGGAATACTACAACTGTTGTAATAGTTCTTGTCCAGTAGTTGCTATAATGTGTAACAAATACTTGTACTCATATTTGATACTGTAGCAGTTATTGTCCAGTAGCTATTACAACGTGTAGCAAATACTTTTACAAAATCTGCTATAACGTTGTAGCAGCTAGTTTGAAGTAGCAGCTACAACGTGGTTAAGTAAAGCTAGTTTAGGTTCACGTTGTAGTACAGTAAATATTTCTACAAATCAACTATTGACCAATATAAACAATATTGCAGTTAATTCTGCTTAGGTAATTGCATAAAGTGTCTTAATTCTGTAGAGTAGAACTTCTACGTTATAGCAATTTGTAAAATTTCACAATGTAAATGTTTGTTGCAAGTAAGATAACAAAAAAAATTATAATAATTTTTTCATTGTAGGAGTTTCATGGTTAGAGTAGAAACAAGGTTGTAGCAGCAACTTTGATATAGCTGCTACAATCTATATTACCATAGTACTGTAGTAGCTAATGTTGTAGTTAAAAATCTCAATTAAAAAATTGTAAGGCAAACTGAAAGGGGTGGGGGCGGCAGTGTCGGATTTTGTTTGAGTTTGAGGATCTTCGTCGGCTAACGAGAAGAGCCTTGAGATAACTTTGTTTGCGTCCGGCGAAGGAAGGTATAACGACCCGGCCCCTTGGCCCCTTGGGCGGCCCACTTGGCAGCCCTCGGCCCCTCGGGCGGCCAAATCCCATTTGTCTTCCCCAGGATTCGAACTCTAGACCTCCAGGCTAAGTACTAAAGTTTATGAATCCTGGTACCAATTGAGCTATAGCTCACAAGTACTTCCCACCCCTGGCAAGTGGGAAGTACTTGTGAGTAACGACCGCCCAAGAGGTCGCCAAGGGGCCGCCAAATGGGATTTGGCCGCCCAAGGGGCCAAGGGGCGGGGTCGTTACAATAAAAAGGCGCCTTTTTATTGTAACGACCCAACCCCTCAGCCCCTTGGGCGGCCCACTTGACGGCCTCGATCCCTTGGGCGGCCAAATCCCATTCGGCGACCTCTTCGGCGACCTCTTCGGTGGCCAGTGGATTTTTGCCTTCCTCAGGATTCGAACTCTAGACCTCCAGGCTAAGTACTAAAGTTTATGAATCCTGGTACCAATTGAGCTATAGCTCAATTGGTATCAGGATTCATAAACTTTAGTACTTAGCCTGAAGGTCTAGAATTCGAATCCTGAGGAAGGCAAAAATCCACTGGCCAGGGGTGGGAAGTACTTGTGAGTAACGACCGTCGAAGAGGTCGCCAAAGGGGCCGCCAAATGGGATTTGGTCGTCGAACATTCACCTAGCACTCCCTTGCTAGGTGAATTGGTTAGTGCATGCATGGTTGTTTAAAAGGTCCAAGGTTCAATCCTTGGTGCATGCACTAATATTTTTTTTAGTGTAACGACCCAACCCCTCAGCCCCTTGGGCGGCCCAACTGGCGGCCCACTTGGCGGCCTCGGTCCCTTGGGCGGCCAAATCCCATTTGGCGTCCCCTTCGGCGACCTCTTGGGCGGTCGTTACTCACAAGTACTTCCCACCCCTGGTCAGTGGATTTTTGCCTTCCTCAGGATTCGAACTCTAGACCTCCAGGCTAAGTACTAAAGTTTATGAATCCTGATACCAATTGAGCTATAGCTCAATTGGTACCAGGATTCATAAACTTTAGTACTTAGCCTGGAGGTCTAGAGTTCGAATCCTGGGGAAGGCAAAAATCCACTGGCCAGGGGTGGGAAGTACTTGTGAGTAACGACCGTCGAAGAGGTCGCCGAAGGGGCCGCCAAATGGGATTTGGCCGCCCAAGGGACCGAGGCCGTCAAGTGGGCCGCCCAAGGGGCTGAGGGGTTGGGTCGTTACAATAAAAAGGCGCCTTTTTATTGTAACGACCCCGCCCCTTGGCCCCTTGGGCGGCCAAATCCCATTTGGCGGCCCCTTGGCGACCTCTTGGGCGGTCGTTACTCACAAGTACTTCCCACTTGCCAGGGGTGGGAAGTACTTGTGAGCTATAGCTCAATTGGTACCAGGATTCATAAACTTTAGTACTTAGCCTGGAGGTCTAGAGTTCGAATCCTGGGGAAGACAAAAATCCACTTGCCAGGGGTGGGAAGTACTTGTGAGTAACGACCGCCCAAGAGGCCGCCAAATGGGATTTGGCCGCCCAAGGGGCCGAGGGCCGCCAAGTGGGCCGCCAGTTGGGCCGCCCAAGGGGCCAAGGGGCGGGGTCGTTACAGAAGGAGCGGCAGTGATGGAAGATGACGGCAAGGGTAGAAGCAAGAGCCACGAAAGACGGTGGCAAAGTTGAAGGGCGCGAGAGTGAAGGAAATTTAGAATTTGAGAAAGTGAAGAGAGAGTGAGGGTTTTTATAATGGAAGGAGGAAGGGGAGAGAGAATAAAAGGAATATTTTAATACTAAAATGAGTGAACGAGGTTTTTTTAATATAAAAAAATCTAGCTGATAGCGCCATGTGAGCGCATTACTCATGGTCGCTCATGAAGCGTTGAGCAGAATATCATCTCTCTCTGTCTCTCTCTCTATATATATATTGTGGATTCATTGTCATACGTCTGTGTGGACCCAAGACGAATCCAAACACCTTGACACAATAATTCTTGTGTGTGTTTTTTTAAATTTGTTTGGGGTATATTATATATATTTAGGGTTTAAAATTTAAGATTTAGGGGTTGGGTTATAGTGGATTTAAGCTAATAAGATTTTTCCTCTATAATTCAAGCTTTCCTCTTGGGTTATAATATTTAAAATAAAAATTTTATATGCTCACGGGGTATATTATATGTATTTAAGATTTAAAATTTTAAGATTTAAGAATTGGATTATAGTAGATTTAAGCTAATAAGATTTTTCCTCTAAGGTTCAGGTTTCCCTCCTGGGTTATAGTGTTCAAGATAAAAAAATTTTAGATACTCATGGGGTGTATTATATGTATTTATGATTTAAAAAAATATTGATAAAAAAACACACACACATATATACATAAGAATCCAGACGTAATGATCGCTTGCACGCACAGGCGCACGGTAGAAAATTCGCAGCTTAATAGCATTTTAGATTTTAGGGGTTGGATTATAGTGGGTTTAAGCCAATAAAATTATTTCTTTAGGCTTCATGTTTCTCTCTTGGGTTATAGTACTAAAGATAAAAAAATTTAAATGCTCACAAAGTATATTATATGTATTTAGGGTTTAAGATTTTAGGGTTTAGGGATTGGTTATAGTCATGGGTTTAAGCAAATAAGATTTTCATTCTAGGGTTCTGATTTTCTTCTTAGATTATAGTGTTAAAGATAAAAAAATTTAGATACTCACGAGATATATTATATATATTTAAGATTTAAAATTTAAGAAAATTTTGATTTTAAATAAAATATTCCAGACGCCTAGATTTATTCCGGGCGGCCCGATTTATGTCGTGCATGAGTTCGCGACAGATGATCCGCAGCTTATCATTCATATATATATATATATATATAGAAATGATAAATTGCGGACCTTGTGCTATGAACTCGTTCGAACCTTGGTCAAGAGATTGGAATGAAGAATATTTTTTTTAAATTAATATTTTTTAATTTTAAATTTTAAATATATATAATATATTTCGTGAATATTTAATTTTTTTAATCTTGAATATTATAATCAAGAGAGAAATATGAATCTTCAAAAATATATATATATATATATATATATATATATATATATATTACAGTTTTTAAAATAAAAACGTCACGACGTAAATAAATTAAAAAAGTTAATCTCTTATTTTTACATGAATTACGCAGTGGAATCCACCGATCAGTTCCTAGACGCTCTGGCGAATGCTTATCATCTTATTATATGTGCCATTTGTTTCTCTTTTTGGCGACTTTATAGCTTTTCCTTTCACGATCGGTTTGCTTTCGCTAGTACTTTATTTGTCATTTTTTTTTTCATACCATCAATGATACAAAAATGTAAAATTCAACTATCCATCTTATTAGAATAAATAAATCAAATATCGAACAGCTCCTACGTGGAAGTATATTTTTATAATTTTTAATTAAGATTCGATTGTTATTCAATTCTGTCAATTTACTTCACGGAAAATTTATTTATTTTTCATTCTCTTTCCTTTCTTGCTCACTTTCTTTCTGGCGCACCTTTCCAGCAAGCATGAACCTGCTTTTAAGTTGACTGGCTTCGATGAGAAGACGTCGTCATCGTCTTCTTTTAAGTCGATTGATTTGCAAAGAAGACCTCTTCACCGTGGCGATCAACTCGCGCGTACTTCTTTCTCTTCGAAGCTCAACAAAGCCAAGGTGAGTTTCCGATCTGCTCAAATTCAAGAACAAATCCAGATTAATCAAAACTCGTTGTACAATGGAAATAACGTCTTTCTTTTGATTAAATGCTGGAGGACCAAAAAAAAGATGGAATCGCCACCTTAGCGCCCCCCATCCCGGCCCCATAGGTTTCAGAGGGAGGATGAACCATGCATTAACGCCCTCTTCATTTTTCGTTTCACTCGATTAGCTCGATCAAATAGTTCTCGAACAACTGAGTGACTAATGAAACGTACTTATATGCCCAGGGATGGCGTGGGGGAAAGTGTTACTGCTACTACTTGCACTTGCTACTACTTGGGGATCTCCTTGGTGTTTCTCCGAGGCTTCAACCAGAGCACAACAGATCAAACCGACGTCAATTGAAAAACGAGCTTTTACACTCCCATCCAACTGTCCAACAAGCTGTGGCAATATCAGCATCCAATACCCTTTCGGCATCGGCAATGGTTGCTACCTTCCCGGCTTCAGCCTTACCTGCTTCGAGCAATACGATAGCAGTGTGCCAGCCCGGCTCTTCACGGGTGATGGGCCTGATGGCAAACTCGAGGTTACTCGTATAAATTTACCTTCAGGGTACGTGTACTTCAAATTGCCAGTTATCTCAATGGACGTCGACCAGAATTCCATCACCGCCCAACTGATCGATCTGCAAAATTATCACAACTTCAACTTTTGGGCAACACACAACGTTCTGTTTGTTTCTGGTTGCAATGTTCATGCCAGTCTAGTCGATCTCACCAAGGATAACACAATCATATATAATTGCTCTACCATTTGCCTGGACGTCGGTCCAGATTCGTCGCCCATCCGGCGGGAAGAGTGTAGCATTCCGATTGGGAAGGGAATGCCAGACCGTGTCTTCTTAGGAGTTCGTTTGACTCGACTTTACCAGATTAATGCCACTGCAGTCAGCGCCTACATGAGTTCCTCGATCGGCAGTTTGGAGTCTAGACTGTCTTGGTACATTGGCGATCACGCTACATGTGCAGAGGCCAAGAACGATATGGGGACCTATGCTTGCATAAGCAGCAACAGTAATTGCTTCAATGCCTTTGCTGGTGACATGAAGGGCACGGCCGTTGGATATTATTGTAGTTGTTCTGGTGGAAATAAAGGCAATCCCTATCTAACTGATGGCTGCAAAGGTAATTCACCACTTCATTCCTTCTTAATTAGATGTTTTCGTGAATTCACCTCTATTGGAAGAATTAATATATTACGATTGTCAACAGACGCTACAACTGCCAATATATATCCAGCGAACAATTGTACAAGAAAATGCGCAAGTGTTGATATACCATTTCCTTTTGGACTTGCTAATGAATCGGATTGCTATAGAGACTCATCATTTGCACTAGTTTGCAACCAAACAACGACCCCTCCCGTTCTCCAGTACCTGGGCAAGAATGTGAGCAAGGTAGGCGTGGAAAGGGGAGAACTTTATCTCTTGGAAGTGAGAATTTCTTCACAAGGCCTCACTCTCACTGAAGGACATTACGTATACCCTTGGTTCATACCCTATCATGCCTGCGAGGATGCCGGAAGGAATAAGTCGCTCTTCGCATGCGTGAGCGAGCACATCTCATGCGTCGACATAAAGGGCAGCAAAGGAGATCAATTGGGATACCGTTGCCGATGTGAGCAAGGTTATGCAGGAAATCCGTACGTACTGAATGGATGCAAAGGTACCTGAAAACTCTGCTTAGTTTTCAAAAGTTCATCTAGATTGAAAGAATTAACGATCCTTCTCTGTTGCATTGATTATTACGATTGTCAACAGACGTTACAACTCCCAAGATATATCCAGCCGACGATTGTACAAGAAAATGCGGAAGTGTCGATGTACCATTTCCTTTTGGACTTGATACTGAATCGGATTGCTACAGAGACTCATTATTTGCACTATTTTGCAATCAAACATCGACCCCTCCCGTTCTCCTGTATCAGGGCATAAATGTGAGCGAGGTAGGCGTGGAAAGGGGTGAACTGCGTCTCATAGAAATGAGAAATTCTTCACAAGGCTTCACTCTCATTGAAGGACATTACAGTTGGTTGATCCCCAATCAATCCTGCGAGGATGCTAGAAGGAATAAGTCGCTCTTCGCATGCGTGAGCGAACACAGCACATGTTACACCATAAATGGCAGCAATGGAGGTCGATTGCAATTGGGATATCGTTGCCAGTGCGAGCAAGGTTATGCAGGAAATCCGTACGTACTGAATGGATGCCAAGGTACCTGAAAGAAATCAACAAACGGAATTCAAAGAACTACTACTACAATATATGGTAACAAAAAATATCAAAAGACAAATTACATTTATTTTCTAGTTCATCAGCTACATCAATCGATTAGAATGTAAGTACATATGACCATTCTCAAAATATATATTACAATCTAAGAACATTAATATTTAGGTTAACTTTTTGGGAAAAAAATAGCAACAAGTGCCAAACATAAATTGTAACTCAATTGTCAAATAAGTTTTTATTAATTGATTTTATGTAAAATTGCTCCTTTTTTTTTATGGTATTGGTGTGCATAATTAACTCACCTATGTTCTTGTTGTTCTTTAGATATCAATGAGTGCGGCAATTCAACTAAATATACTTGCAAGGGGATTTGTGCCAATACAGAGGGCAGTTACAATTGCACGTGTGAACCAGGAACCTATGGTGATCCAAAGTTCGGAGAGTGCGTCCCTCATACCAAGAAGAGAACTCTGATGTTAGGCAAGTCCTTGAAACTTGAGAATGAAATGTTAGGTTTGGTTAAACATATATAAACCGTGCAATCAAATCAATTGTAACCGAAAAAAGAAATATGAAAATAAAGTGCAACACTACTAAAATTTAGCACAACACTATTAAAGATACAAAGGCGGATTGTGTTTTAACATGTAGTTCATAATAGGTATCATCAAATATATGAGACATGCGAAATTTAACATTCTTGTATATGGTGCAGTTCTCATCATCGCTGCAGGCAATGCGTGCCTACTACTCTTGTGCATAATGTTGGTCATCCTAAGTAAGAAATGGAAGGAAAGAATGCAAAAGCAAATAAGAGATAAGAACTTTCACCAGAATCATGGTTTATTGCTGCAACAACTGATCTCTACAAGTGAACATGATGCTGAGAGAACTAAATTATTTCCATTGGAAGAGATAGAAAAAGCAACAAACAATTTTGATGAGACTCGCATGGTTGGTCGCGGAGGGCATGGAGTAGTTTACAAAGGAATTTTGTCAGATCAATGAGTTGTTGCTGTAAAGAAATCCACAAATCTGAAAAAAAGTGAGATAGATCAATTCATTAATGAGGTAGCAATTCTTTCTCAAATTAATCATAGGCACATAGTGAAGCTTTTTGGATGTTGCCTAGAGACTGAAATACCCTTATTGATCTATGAATTTATTTCAAATGGCACCCTATCATATCATCTCCATGTTCTCAATGGACAATCTAAATTATCGTGGGATGATCGCTTGAGGATTGCTACAGAAGTTGCGTGCTCACTTGCCTACTTGCACTCGGATGTTTCTATGTCTATTTTTCATAGAGATGTTAAATCGTCAAATATTCTTCTAGACGATAATTTGGTTGCAAAAGTATCTGATTTTGGAGCTTCAAGATTTATTCCACTTGATCAAAACTATGTAGTCACTGCTGTACAAGGCACGTTTGGATACTTAGATCCTGAATATTATCAAACAAGTGAGTTGACGGAAAAGAGTGATGTCTATAGTTTTGGAGTCATTCTCCTAGAACTTTTGACGGGTAAAGCTCCTATTCACTCAAACGAGCATGGCGATGAGGTGAACCTATCAAAGCAGTTTCTTCAAGCAATGAGAGAAAATCATGCTCTTGATCTTGTGGAGGATCGTGTTTTGAAAGAAGGAAACAAAGAAGAGCTTTTGGAAATAACAAAGATGATAGAAATGTGCTTGAGTTTGAAGGGAGCAGAGAGACCTACTATGAAAGAAGTTGAGTACAAATTGCAAGGGCTGAGAAGGATCAGAATGACGAAAAAGAGGCTACCTTCATTTGCAGAAGCCAATGAAACAAGTGAGACTAACCTGAGTGATGCATTTGATCCTTCAACCCAATTGGCGGACCAAAGAAATCAAGGTACTTCTACTAGTTACAGCTCCGAGAAAGAGATGATGTACCAACGACCATACTCACCTCGATGAGTTTGCTTTCTCTAAGCATCATGTCTCTACTGATTGTTGTCTAAACAAGGTGGAATGCCCTGTAGACTATCATTATAGTTAATCTGTTGTGCGAACATGCTTACAGTGACATGTGAATTTCTTCTAGAACAAATTCTGTGTCTATGGAAAAAGTAGTGTGCATCATAAACTAAAGTTGGAGTGTGTATGCTACCATTTATTATGTCAAAGTTTGTGTTTGCTTAATGTAATAATTAGTATTAACTTCATGAATGCTACTCTTTTACATATAACGAATCTCTTTTTATAACTAGGCGTTATTTATGTATAATTTTGACGGAAGGCATGTTCATATTTTTATGATAACTTTAGTTTTTTTTACTGATGATGGTGAATAGTGACATCAAAATTCTGGAGTTAGGAGATAATAATTGATATGGAAGCAACTTAAACTGTGGTGTATACATTTCAGGTAAAACTACTAATTGAACAAGCCAGCCAGTGCCACCTACTAAAGTTCCATTGTTTGAAGATAGTAAAATTTATGTTTATCAAATGCGCATAGTATAATATGTATTGTGCCCGGTGGAATTTACATCTATGACAGCCATGGCATGGTAGAAGTTGTATTGTTCCTATGGCAGCCATTTTGACTGTTTTTGGCTGCCATTCACATTGCCTTTTATCTCTATATTCAGATATAGAAAGATAGAGTGCAATGTAGACAAGCATGAAACCATTTCAATTAATACGCTATCACTTGTTAATTGCTACTCTCTTCTTCTATCACTCATCTAACAGTGTTTTTTTTTCTTTCCCTCTAAATCATCAAAATTTACACTACCCAGAAATTGACAAAACTGAGTACTTGGTATACGTCTAATTGTGACATATCGAGACCAATTTTCAAGAAGCATATTATAACTAGTTTTAGCAGGGAAATAAGAATACCAAGGAGCAACAAAACCTGCATCTGAAGGTTTTTTCTCAAGTAGAAGCCTTGAGGTCATAAATCCGCAAGAAAGCATCTCAAATGTGCGCGGTGATCCTCACTTAGGGTTTCTCCCACTATTTCACTAACGATGGTGCCCCCTTGGGAATTGGCACAAGATTGAGGTGCATCTGGGATGGACTTCGGCCGACTCACCCTCCAAATGAAATCAACGGCGATGCGAGAATGAGAGTGGAGAGAGGACCAGGACGCTGAAACCTTGCCCTTTTCCTAGGTTAGCGGTGAGCAGATGTGAAGCTAGCGGATACGGAAAAATTGCATATTAAGATTAATTGTCAACTGCTAAAATAATTAAGTATAATTAATTCAGAATCAAATATATTCTAAAGAATGAGGTACTATTCTTAAAAAAACTCAGGTACATAAATTGAATATTAAGGTCTGAAATTGATTATTAGGTACGAAATATGAAAATTTGAATGTGTCTGATCAAATTGAGTATACATGTCCACAAATTGAGTATTAAGGTACGAGCCTTCATCCTTAATTGTCAACTGCTAAAAACAATCAAGTACGATTGATTCAGAATCAAGTATATATTCTAGAGAATGAGGTATTATTCTTAAAAATTCAGGTACACAAATTGAGTATTAACGTCTGAAATTGATTATTAGGTACGAAATATTCAAATTTAAGTATGTATCTGAGTAAATTGAGTATACATGTCTACAAATTAAGTATTAAGGTACGAGCCTCCATCCTTAGTTGTCAACTGCTAAAAACAATCAAGTACAATTGATTCAAAATCAAGTATATATTCTAGAGAATAAGGTATTATTCTTAAAAATTCAGATACACAAATTGAGTATTAAGGTCTGAAATTGATTATTAGGTATGAAATATCTAAATTTGAGTATGTGTCTGAGCAAATTGAGTATACAAGTCCACAAATTGAGTATTAAGGTACGAGCCTCCATCTTTAGTTGTCAACTGCTAAAAACATCAAGTACAATTGATTCAGAATCAAGTATATATTCTAGAGAATAAGATACTATTCTAAAAAATTCAGGTAAATATTTCATTGATCATTGATAATATAATATGGATCAAGGTTAATGACCCTACTATATTTGACATTACCTTATGTGGTATACACCTACAATCAAATCCTAGAAGAGATTAGTAAAGGTGAGTTTTTTATCGACATGGATTAAGATTAATTGCTTCACATAATTGATTAAGGTCCATCATCCAGATTATTAGGTACGAAATATCCAAATTCAGGTATGTGTCTGAGCAAATTGAGTATACTTGACCAGAAATTGAATATTCAGGTACGAGACTCCCTCTTTAGTTCTCATTGGCTCAAAAAATCAAGTACAATTGGCTTAGAATCAAGTATATATTCAAGAGAATGAGGCACTATTCTTAAACAATCAGGTACACATTCCCTTGGTTCTTGATAATATAATAAGGATTAAGGTTAATGAAACTACTGCTCCAATAAGTGCTTTCCATAATTGATTAGGGTCCATCATCCAGATTATTAGGTATGAAAATACACAATAGAGCTTTATGGTTATCATGACTATAGACAACCTAGCATGAGAGTCAATACCTTAGAAGTCGAAGAGAAAAATATATCTATTTGTATTTTTACATTACCTTATGTGGTATAATTGGCTCAAAAAATTGATTCACATTGGCTCAAAAAATCAAGTACAATTGGCTTAGAATCAGGTATATATTCAAGAGAATGAGGTACTATTCTTAAACAATTAGATACACATTCCCTTGCTTCTTGATAATATAATAAGGATTAAGGTTATTGACATTACTGCTCCAATAAGTGCTTCCCATAATTGATTAGGGTCCATCATCCAGATTATTAGGTATGAAAATACACAATAGAGTTTTATGGTTATCATGACCATAGACAACCTAGCATGATAGTCAATACCTTAGAAGTTGAAGAGAAAATGTATCTATGGGTGCGTTTGGTTTAAGTTATCATGTATTACCTTAGTTATGTGATTACCAAGTAATCACATAACCAAGGTAATGGGGAATGAAACATAACCTGAAGTTGTTTGGTTCAACATAGGTAATCAAATAAAATCTTATTTGTTTGGAGGTAATAGTCTATAATATAATATAATATTTTACCATATTACCCTTTAGAATTTATTTAGATAATTTTATTAAATTTTAAATTAAATTATTTAAATATTTTCTATTTAAATATTCGCCGACGACATTGACGTCGGCCGCCGGCGATCGGCGTCGGCCGCCGGCGATCAGCATCGGCCGCCGGCGGTGGTCGGTCGCCGGTCGCCGGCGATCGACGTCGGCCGCCGGCCGCCGACGATCGACGCCGGCCGCCGATCGTCGGTGGTCTCCGGTAGTGGTCGTCGGCCGCCGGTCGCCGGCGGTGGTTGCCGGCCACCGGCGGTGGTCGCCGGTCGCCGGCGGTGGTCGGTCGTCGACGGTGGTCGGCCGCCGGCGGTGGTCGGTCGCCGTTCGTCGGTCGTCGGGGGTGGTCGCCGGCCGCCGTTGTCGATCGTTGGGCGCGAATAATACATTCGGAAGTTAACAAATTGTAATGGTTATTTTCGTCTTAAAAATAAATGTTGGAGGATAATTTTGGAAAGATAAGTTTCATAACCTCGGAATCAAGAAAAACCTTGGTTTCCTAAGATTTTCCGATTCCTGATTGCATACCCCTTTTGCTGACGTGTCGGGCATCGTTCATTACTTGGGAATCGTTCATTATTTAAACCAAACAAGGTTTTTGTTGATGACCTTGGATGGATAACCAAGGTTATCAAGGATAACCCCCAACCAAACGCACCCTATATGTATTTTTACATTACCTTATGTGGTATACACCTACAATCAAATCCTAAAAGAGGTTGGTCAAGGTGAGTTTTTTATCGATATATTTTCTTGTTTCCATGATAATATGATATGAATCAAGGTTAATTGCTTCTCATAATTGATTAGGGTCCATAATCCAGATTATTAGGTACGAAATATCCAAATTCAGGTATGTGTCTGAGCAAATTGAGTATACTTGACCAGAAATTGAGTATTCAGGTACGAGACTCGCTCTTTAGTTCTCATTGGCTCAAAAAATTAAGTACAACTGGCTCAGAATCAGGTATATATTCAAGAGAATGAGGTACTATTCTTAAACAATCAGGTACACATTTCCTTGCTTCTTGATAATATAATAAGGATTAAGGTTAATGACACTACTGCTCCAATAAGTGCTTCTCATAATTGATTAGGGTCCATAATCCAGATTATTAGATACGAAATATCCAAATTCAGGTATGTGTCTGAGCAAATTGAGTATACTTGACCAGAAATTGAGTATTCAGGTACGAGACTCGCTCTTTAGTTCTCATTGGCTCAAAAAATTAAGTACAACTGGCTCAGAATCAGGTATATATTCAAGAGAATGAGGTACTATTCTTAAACAATCAGGTACACATTTCCTTGCTTCTTGATAATATAATAAGGATTAAGGTTAATGACACTACTGCTCCAATAAGTGCTTCCCATAGTTGATTAGGGTCCATCATCCAGATTATTAGGTATAAAATATCCAAATTCAGGTATGTGTCTGTGCAAATTGAGTATACTTGATCAGAATTTGAGTATTCAGGTACAATTCTCCCTCTATAGTTCTCATTGGCTCAAAAAATCAAGTGCAATTGGCTCAGAATTAGGTATATATTCAAGAGAATGAGGTACTATTCTTAAATAATCAGATACACATTCCCTTGCATCCCATAATTTATTAGGATCTATCATCCAGATTATTAGGTACGAAATATCCAAATTCAGATATGTGTCTGAGCAAATTGAGTATACTTGACCAGAATTTGAGTATTTAAGTACGAAATATCCAAATTCAGGTATGTGTCTGAGCAAATTGAGTATACTTGACCAGAATTTGAGTATTCAGGTACGAGACTCCCTCTTTAATTCTCATTGGCTCAAAAAATCAAGTACAGTTGTCTCAGAATCAGGTATATATTCAAGAGAATGAGGCACTATTTTCAAACAATCAGGTACACATTCCCTTGTTTCTTGATAATATAATAAGGATTAAGGTTAATAACACTACTGCTTAAATAAGTACTTCCCATAATCGATTAGGGTACATTATCTAGATTATTAGGTACGAAATATCCAAATTCAAGTATGTTTCTGAACAAATTGAGTATACTTGATCAGAATTTGAGTATTCAGGTACGAGACTCCCTCTTTAGTTCTCAATGGCTCAAAAATTCAAGTACAGTTGTCTCAGAATCAAGTATATATTTAAGATAATTAGGTACGAAATATCCAAATTCAAGTAAAAATTGAGTATACTTGGCTCATAATCAAGTATACTCAATTGGGACGCAAGTTCTATTGATTAGGGTACATATCCAATTGACTCAGTTTCAACTATATATTTCCACGAATGAGATATTTGAACTTACAGGTGCAGTGGGATGCAAGTTATGCATTAATTAGTATGGGCATGATACAAAGTCAGAAACTATAAACACACTTTAGGGACATTTGGCCACTTGTTATTGGGGATATTTTGGCACTAACATATGATATAAAGTCAGAAACTATAAATACAACCATATGTTTCCACTCCACAATCTCAACTTCAGACAAACCAATTCTTGTACAAAACAGAACCATCAAACATAACATATACCTTATTTATCCAAATTTGTACTCAAGTTTCTGGCAGATTTTGTCTATGAAACTCACAAATTCAACCAAAGAAAATTGAACATATTGCAAAGTTACCTAACCAAGTTCATAAACATAATCATAACTGATATATGGTACAAAGTCACATAAACTATAAACATAAGTTTTCACTCCACAACTATAGTATATACTATAACAACTACACATCAACTTCAGACAAATCAATTCTTGTACAAAATAAAACAATCACAAATTTGTACTCAAGTTTCTGGCAGAATTAGTCCATCAAACTCATAAATTCCACTAAACTACATACAATATATTGCAAAGTACCTAACAAAGTTCATAAACATACTAATAACTGACACATGATACAAAGTCACAAATACCATAAATACAACCATTAGTTTCGACCACACAACCATAATGCACAATAATAACTGACACATGATACAAAGTTCATAAACATATTGCACAATTTTTTCCTGCCCCTGAAAACACCAACGCTGCCACCATTCAACTAGAACCAATACGTAAATCACCAATGCTGCCACTGAAACATGTCTGCTTTCTCGAACGCAAGACCCTGCTTGATTCCCCTTCTAGCAATCTCTTTTTCCTGCAGAAGTGTATATCAAAAAGTATCAGACTACCCATACATATTATAGAGTATGATTGCAAAAATAAAACCAAGTGTTTACAAACAAATCAAACATACATAATTTTGATAATAACAGCTAGTTTATAGCTTCTTTGCAGTTGCGCCTGTTGTGACCTTTCTTATGGCAACGACTACACTTTGACACACGTGTTTCAACTTATGATGGTATTCTCTTAGTCCTCCTACGACCTGGCTGACTGCGAACATCTGGAGCATTGATTATATTTCCTTCATCAAGATTTGACTCATTAATGTCAAAAGTTGGGATTGGATTAATAATTCCTTTGTATGTTTGGTGATACATTCCAATCTTGATATACTGATCACAGAATTCATACAATGACCACGACTTCGACTCAATAGCAGCACAATCATGCTTGCATGGAAGCTTAATGATCTGCCAAGCTCTGCACGAACAACTCTTATCAATTAAATCAACAGCAAAGGATTTTTTCCCCATCGACTACCTCAAACCTCCAATTACATGACCGATGCACTCTCAAATTTCGGGATTCAAGATAAACACTAGCAATAGCCTTATCCTTTTTGGGACTTAATTCTTTATCCATCACCATTGTTGATTCACGTCGTCGATGCATTATGTTCATGATTTGTATGTGTATGTGATCCACCATAGCCACAATAGGGAGATAACGAGCTAGTTTAACCCAATTATTCCAACACTCGGCCATGTTATTATTCATAACACCCCATCTATCACCAAGAAATAAAGCATTTGCCCAACTTTGTGGCTGGGAATGTACAATAAATCCTATGGCAAGTGGCATGGAGTGTATGATATTTTTTATATGTTGTTCATGCTCCTGCAAAGATGGAGCATATGCAGCTTTCTTAAATATCGAAGACCAGTATTTTTTGTTATGTTTTGGATAACTTCGCAATACCTATAATGACAAAAAAAAACTTTTTTTATTCAAAACATATATTAAAATAAAATTCAAATTCAAAACAAAAATAGGGTTTTAATTACCTGCTTCACAAAATTATCCACTAAATGCCTCAAACAATACGCATGGTGACTACCCACAAATAGTTGCTCAATTGCCTTCATAATCCCAGGGTGTCTATCGGAGAAAAATGTGAACTTATTGAATGGAATACTTTGATATGAAAGTAGCACACTTCTCAAAAGATAACAAAACCATTCCCAATTATCATCATTCTCTGCATCCATTACCGAATAAGCAATTGTGAAAAGATCATCATTGGCATCCTTCAACACAGCAACTAGGATACTACCTTTATACTTATTCTTTATATGAGTCCCATCCAAAAAAAATCAACGGCCTACAACCAGTAACAAAATCAACTGCACACGCATGAAAATAAATGAATAGCCGTTTAAATTTATTAGTTACAGGATCAACTTCACACTCAGTAATACTGCCAGGATTTATTTCTCGAATAGCATGACTGTAAAATACGGTGATTTAAAAATCCGGACCAGAAAATTTTTCAGGATTTTTCCGGATAGAGTTTGGGGCTTCCGGTCCTACGGGAGGAGCCCAAGGGGCCTTATTGTAAAAAACTTAAACTTAGCAAGGGTTTACGGGTAAACTCTTAAATTTTGAGCGTGAATAATTTAACCCTAGAAAATTATTTGAGGTTAAATTATAATAAACGAGAGGGTTAAATGGTTAAAATCCTTACCCTAAGGGTAGCATGTGAAATTGAGGAAATGTAGGGACTTTTTCGCAAAAGTCCCATCCCTTATTTAAGTTCTTTTTCCTCTTCATTCGGCCGTAACCTCTCCTTTACACCCCTCGTGACCTAGCCTCTCCTCGCACACGCGAACCAACCAAAGACGCCGCCCTTTCTCTTTCGTTGTCTTCTCCCCTCGCGAAGCTGCAGCCGACTCCTTCTCTTCTCCCCTTCGCGCTTGCCCTAGCCGCATCGCCGTCTCCCTCTTTCTTCCTCTCCCTTCCGCGAGCCCTAGCCACAGCCAAGCGTCGACTCCTCCTCAATCGATCGCAACCAAGAAGAAGCCAGCGCCTCTTCCATTGTGTCGATCGCCCGATGCCAGTGTCGACGCCGGTGATCTGTTTTCCGGTAAGGTTGATTTCCTTGAGCACTTCGGTTGAGTGTGGCAAATGGGTTTCCTCCAATTTTCTTGGATTACACTGATTTGGTCCTTGATTTAGCATCGCCGTGGTTGGATCCAGTGGCATCTTCCTCCGCGTGGTGGATCTGGACCTAGCTTGATCAAGGTCAATCGGAGATGGCAATTCGGTGGCTGTGATCTTTGGGAGGTAAGCTGGTCATGATTAATAATGGGCAGAATTTGGGATTTCTTGTTTGAGCAATCGATAAGTGTTTAGAATGGGGATTGGCTGATTGGATTGGATTCATAGTGATTACCGTGAGCTTCTTGGAGGTGGCTGGAGGTTTGGTCTTGCTTCTTTGGCCGTAAGCTTCAAGATGGAGAATTGCCATGGTTTGTTTAGAGATTAAAGTATGGATTGAGCTTTCTATTCTTAGTTTTTGGATAAGTTGCACTGTGTTGTTCTTCGGTTGTTTAGCTCTGTTGGATGTGTGTTTTGTTGGAGGAGCTAGGGTTTCTTTTGGGATCTGATTGGGATGAAGCTGTGAGGCCATGAGCTAGATCATTGTTAATCCTTTGATTTTTAGTGGTTCCATATCATGGAATACCTTGGATTCGTGGTTGGTTTCGTAGCATGTTGGTATAGGGATTTGTCAATGTCGTGTGATACTTGGTGTGGGATTTGAGGCCATTTGATGTTGCCACGATAAGCTTGATCCATTAGGGTTGTAATACTTCCACGGTGAGGTGGATGGTGTTAGGTCAGTCTCCTATGTTTTGTGTATTGAGATACATAGTTGGGATTAGGTTTAGTTGAGGATTAAGATCGGATCAGCCCTTTGGTGGTGGAGATACATTGTTTAGCTGGATTTTGAGTTGGTTTGTATGTTGAAATTGATCATTAGGATTAGGATGATCCTAATGAAGTTGTGTTATATTAGCTATTTGGTATTTGTGTAAATAGCTAAATAATCATGCCTTTGATACAGGACGCTGATTGGTTACTCCGCTTGGTCGTGGGGCTTCAGTCTCCATACGAACTACTTCTACTCTCTGGAGGCGGGTACCCTTTGACCTATCTTTTAGATATTGTCATATTGCTATGCATTGTCTGTTATAGATAGCAGTAAGTTTATACGCTATCCCTGAGTTATATTGCCTGACCTGGATACTTTTTAGTTATCCCTGAGTAATATTGCCTGACCTGGATACTTGTTAGCTATCCCTGAGTTATTATTCATGTTCTGGATACTTATTAGTTATCCCTGAGTTAGTATGTCTGTCCTGGATACTTATTAGTTATCCCTGAGTTATTATTCATGTTCTGGATATTTATTATTTATCCCTGAGTTATTATTCATGACCTGGATACTTGTTAGCTATCCCTGAGATATTATTCATGTTCTGGATACTTGTTAGTCATCCATGAGTTATTATTCATGACCTGGATACTTGTTAGCTATCCCTGAGATATTATTCATGTTCTGGATACTTATTAGTTATCCCTGAGATATTATTCATGTTCTGGATACTTATTAGTTATCCCTGAGATATTATTCATGTTCTGGATACTTGTTAGTTATCCATGAGTTATTATTCACGTTCGGGATACTTATTTAGTTATCCCTGAGTTAGTATACCTGTCCTGGATACTTGTTAGTTATCCTTGAGTTATCATGTCTTAACTGGATACTTATTAGTTATCCCTGAGTTATTATACCTGTCCTGGATACTTGTTAGTTATTTTTGAGTTATCATGTCTATACTGGATACTTGTTAGTTATCCCTGAGTTATTATATCTGAATTGGATACTTGTTAGTTATCCCTGAGTTATACTGCCTGAACCGGATACTTGTTAGTTATCCCTTATATTGCCTGATCTGGATACATGTTAGTTATCCCTGAGTTATACTGCCTGAACTGGATACTTGTTAGTTATCCCTGAGTTATAATGCCTGACCTGGATACTTGTTAGCTATCCCTGAGTTAATATTCATGTTCTGGATACTTATCTATTATCCCTGAGTTATATTGCCTGACCTGGACATTTGTTAGTTATTCCTGAGTCATTATGTCTGTTCTGGATGCTTGTTAATTATCCCTGAGTCATTATGTCTGAACTGGATACTTATTAGTTATCCCTGAGTTATTATACCTGTTCTGGATACTTATCTATTATCCCTGAGTATATTGCCTGACCTGGATACTTGTTAATTATCCCTGAGTCATTATGTCTGAACTGGATACTTGTTAGTTATCCCTGAGTATATTGCCTGACCTGGATACGTGTTAATTATCCCTGAGTCGTTATATCTGAACTGGATACTTGTTAGTTATCCCTGAGTATATTGTCTGACCTGGATACTTGTTAGTTATTCCTGAGTCATTATGTCTGTTCTGGATACTTGTTAGTTATCCCCGAGTTATTATGTCTGAACTGGATACTTGTTAGTTATCCCTTAATTATTATGTCCGTTCTGGATACTTGTTGGTCATCCCTGAGTTATTATGCTGTTAGTCCCGTACAGTATCAGGTAGTGTCATATCTAGATGTATGCTTAGAGATCGTGATGTATCTCCTGCCTTTGACCTTGAGGGATCTGCAGTTTTCAGCCAGTATACCTTGTAGGTTACCTGTATTTCCTGTTATAGGATTTCAGACTGAGACCTAGTATACTGAGGACTTGGGAGGGAGTTATGTGTATCTATCATACACCATCCTTGCATTGTTGCATGCCGGCGATCAGCGACTCCCTTGTGGTTGAGCCTAATCGTTTTCCGGCACATGATATGATATGCACACCCGGCCACTCATGGGTTAGTGGATACCGTAGCGTGTGTGCATTTGCTCTGTATTGCTCCGCTCAACCGCTCATGGGTAGTGGTTTTGGAGCGTGGTAGCAAGCAGGGATCCCTTCTCTTCCCATAGACCAGAGAAGATGAGAGAGAGATCTCCCCCATATATATATGGGGCGGAGTGTTCACTCCACCAGCATCCTGTCCACTCGGTCACTCAGGAGTAGTGATAGCAGGGTGCGTACAGTGTCACAGCTCTACCCACTCGCCCGACACAGTATCGCCTGTCTCGGTGGCTTGACTGGTGTTAGGGGGTGACCATGACATTGCATCATATGCATACGATGCATTGTGCACTTGATTGTGTTTGCTGCATTTATTTGCTGGACTTGATTGACATGCATGTACTGGATACCTGTATACCTTGGTTTATATGTTATACTTGTTCCATAGGGATTTATTTCACTCTCTGCAGGATAGATGGATTCTGGTATGTATCTTTATTCAGTATCTTCAGTATACCCTTTCTTCCTATTGTTCATGGGAGGTTGTATCAGCGTAGACTTCTATTGTTATTATAACATACTATGCATATCTACTGGGTATTCGCTGAGTTTATGGACTCACACCGTTGCCATATGTTTTTATTTCAGGTTGAGATACTTGGAGTCGCCAGAAGAGCCCAGCAGCCAGTCCCTACCCAACGCGTCGACATATTTTTGCCTTGTACTTGTAGTACACTTGTTTTATATTTCTGTTAGTGATTTGTATATGTCGTATGAGTGTCATGTGTCCTAAGGGGCTTTTGTATTGGTTGTTTCGTCGTAAGTCGGACCGGTCCGCAGTCAGGTATGTTTTACTTAGTTGTCTGGTGTTTTTATGTTGTGTTTGTCTTTATTTTGAGGCCTGAGGCCAAATTATTAACTGCGTGTGTGTTTGGATATTATATGTATGTGTAAATTGTCCGCCGGACAGGGGAGGTGCTGTCCGATTTTCTATTGGACCAGCGGCTCCTGGGTCTCGGGGCGTGACAATGACAATACCATCTTAACCTATCGTAGCATCTTGTCTCTGTACCATGAATATCATGCATCGCTAATTCCTTGCCTTTCCAAACTTTGCGATAGTCTAACTCTACCCCATAATCTCTTTGCATGTCTTTTTGAATTGTACAAGGGCGATAAGAGGGCTCTTCTCTCAATTTATCTTTCACCACATTAGCGATCCAAGTTGCATCAGCTTTAGGATGTCCTCTAGTATGTAGATTATTCTCACCACATGTATGCTGCAGGTTACATTTTCGGATCCCAAATATACCATCTGCTTTATATTTTGAAGCATAAATTCTCCATCCACAACTTCTTTCACTATAAATAGCAATAACCTTCTCGCTGTCATTTTTTCTATATAAAAATGAGTGTCTTGTAGCAACAGCATAGTTTTTAACACATTTTTTAAAATCAGCAGCATCCGTGAATGTTTACCCTTCACCATGAATGCAATTAATCCAAGTATCTATAGTATTCGGCAACAAGGTGTGTTCAATCTCCTCGTCACTCCTAGATTGTGTCTGTTCCTTCTCAACCTTTACCAGTTTGATATAAAATTATTAAGATGAACCATACACAAATAAGTATAAAATAAGTACATACTATACATACATAATGAAAGATATTGAATTTAAATAAGATTAGTAGTGTCAAATAAACCATATCACATGCACTTATGCTAGAAGTAACATAACATATTATAAAAACAAAAATATGAAATGGTTATCTCTCCAAATTTAGGTTGCCAATGTATGCATTTCTACTCTCTACCCTCAAATCGATCATACTGAGCTTTAAACACATATGAAGATGTATCATATTAAGAACATCATCATCGTCATTCAAAGTCACGTACATCTTATGCTGTGGCGCTATGTATTACAGAATCATAGATTCAGGAGTAATCTCCGTATATTTTTTGCCAAGACTCACAAATATATCCAGCAAACTACAACCACTGAAAATTGAAATCACAAACAACTCATTCTTGCACTTACAACTACCCATAAATGCAAGGTTGCAAGGCCCAGTTTCAGATTCCATTTTTGACCTAATTCACAAACATATAAAATTTTATTCAAATATAAACTGAAGATCAATATTCATATAAACTGAAGATCAATGTAACACAAATTTTTTTCTCCATCAACCAAATATTGGCCATCAACTCAACAATCAACCAGAAATACATACAAAATCCCACAATCAACTAACAACTAAACACAAATCTCATTGAATACACATAATCAAAAAAATTAAATGCAAATCTCATGAAATCATTCAGTCAAAAAAGATCAAACTCTGACTCACTGATAATGGTGTGATTTCCTCTTTGAGTTAGGGCAAGAATGCGTGGTGTTACCAGTTGGGGCTGCGGGCGGAAAAATGAGCTGAAAATTGTTATTCCCTCTTTGAGTTACGGCAAGAAGGCGTGGCCCTGCCAGTTGGGGCTTCAGGCGGAAAAATGAGCTGCAAAGGTGTGATCTCCTCTTCGATTTTGGCTTTCAATGCGTCAACGTCTGCATTGTTCGTCAGATTTTAGAGAAGAAAGTCGATGTTGAGTTAGGGCAGGCGTTGCAGTTGGTGATTCGGATGAAAAATTTGAGCTACATATGAGTTTTAATTAAAATCATGGACAATTTAGTAAAATTACATTTTCAAGGGAGTTGTAGTGAGGGATTAGGTTTTGACAGGGAGTTCAAACATATTTTCTCTGACCTGGGAACTGAAGGTAGATTTTGACCTGCCATTAGGGATTTAAAGCCAATTTCCCGATATTTTAATTAGTTTTAGTTAAAATAGCATTACATTGAAATTGCCTTATATAGATATTTTAAAATGGTTCTATTTGTGATACCCAAAATAATTATAAGGTGAAGTTTAAAATATATTTTTAAAAATATTAAAAAATACATTTAAAATTTAAAAAAAAACACTTTTTTGATATTCACAGGAATTAAGCAGTAGATATGAGTTCCTATCTGGCTGTTAGTAGGGATATTAATTTGGATGGTTCAAGTGGGTTGGGATTGGATTGAAAATTGATTATTAAAAAAATCTTAATTTGAATCTGACCGAATCCAAGTCAAATTTGAACTCAACCTGAAAATATTAAACCCAAATCAAAACCCTAAAAATCCACCCAACCCGTCCAACCTACCAATCCGGGAAAAAAACTTTTTTTTGTTTGTTTTTATCTTATAATTTTTCATTTTTATTCTAATATTTCACCATTGTTATACTCTCTCTATATATAATATCTCAATTTTTAAAATAAAATTTGATTCAATCAGGATTAATCCAATTTGAAATTACACTAACCCAAAAAATTCCAATCTGAATCTGACCCAAGCTTGAAATCTGCCAATCTAAATCTTTTTTTTTTAAAAGAAACTACTCAAATTAAATTGATGGATCGAATTTATTTTTAACACCCTTAACTACGGGTGCTTCGCTATGTTGACTGCTTATCACCTATCGTCTTGTTATTATTTGTGCAATTTGTTTCTGTTGGATAAAATATGCTGAAAACCCATTAGTTTATATATTTTTGTTCGGTTATTGTTCAGAAGGGTCGGCTCAAGTACATTTTGGTTTTTTTTGCCGATTTTATAAAGCCACGATGGATTTGTTTTTGATATTTTTTATAGCACAAAAATGTAACGAGTCGTTTTTTTATCAGAATAATTAAAAGAGTTTTTTTAAATATATATATTATTAAAATAATACTTTATTTCATGTCAATGTATTTTTATTTTTAAAAATAATTTTATTTTCCAGCCACAAAATCATAACTACTATAATATAGATATTTTAATTTTGATGAACATTATTATAATATAACATTAAAGCAGTCATCATTCATAATTATTGTAATATAAATATTTTCTCTAATAATAATGATTAATATTATATTATTTATGAAATCATAATAATTGTATAATTATAGTTATAGAATAGTGAGTGCTACAATTACGTAATAATTATGAGTTCATAATTATTACAATTATATAATAGTTATGAGATTATAACTGTTCTAATTTGCATTTTATTTCCTTTCCTACTCACTTCTGTTTTGCCAATCAAACGCCTTATCATCAACGCACGGACCTGCTTTTAAGTTGACTGACTGCTGCGGAGTTCTAGTCATCGCTTTGTCAGTCCACTGCAATATGTGGAGAATCAAAGAGATTGACATGCTTTTCTAAGTTGACTGGCTTTTCTAAGGAGACCTCTTCACACGTCTTCTGTAATGACTAATAACCGTCTCAGGTCTCAGATATCTCATTCATTAGTTCTTATAATAACTAATAGCCTGGCGATCGACGGATATCCAATTCATTGCAAAGTTCTCGCGTACGTCTCTTCAAAGATCAACAAAGCCAAGGTAGGAGTCTCTCTTCTCAAAAAAAAAAAATAAAGTGCCATACATTCTCCTGCATATTTTTAGCGGAAGTTATTATGCCTTTTACATTTTAGAAGTTGCGGTAATTCATAACAATAATAGATAATAATCATAAATTAATTTCAATCAAATAAGTGTTATTATATTTGGCATCATATCAAGATTAACACTGGATTGATTCCAATAAATCGAGTTTTATTATATTTGACATCCTATCAACATGGATTAATTTCAGTTAATCGAGTTTGTTATTTTTGCATCATATCAAGTCAATAGCAAAAATAATATTTCTAAATTTATTATATTCATTATAATTATTATTATTGTATGTCATAATTAATCTTTCTTAAATGGATAATATGTATAAATAAGTTTATTGACTTAAATAATAAATCATCCAGCTATTTTTTTTCTACTCTTTTATAGTATCAAAGTCATAATGCTTCTTCTCTCAATCATTTTTCATCTAAATTTTCATTCAACTCTTCAACCATATCTCAATTTTCTCTTTTATTCTATTTGTCATGTTCTTCGATAACTATTCCGTCGTAATATTACTTTTAATCTTCATCTATTTTCGTTTTTTTCCTCCTTTAGTTTGTTTTTAATCATCCTTTTCATTTTTTTCATTTTTTTTCGTTTTTAATCGTTTTATCCTTTCTTTTCTTTTTTTTTCGTTTTTTGGACTTCATTTTATCCCTCGTTTTTTTTGGGACTTTGTTTTTCGTCTTATTCTGCTTTTCGTTTATGCCGCGAGCCTACTTTCTCCATCGCCTTCGTTTTTAGCCGACCGGCCACACCAGTGTCATTCATTCGGATAATTTCCTATTTAATTTCTTTTCCGACAAGCCAAAAGTTCTAATGTCAGATACTCAACGATATTAAGGAGATCAAAAATAAAGTTTAGAACGATATCAAATTTATCACATCGTTGGTTATACTGATCTTCATTGCTCTAGACGATTTGATTGGTCATATAGTTGAAGATGTTAAATTTGTCTTAGAGTTGGACATATTGGTCTTCAATGTCCTAAAAGATATGACTCAAATTTTATTGGTGGTCCTGCAGCTTTAAAACAATCAACTATTTCACAATATGATCTTGCATCTTCAAATCGACCCCACCTTCGTCTAGGCAATTTACGGATGAGTCATCTCATTTCAGAGCATTTTCAGTTTCTATCTCTCCTAATATTATTTCATCAACTCCTAAGAACCAATGTTGCATGACATCCGGATTCTGGAGCTACTCATCATGTTACATCAAAGTATGATATTCTCACAGAAGCTTTGCCTTATCATGAACCCGATATGGTACAAATAGGTAATGACTCAAGTTTGCAAATTACTCACCTTGGAAATACATCTTTTCATTCATGTGGTTGAACTTTTTATATGCATAACACTCTTCATGTTCCTTCTATTATCAAAAATTTACTTTCTGTACATCAATTTGCTCTTGATAATAATGTGTTCCTTGAATTTCATCCTCATCATTATCTTGTAAAGGATCCCACAACAGGAACTATTCTACTTCGAGGAACCATTAAAGATGAGTAGATGACCTCTACCATCTTCAACCCACCTCTTCCAAAGTATTTATTGGGGAGCGTACTGATAAATATTCTTGGCACACACATCTTGGTCATCCGTCTCTACGTACGTCTTGTTCAAAATATCATTAATAAGTAGCCTCATCATCTCATTTATGTGAAGCTTGCATGAAAACAAAATCTCATAAATTATCTTTTGTGTCTTCTACTCACACCTCTAGTTTTCCTTTGGAAATCATTTACTCTGATATGTGGAGTCCTGCTTCCATTCTATCTAATCAAGGTTTTCTTTATTATGTTATTTTTATTGATAACTTTAGCAAATTCACTTGGACTTTTCCTATGAAAAGAAAATCTTATCTCTTCGATATTTTTTTGTCATTTTCAAAAGTATGTTGGGCGTTATTTCGATCGTAAAATACTCTCTCTTCATTCAGATTGGGGAGGAGAGTATTAAGCGTTTCATCATCATCTTACCTATTTTGGCATCTTTTATCGAGTCTCTTGTCCTCACACTCCTGAACAAAATGAATCCGTCAAGAGAAAACATCGTCATATAATTGAAACTGCCCTAGCTCTTCTTAATCATGCCTCAGTTCTACTTAAGTTTTGGGATGACTCTGTCCAAACCGCAGTCTATCTTATTAATCGTTTACCCACTCCACTACTTTAAAATAAGTGTCCCTTGGAGAGATTTTATAATCGCCCTCCAAATTACTATTTTTTCGTATCTTTGGTTGTGCATGTTATCCTTGGTTACGATCTTACTCTAAACACAAGTTAAACCCTCGCTCTCAACAATGTGTTTTCCTTGGTTATAGTAATTTGCATCATGAGTACCGTTACCTCCATATTCCGACCAGACAGATATATATTTCTCGACGCGTTACTTTTGATGAGTCTCTTTTTCCATTTGCAGTTGCTACCGCGAATCATCCATTCGATAATCATGGCACCTTTCTAATATCACCGAGTGGTACACTAAAATTGCCACAGATTGTTCTATCAAGACATGTTGACAGTACAAGTGGAGATGGCATCTTAGGCCTTCCTCCATCTCCATAAATTCCTGAAGACTCAGCGGTTAGTGGTAATCCACTCTTTAGTTTTGATTTCCATCAATCTGATCACTTATATCCGGGTAGCTCTGATGATGATACTCCTCGTCGAATGCTTCCTCTAAGCAATATTTAAGCACGATGTCCACCAATTTCTACTCGTTATCCTCTTCCACGTGCTCTTATTGCTTCTTAAAAGTTTGTCAAACCTTCTAGCTTTACACAGGCAATCAAAGATCCAAATTGGCGTGCTGCGATGACTACCGAGTTTGATGCTCTTCGTCACAATACGACCTGGAGCATAGTTCCTCGTGTTGGAACTTGGATGGCTAGAGAGGGGGGTGAATGTAACCAGACACTTGAACTTAAGCACTTATTAAAATTATCTGCACTTCAAAGGTTAGGCAGCAGCGGAAACAAACCAAAAACAGAGACTAAATGCAGAAACTAAGTAACAACATAAAACGCTAACAAGAGGATTTACAAGGTTCGGGGATAACTTGCCCATACTCCTTGGCGTGCCCATAAGGTGGGCAATGCCTTGATTGTCGGCAGATCAAACTCTGAAAAATTCAAATAGAAAGCAACCTCCTTCTCGGTGGAGTAATCTCTCCACAGCGTTTCAAGATAAATCAAGTATAAAGTACAGGAAATATAAGAAAAATCTTACTTAGCACTTGGAACCTCAAGAACACAAGCAAACTTCTCACCGAGCTCCACCCAGCGCAGATCTCACGCAAGAACTCCCTTCTTCGTGTCTTCTCGTTAATGGACTCACCAAGCTACTTGTTTCCCTTCCGAGTGCTCAAGTAACAGATGGTTGCTTCAAAGATCACAGTTGTTTGCTCAAGAGATGGATCAAACGATCAGAGTAATCGCACAAGTGTGGAGCAAAGCTTTCGATGATGGTGAATAGATAGCACAGCAAGAAATCTGTTCTCCGCTACCTAGCTTAACCAGCTTCCATCGTCAGGTCAACTGTTCCTCTGCAGCAGCTCCCAGCTGCTCTCCTGCAACAGTCAGCTATCCCTGACCTCCTCTGGACTCACTGAATCCCCTCCAGTCGAGCCCCAGGTCATCAGCTCCTCAGCTGTTGCAGCTCGCGCCAAAGAACGTTGCAACCTGCTGAAGCAAATAGCCAAAACAGCTGTAGCGAAAACCTTCTTTTGACTTCCCTTGGATGATCCCTGAGTCACATGCACACTTAGCAGCATATTAGGGCATCAAATCAACAGAAGATCAAACTATCAGAACATATCAGTGGAGTATTAGTGGAGATCAGAGGAATTCAGAGCGCGATCAGAACTCTGACAATGCATTTTGAATTAAAGTGATCGGTCACCGGATCGATCAGAGTGACTCCTGATCGGTCACCAGACTGATCAGGGCGGGCTCAGACCGATCAGGCTCCAACCTGATCGATCCCCAACGTGTAATTAGAAATCGCGACTTCTTCCTGATCGATCACCAGACCGATCCCAAGTCATGGAACGGTCACCAGACCGATCCACCCCTTTACAGAGTGATTTCTCAGCTTCGCAGTCCAACCCTCCTGATCGATCACCAGACCGATCAGGCTGAGGCATGATCGGTCACCAGACCGATCAGGACACCTCCAAACCGATCAGGCTTCAACCTGATCGGTCGTAGTGCGGAACTCACGACACTTGATCGTTCACCAGAACGATCTGAACAGTATCCCTGATCGGTTACCAGACCGATTAGGAGACGAACAGAAGCCAACCATGGTTTCTGTTCTCTCTCTGATCGGTCACCAGGCCGATCAGGAGACGAATAGAAGCCAACCAAGGATTCTGTTCTCTCCCTGATCGGTCACAAGACCGATCAGGAAACGATCAAAATCCAGTCAAACATTCTGTTCTCTCCCTGATCGGTCACCAGACCGATCAGGCATAGCTGGATCGGTCACCAGACCGATCCACGAGGGGAACATCGTGACAACTTCGTGCCAACCTCCCCGATCGGTCGCCAGACCGATCCAGGCAAGATCACATCCATTCCAAGTCAAGAGAATGGGCTCCCAGCCTCATCTGACTCGTGCTCAGTACCCTGGACTAAGACTTCATGCCCAGTCTCGCTCACTCGGACTTCAACCTAGCCCTCCAAGCTAGGACCTGACTCTCCAAGCCAGGATTTCATCAACCTAGCCCTCCAGGCTAGGACCAGGCCCTCTAAGCCGAGATTTCATCAACCTAGCCCTCCAGGCTAGAACTAGACCCTCCAAGCCAGGATTTCATCAACCTAGCCCTCCAGGCTAGGACCAGGCCCTCCAAACCGGGATTTCATCCACCAAGCCCTCCAGGCTATGACCTGACCCTCCAAGCCAGGATTTCATTCACCTAGCCCTCCAGGCTAGGACTTTTCACACCTAACCCTCAAGGTTAGGAATTTTCCACACCTAGCCCTCCAAGCTAGGACTTTTCACACCTAACCCTCCAGGTTAGGATTTTTCCACACCTAGCCCTCCAAGCTAGAAATTTTCACACCTAACCCTCCAGGTTAGGACTTTTCCACAAACTAAGTCCCACTAGGTATGCCTAGTCTACGACCAGGACTTAACCCCAATCATAATCATCTCATCAACCTAAACTAAAATTGGTGTCAACACCAAAACAACAATTAAGGTCAGACTTCATTAACAATCTCCTCCTTTTTATTATTTGACAACTCGATTTTAAGTTTAGGGATTTGAAATCAATTTTCTCAAATTTCACACTCATAGGGGATCAGGATCCTCCCCTACAATAATTAAACTCGTAATTATCTCAAACATAACCAACCACACTCTCCCCCTTTGTCAAATACTGAAAAGGGTCTAGAGGGGTTGTTAAGTTTAAACATACTCCCACTCAATCCTAGGGGTTATCTCAAAACACCAAAGATATAATTTGATATTTCAAAGCATATGAAATCATGCGATAAGAATAAACAAGATATAATAATCACATGCATCATATCAACATGGTAGCGAGACCGAATCATGCGAGATAGTACAGGACTAGTATGAACATCGAAAAAGTCGCAGCCATACAAAAAGGTCCAGCATACAGTCATACATAGCAAGTACCGGAAGCAAAATCACAATCAGAGTTCAATCAAATCAGTCCTCAGCAGCGTCGTCGCCAGATGTATCATCGATAGATATGTAGCTCCCTGGTGCAGTGCTGCTGGATGGCCCAACTCCAAGAAATGTATGCTGACGCCACTCCTCGTACCAGACCTACTGCTGAGACCGAATCCTAGAGACATCAGACTCTACCGTCATCAATCTGCGATCGAAGGAGCGAAACTCCGACCAGATCTCCTGTCGCCAGAGCTCGGAGATATGAAACTCACACTGCATCGTCTGCTCCAGCTCCGCAATCTGCCAACGAAGATTCGAGTCTGGCTCATAGTGGCCCTCTGCATCAGTGGGCAGCTCCTGAGCATGGGCTGCCCTAGGTAACTCTCCCACACGTCTCCTATCCTTCCACCTCAACCCCTGCGATCCGACAACAATGCCAGACTGGGCCAACATACGGCGGTCAAGTCGGCAGTCCTGCTGAACCATAGGTACGATGCTGCCCTGTGAGACGTCGATATCAACCGAATGCAGCCAGGCAGTAATGATATGCCCAAATGACATGTAAACTGTCTGACCGTACATCTGACTGTAGGTAATGATGGAGAAATAGATGGTAGTCACTAGGTCAAAGTCTAACTATTGATGCATCCCGTAGAGCATCAAGCAGTGGAATGAGTGAATCTCATCTAAGTGATTCGAAGTTGTAGGTATCAGACAATTAGTGATAATCTTAAACAAGACATAATCAGTGGGGCAAAGCCGGAGAGCAGCAAAGATGGGGAAATCACCGGCGCGCTCATTGGGACCCCTTGGCCTGGGATGGCCGAAAAAGTACTTGTAGATAGAGTTAGGAGTGACTCCATTGAACGGAACCGGTAGAGGATCTGGAAAAATAAGGATAGAGTGGAAAATCATTATCTGAACGTCGACAATCAAGGAAGACAGTGAAAGCTGATATATCAAAATTAAGGTTGATACCGGCAACACGGGTCCTCCATCCCATACCCTCTCCACTGACCATGTTGTTATAGAACTCAGAGACTAAATCAAAGTTGATTGACCTCTCAAGGAAAAGAATGGATTGAAGTTCATAAAACTCAATGATTCGTCGTACCGACGGACAATGTTCGTAAATAAATGCTTGATCCACAGTCCGACAGGGCACGAGTTTGAAAGTGTGATCTTGAAAGGCTAGTGCGTAATGAATATTTTGAAATCTGGTATGAGGGGGTGGTTGAGGTCTCGAAGAAGATGAGGGAGCTCAGGATCGAGAGCTACCCTCAGCTGGTTCTTTGCCTTTGGAGGACCCTTCAGCGGGTTCCTTGACCTTGGATGATTTTCTAAAGGATTTGAACAATTGGGTTAATTTAATGATCACAAGAAGATAAGATCAAGAATAGGTTTAATCAGTAGGGTCAAGGATCAAAGTAAGGTCACGGCAAGGGTAAGACACACCACAAAACAAATCACTGATTAGTGTAACAATCATACTAAATGAACTGATCAGCAGATTAAAATCGAAACAAAAACTCCTTACTTAGGTGCCATGGCAATAAGAAGAAGAGGCGCAGGAAGAAGAGGAAGAAGACTTGCGGCAAGGAGTTGCTGAGAACACCAACAACAGGAAGGAGACCCACGCGCAGAAGAACTCACACACAGGAAGAAGAAGAACGCAGGAAGAAAGGATCGCCACGCGCAGGAGGAGGGTTTTCGACTCTAGGGTTCGGGAATGTAAGGTTTCGTAAGGTGTTAATAGGTTGGCGGACCGATCCACCTACCAAAATTTAATGTGATCGAATGGATCACCGTTCGATCAGGGTGCGCCCAGACTGATCAGGCTTCAGCCTGATCGCACTGGCCTGGCCCTGATCGATCGAGTGACCGATCAGGCAAGCCCTTGATCGGTCTGTCGATCGATCAAGGAGCGAACAGAGAGTTTGGGAGATATTCTGTGAGCCTCCTGATCGGTCCTTGGACCGATCACCACAGGGAGCCAGATCGGTATGTGGACCGATCCAGGCTAATACAGAGGGATTTTGGTGAGGTATCACAATTCGGCTTGATCGGTCTGGTGACCGATCAGGTCACCTCCTGATCGGTCTGATGACCGATCAGATATCAGAAATTTTTCTGATACAATCTGAAAATTTAGTTTTAGACTCCCTAATGAACTACGATACGATTTGGTAAAAGAATATCGACCTTGGGGGTTTACTCTTGACTATAATTGATCCCTAAACAACAATCAAAGATCCTTAAGGGTCTAACAATCAATTTGTTTCACCAAAGTGAAATCAAATTCAATCGTAAATATTCATCCAAATTCAACCAAGTTTGTATCAATATGAAGTCTCCAATCAAGTTTCCTTGATTGGAATTTCCAAGTATGATAATGGAGCCAAGTACACATATGTTATGCATTGGTTTTCCCCATACTTGGTCACCTTAGTGATTATTGTCTCGTCAACCTAATTTCTCAAGGGATGCATTGACATTTAGAGCAATTAGGTTGATCCTAGCATCTCACCACATATCTAGCAAACAAAAATATTTTGTTAAACCTTATAGTTTGTGTGAGATGTCCCCAAGTTACCCAATCATTGTTCCCAACAATTTGAATTGATCATGAAGGGGTTTGAATATTTTTAATCCTATGAAGCACGACACATTCCCAATTCCCTTCGTAGGAAACTAAATTCATTCTCGGGGAGTGGTTTAGTGAAAATGTCCGCTAAGTTTGATTTGGACTCTATATGTGAGAGTACAATATCTCCTCTAACAACATGATCTCTAATGAAGTGGTGACGCACTTCAATATGCTTGGTCCTAGAATGATGGACTGGATTCTTGGTTAGGTTGATTGTGCTTATGTTGTCACACAACACTTGCACACCCTTATAAGTTAATCCATAGTCCTCTAGTGTATGAATCGTCCATAACAATTGCGATACACTCTCTCTCATGGCGATATATTTTGTCTCGGTCGTGGAGAGAGCAACACAATTTTGCTTCCGACTAGACCAACTAACTAAAGATGATCCTAAGAATTGGCAACCCCCACTTGTGCTTTTCCGATCCAACTTGCACCCAGCATAGTCGGAATCAGTATAGTCAATTAGACCAAATGACTTGGTACGGGGGTACCAAAGACCAACTCCAATTGTGCCCTTAAGGTATCTCAAAATTCTCTTAACATCAATTAGATGAGATTCCTTGGCACAAACTTGATACCTAGCGCACATACCCATAGCAAAAAGTATATGAGGTCGACTAGCTGTGAGGTATAGCAGACTACCTATCATGCTCTGGTATTGAGTCAAATCAACAGGTTTACCACTCTCATCATTGTCTAATCGTGTGTTTGTAGCCATGGGAGTGGTTACCTCTTTAGAATCACTCATGTTAAATTTTCGGAGCATCTCTTGTGCGTATTTCGATTGTTGCACATGTATTCCGTAACGAGTTTGCTTGATTTCAAGTCCAAGGAAGAAAGTCAACTCTCCCACTGGACTCATTTCAAATTCACTCTCCATGTGGCCAATGAATTCATTCAAATAGCCCTTGTTGTTTAAGCCACAAATTATGTCATCGACATACACTTGGGCTACAAATATATTATCACCATCTCTTCGCAGAAATAGTATAGGGTCTATTTGTCCTCTAACAAAACCTTTTTCAATTAGAAAAGTCGACAATCGCTCATACCAAGCTCGGGGTGCTTGTTTGAGACCGTAGAGGGCCTTCTTGAGCTTGAACACGTGGTTTGGAAATTCGGTACTTTCAAACCCCGGAGGTTGCTCGACATAGACCTCTTCTCTTATTAAACCATTTAGAAAGGCCGATTTGACATCCATTTGGTAGAGCTTGAAACCACGATGTGCTGCAAATGCAAGCATCAATCGGATGGACTCTAATCATGCCACGGGAGCGTAGGTCTCATCGTAATCAAGGCCTTCAACTTGACTGTAGCCCTTGGCTACTAAGCGTGCCTTGTTTCTTATGATTTCTCCCTTATGGTTCAATTTATTTTTGAAGACTCATTTGGTTCCAATGATGGTGGTCTTCTTAGGTCTAGGGACCAAGTCCCAAACTTAACTTCTTTCGAATTTACCTAGTTCATCTTGCTTGACAATAATTCAATCGGGATCATTTAATGCTTCGCCAATTTTTCTAAGTTCAATTTCAAAAATTAGGACAACTTCATTAGCCTCATTCCTAAAGAATGATCTAGTCTTAACCCCATGATGGATGTTTCCAACAATTTGATCTTGGGGATGACTAGAGGCTAACCTAGTTTGCCTTGGTATTGGTGGTGCTTCTTGAATGGTTTCACTAGACACAAGCTTAGCCTCAGGATCCAGCTGATCTATGGGTTGTCTAGGCTCACCGTCATCAGACTCATCACCATCAACAACACTTGGAATTTCATTCAAACTCAGTCTCCTAAGTTCGAGTTGAACTCCTTCTACATTTCCTGATTGATCATTTGCTTTTGGAATTTCTTCAAAGACAACATCAGAAGATTCTTCAACCAATCTAGACTTCTTGTTGTAGACTCGGTAGACTTTGCTAATGAGGGAGTACCCAACCAGTATCCCTTCATCAGCCTTTGCCGTAAACTTTTCAAGATGGTCCTTGGTGTTTAGAATAAACACCTTACAACCAAACACCCTAAGATGTTTAACCGTAGGTGGTTTTTTAAACCAAAGATCATGAGGAGTCTTTCCTAGAAATCTATGAATGATGACTCGATTTTGCACATAGCAAGCTGTGTTCACAGCTTCCGCCCATAAGTAGCTCGATAATGAGTACTCATTGAGCATGCTTCGTGCAACCTCTTGTAAGACTCGATTCTTCCTCTCTACAACACCATTTTGTTGTGGTGTTCTAGGAGTGGAGAACTCATGTCTATATTCTCTATCTTGACAAAATTCTAAAAATCGTTGATTTTGAAATTCACCTCCATGACCACTCCTTATTATTTTAATGGTTGATGATTTTTCATTTTCAACCCTTCTACAAAAAGAAATGAAAACATCTAAGGTTTGGTCCTTATATTTTAGAAAATACGTCCATGTATATCTAGTAAAATCATCAATGATAACAAAATAATATCTTCTTCCATTCAAAGATATGATAGTGCTACAATCAAGCAAGTCCATATGAAGTAAATCTAATGCGGTAAAAGTACTTACAGTGCTTTTACCTTTATGTGCAGATTTTGTTTGCTTACCCATTTGACATGCATCACAAAGTTTGTCCTTTTCATACATGATGCTTGGTAAGCCACAAACCAATCCCTTGTTGGCCAATTTCTGGATATTCTTCATGTTCACGTGTGCTAGTCTCTGGTGCCAAAGGATAGATTCATCTTCTCTTGACATGAAACACTTAACAAAAGCATTAGTAGCACTTTTAAATGAAACTTGGTAAATATTATCTACTCTTGTTCCTACTAGTACCGTGTCAAAGTTGTCATGTTGTCTAACTAGACATTGACTTGATTGGAAATCAATTGTGTAACCCGCATCACACAATTAACTGATACTTAGGAGATTAAATGTCATCCCCTTGACTAGAAGGACATTCTTAATCCTAAGACATTCGGATATTTGAATGTCTTCTATTCCTATGACCTTAAGACTACCATTGTTACCAAAGGAAACATTACCTCTACTTTTTCTTTGAAGGGTGGTAAATAATGATCTATCCCCGGTCATGTGTTTGGAGCACCCACTATCAACGAACCAAGTTGATAGATGCTCCCCCTCAATCACAACCTACACAATTCGAAAAATAAAGGATTTAGGTACCCAAACCTTGGGACCTAAAGCACCAACTAAGCAAGACTTAAGCACCCATGCCTTGACTATTTTCCTTTGAGTCCTAGGTGTCTTAGATTGTCTAACATCAGTTCTAAACACTAAGGAAACAAATGATGGTTCTTTGGGTCGATAACCAATACCGACCCTATTGTAGACTGCCCTTTGGGCATTTAGGATCATGTCTAGAGTCTTTGAGCTAGTTGAGAATTTCTCAAAAACACTCTTGAGTCTCTCAACCTCACTCTTCAATGATTTATTCTCATCCTCTAACATCTCTATATGTAAATCATCTATATCCTCATCCCTAAAGTATTTCAATTGTTCAACTTCAAGTTTTAATAATTTAATTTTGTGTTTTAACTTATTCAAAAAATCAGTTAAACATGCAATTGTTCTATAACATTCTTCAAGTTCGAGAGTGATTACCTCTTCATCATCCGAAGATGATGAAGCCGCGTTTGAGGAGTCGGAGGATTCATCACTGCTTTTTTTTCCTTCTAGAGCCATAAGTGTCATATGTCGTGTACTCTTCTCATCCTTCTCTTCATCGGATGAGCTAGAGGAGGATTCATTCCAAGCGGCCTTCTTCTTTTTCTTTGATTTCTTCTCTTTCTTCTTGAGTTTTGGGCAGTTCTTCTTGAAATGCCCTTTCTTGCTACACTCATAGCAAGTAATATTAGTCTTATCAATCTTAACTTCACTAGGGTTACCTTTACCCTTGAAGCGTCGACCCTTCCTCATCATCCTTCTAAAAAATTTGTCATCTCAGAGGAAGAAGACCTGCTGCCATCTTCCTCGAACTCGTATTCGGATTTGGATGAGGATGAAGATGAAGAGGCTTCCTTCTCCTTCTTCTTCCTAGTCTTTTCTCCTGCAACTAAGGCAATCCTCTTCTCCTTGGGGCCTTTGTTAGCTATTTCATGTAATTCCATTTCACAAAATAAATCATCTAACTTTATAATTAATAAATCCTTAGAGACTTTGTAGGCATCCACCATGGATGACCATAAAGCATTCCTAGGAAAAGCTTTTAACACATACCTCACAAGGTCGCGGTTTTCGACATTTTCATCAATAGAGTGGAGACCATTCAATACCTCTTTGAATCTGCTGTGGAGCTCACTTACGGTTTCACTCTCCTTCATAGAGAGATTTTAGAGTTGGTTGAGGAACAAGTCCCTCTTGGCAATTCTTGAATCTCGGGTACCCTCATGAAGTTCAATGAGTTTATTCCACAAATCTTTTGCACTTGTAAATGGACCAACCTTGACGAGTTGATCTTTGTTCATGCCACATTGTAAGGTAACCACTGCCTTCGCATCGGTTTCACTCTTCCGGGTTTGCTCAGCCGACCAACGCGAAGATTCCAATTCTTTTCCTTCATCATCCTTGGGAGGGGAAAACCCTCCTTCACAGTGAACCATGTGTTGATATCTATCTTGAGATAGTACTCCATCTTCGATCTCCAATATTGAAAATCTGATCCATCGAAGAAGAGAGGTCAAGTGGTGCTAAAACCTTCTCTCAAAGTCATTGATGATAGCTCTCGGTTGTTAATCCGCTTGTACAGAGCCCCAAGCTCTGATACCACTTGTTGAAACTTGGATAGCTAGAGTCGGGGGCGAATGTAGCCAGACACTTGAACTTAAGCACTTATTGAAATTATCTGCACTTCAAAGGTTAGGCAACAGCGAAAGCAAACTAAAAACAGAGACTAAATGCAGAAATTAAGTAACAACATAAAACGCTAACAAGAGGATTTACAAGGTTCGGGGATAACTTGCCCCTACTTCTTGGCGTGCCCTTAAGGTGGGCGATCTCTTGATCATCGGCAGATCAAGCCCCGAAAAATCCAGATAGAAAGCAACCTCCTTCTCGGTGGAGTAACCTCTCCACAGCGTTTCAAGATGAACCAAATATAAAGTACAGGAAACACAAGAAGGATCTTACTTAGTACTTGGAACCTCAAGAACACAAGCAAACTTCTCAACGAGCTCCACCCAGCGCAGATCTCACGCAAGAACTCCCTTCTTCGTGTCTTCTCGCTGATGGACTCGCCAAGCTTCTTGTTTCTCTTCTGAGTGCTCAAGTAACAGATGGTTGCTTCAAAGATCACAGTTGCTTGCTTAAGAGATGGATCAAACGATCAGAGTAATCACACAAGTGTAGAGCAAAGCTTTCGATGATGGTGAACAGATAGCACAGCAAGAAATCTGTTCTCCTCTTCTCCGCTACCTAGCTTAACCAGCTTCCATCGCCAGGTCAACTGTTCCTCTGCAGCAGCTCCCAGCTGCTCTCCTGCAACAGCCAGCTATCCCTGACTTCCTCTGGACTCACTGAATCCCCTCCAGTCGAGCCCCAGGTCATCAGCTCCTCAGTCGTTGCAACTCACGCCAGAGAACGTTGCAACCTGCTGAAGCAAATAGCCAAAACTGCTGTAGCGAAAACCTTCTTTTGACTTTCCTTGGATGATCCCTGAGTCACCTGCACACTTAGCAGCACATTAGGGCATCAAATCAATAGAAGATCAAAGTATTAGAACATATCAGTGGAGTATCAGTGGAGATTAGAGGTGTTCAGAGCGCGATCAGAACTCTGACAGCGCATTTTAAATTAAAGAGATCGGTCACCGGACCGATCAGAGTGACTCCTGATCGGTCACCAGACCGATCAGGGTGGGCTCAGACCGATCAGGCTCCAACCTGATCGGTCCCCAACGTGTAATCAGAAATCGCGTCTTCTTCCTGATCGATCACCAGACCGATCCCAAGACGTGGAACGGTCTCCAGACCGATTCACCCCTTTGCAGAGTGATTTCTCAGCTTCGCAGTCCAACCCTCCTGATCGGTCACCAGACCGATCAGGGTGGGGCCTGATCGATCACCAGACCGATCAGGACACCTCCTGACCGATCAGGCTTCAACCTGATCGGTCGTAGTGCGGAACTCGCGACACCTGATTGTTCACCAGAACGATCGATCTGAATAGTATCCCTGATCGGTCACCAGACTGATCAGGAGACGAACAGAAGCCAGCTAAAACTTTCTTTTCTCTACCTGATCGGTCACCAGACCGATCAGGAGACGAACAGAAGCCAACCAAGGTTTCTGTTCTCTCCCTGATCGGTCACCAGACCGATCAGGAGACGAACAGAAGCCAACCAAGGATTCTGTTCTCTCCCTGATCGGTCACCAGACCGATTAGGAGACGAACAGAATCTAGCCAAACAATTTGTTCTCTCCTTGATCGGTCACCAGACCAATCAGACATAGCTGGATCAATCACCAGACCGATCCACGAGGGGAACATCGTGTCAACTTTGTGCCAACCTCCCTGATCGGTCGCTAGACCAATCCAGGCAAGATCACATCCATTCCAAGTCAAGAGAATGGGCTCCCAGCCTCTTCTGACTCGTGATCAGTCCCCTGGACCAAGACTTCATGTCCAGTCTCACTCACTGGGACTTCAACCTAGCCCTCCAAGCTAGGACCTGGCTCTCCAAGCCAGGATTTCATCAACCTAGCCCACCAGGCTAGGACCAGACTCTCTAAGCCGGGATTTCATCAACCTAGCCGAGATTTCATCAACCTAGCCCTCCAGGCTAGGACCAGACCCTCCAAGCCGGGATTTCATCCACCTAGCCCTCCAGGCTAGGACCTGACCCTCCAAGCCAGGATATCATCCAGCTAGCCCTCCAGGATAGAAATTTTCACACCTAACCCTCCAGGTTATGACTTTTCCACACCTAGCCCTCCAAGCTAGGACTTTTCACACCTAACCCTCCAGGTTAGGACTTTTCCACAAACTTAGTTCCACTAGGTATGCCTAGTCCACGACCAGGACTTAACCCCAATCATAATCATCTCATCAGCCTAAACTAAAATCGGTGTCAACACAAAAACAACAATCAAGGTCAGACTGCATCAACACCTCGTACTCCATCTATAAATATTGTAGGCTCTAAATGGGTTTATCGAATCAAGTATCGTGCAGATGGATCTACTGAACGCCACAAAGCTCATCTTGTTGCTAAAGACTTTAATCAATAACTAGGTATTGACTTTAATGATACATTTAGTTCAGTTATCAAAATTACAAATGTCAGATTATTACTATCTATAACTATTAACTCCAGTTGACCGATACAACAATTAAATGTTTCCAATGCTTTCTTTCATGGACATCTTGAAGAAACTATTTTTATGGAGCAACCATCTGGATTTATCCACCCGCAACTTTCAACACATGTGTGTCAATTTTAATAATATATATATGGTCTTCGGCAAGTACCTCGTGCATGGTTTCATCGTCTATCTACCTGGCTTCATAATCAAGGATTTTATCGCTCAAAAACTGATACTTCCCTTTTCTACAAATGCAATGAGAAATTTTCAATATTTATTCTGATTTATGTCGATGATATCTTAATAACCGTTAGTGATTAAAACGACGTCGTTACTTTATTTCAACTTCTTCATCGAGATTTTCCTATTATATTCGAGATCTTGGCAACGGCCAAATTTTCCTTGGCATAGAATTTCTCTCACATTCGGAAGGATGTCTTCTCTCTCAGAGCAAATACATCACTAGACTTCTATAACGAGCTAAAATGGATGGTGCACGTCCAATCTCATACACCAATCATTGAAGGTGATTTTACTGCACCTTCAAGGTGGTTTTACTGCACCTTCATCCTCCTCTTTAATGGCTGACCCTCAAATCTACCGAAACATTATTAGTGTCTTACAATATGTCAATATTACACGACCTGATATTGCTTTCGCTGTCAATCGTACTTATCAATTTATGTATTCTCCCACTGAACACCATTGGGAAGGTGTTAAGAGAATTCTTTGATATCTCAAAGGCACTATTCTACATGGTCTTCTTTTATATCGTCAGTCTTCCTGAGAGTTGATTGCCTACAGTGATGCAGATTGGGCGGGATCTCTCGAAGATAAATGTTCTACTAGTGGGTATGCCATATTTCTTGGACGAAATCTCATTTCTTGGCTTTCAAAGAAGCAACCTACAATCTCTCGCTTAAGCACTGAAGTTGAATATATATAAAGCTATAGCAAACGCTACGTCCAAAATTATTTGGCTACAACTCTTCTTTCAAAATTATACTTTTCTCAAGCCGCTACCCCCAAAATCTGGTGTGATAAAATTGGAGTAGCTTATCTTGCGACAAATCTAGTCTTTCATGATCGTACCAAGCATATAAAGATTGATTTTCTTTTTGTTCATGAGTGTTTGGTGACTCGGCACCTTTTAGTTTCTTACATCTCTACAGAAGATCAACTTGCTGATATATTTATCAAGCCTTTATTTAAATAACGTTTCGCCAAGCTAGCACTCAAACTCAACGTTCAGGCATTTCCGTTAAGTTTGTCGGGGGTAATGACAATAATAGATAATAATCTCAAATTGATTTCAATCAATTGAGTTTTATTATATTTGACATCATATCAAGAGCAACATGGATTGATTCTAATCAATCGAGTTTTATTATATTTGACATCATATCAATATCAACATGGATTAATTTCAATTAATCGAGTTTTATTATATTTGCCATCATATAAGTCGATAGCAAAAATAATATTTTTAAATTTATTATATTCATTATAATTATTATGATTGTATGTCATAATTAATTTTTTTTATTGGATAGATAACTTATATAAATAAGTATATTGACTTTAATAATAAATCATCCAAAAATTATTATTCTCTATTTTCTTTCTACTCTTTCAGTAATAGCAAGAAGGAAGAACATCGGCTGCTGTTTAAAAAAAAATCCCTCGCGCCTGGGTGTCTTGGCCTGCCCAGCATTCACCGTGATTTACTCCCTCTGGACACTTATGGGGTAGAGACCAGGGGGCTGCTGGGTTGGCGGTTCCAACCTTTTTGAAAAAAAAAGGAAGAACATCAATTCTCCCAAGAATACGTAGGGAAAGCAGTCAGTTAATATAAACTAATGAACTGGCAAGCCATGTAGACTAGTTCAAGAATAAATTCATATTGAAGAACTGCTATAGTTTAATAAAAATTTGAATAATGCTACGTTCAAACAAAAAATTCAAGAAAACTTTAAGAATAATGTGTCATCGTAATTGTAGTGATTCCTGACTGATTCATCATGCCCCCAAAGTATAATTTAATTTAGGACGTCGGTTAGAGGCTGTCGACGATGTCCGAGCTATAATCGAACATGTATATATTGATTGCAAAGTTATTTCTTAAATATTTTTTTTTGAATTTTTTTCTTTGAGCGTACATTACTCTAAAAATTCATTGTGCAGTGGAATTATTGTCTTTCTTTTAATTAAAAATTGGAGGAGAAACCATGAGTTGATTAATGCCCTCTTCACTTTCCGTGCAAGCAAATTCTGTTTGCTTCGCACACAAAACTGCCGTTTCTGTTTTTGTTCTACATGATGAGTCTGGAACAATTGAGTGCTCAATGAAATGCACTAATATCTATATGCACAGGGATGGCGTGGGGGAAAGTGTTTCTGGTACTACTTGTACTTGGTACTACTTGGGGATCTCCTCGGCGTTTCTCCGAGGCTTCAACCGTATCACAACAGATCAAAACGACGTCAATTAAAAAACGAACTTTTACACTCCCATCCAATTGTTCAACAAGCTGTGGCAATATCAGCATCCAATACCCTTTTGGCATCGGCCATGGTTGCTACCTTCCCGGCTTCAACCTTACCTGCCGCGATCAATTATACTATCGCAGTGTGCCAGCCCGGCTCTTCATGGGTGATGGCACACTCGAGGTTACTAGTATACATTTGTCTTCAGGGTACGTCTACTTGAAATTTCCAGTTATCAGAATGGGCATCAACCAGAATTCCATCACCGTCCCACTGATCGATCTGCAAAATTACCACAACTTCAACTTTTGGGCAACAGACAACTCTCTGTTTGTTTCTGGCTGCAATGTCAATACCAGTCTAATTGACCTCGCCAACAATAACACCATCATATATAATTGCTACACAATTTGCTTGGACGTCAGTCCAAATTTGTTGCCCTTCGTAATCCGGAGTGACAATTGCAGTATTGATATTGATCAGGGACTTCCAGACCGTGTCTTCTTAGGAGTTCGTTTAACTCGTTTAACTCAACTCAACCAGACTCAGTTTCCTTTGGCAAAAGCTACAGCAGTCAGCGCCTACATGATCGAGCCTAGTCTGTCTTGGTACTTGGACGATCACTCTTCATGTACAGAGGCAATGAAGGATATGGCGACCTACGCTTGCCTAAGCAGCAACATTGTTTGCCACAATGCCTCTGCTGGTGACCCGAATGACACGGACGTCGGATATTATTGCAGTTGTTCTGGTGCAACGGAAGGCAATCCCTACCTAACTGATGGCTGCCAAGGTAATTAACAACTTCATTCCCATATATCTTAATTAGTTTTCTTGATCGAGTTCATTTGGATTCGAAGAATTAATGATGCTTCTATATATGTTGCATTGATTATTACGTTTGCCAACAGAAGTTACAACTCCCAAGATATATCCATCCAACAATTGTACAAGAAATTGCGCAAGTGTCGATATACCATTTCCTTTTGGACTTGATAATGAATCGGATTGCTACAGAGACTCATCATTTGCACTAGTTTGCAACCAAACAACGACGCCTCCTGTTCTCCAGTATCAGGACAAAAATGTGACCCATGTAGACGTGGAAAGAGGAGAACTTATCCTCGTGGAAGTGACAAATTCTTCAGAAGGCCAATCATTCCGGATGCGAGGAACTGAAGGATATTACGCATACAGTCGGATGCGAGGAACTGTAGGATATTACGCATACAGTTGGTTCACTCTCACCGAAGGACATTATGTATATAGTTGGTTCATACCCTATCATTCCTGCGAGGATGCTGGAAGGAATAAGTCGCTCTTCGCATGCGTGAGCGACCACAGCACATGCCACGATACAACCAGCAGCCAAGGAGATCAATTGGGATACCGCTGCGGGTGTGAGAAAGGTTATACAGGAACCCGTACATAATTAATGGATGCCAAGGTACCTGAAAACTCTCCCTAATTATATCTCCGGATATCACTCTTGGCAGATAAAGTTTGCATATTTATTTATTATTATTTTTTATTTTTGTGTGCATTCTAATACTTATTTAAACTGAAATACTTAAGGACGACTTTTAATTTACCCCCAAAGTTAGTGCTTTCAAAAGTATTAGAGGCACTTTTTAATTCGTTTCTGGAAATTTTGTAAAGACAATTATATATAATTATCATTAAAAATAATAATTCTTTTAAAGATAATTTTAAATTATCTAAAAATACGCACACAAATATAATTCAATGAAATAATTATAATTGTCTTTAAAGGTTAATAATTTATAGAAATAATCATTTAATTATCACTGAGCAACTTTATAAGTAATCATAAATGCCTCTAAAAATTTACGCTAGACGGATTGATCGGGACGATGAGAGCGAATGAATCGTCTTTTGCCACCATAATGACCTCTAAAAACATATCCTCAAGCCTTGACTGAATTAATTACCATATGATAGAGTCACAAAATGAAATAAAAATCAATTCTTAACGAAGTAGGGAGGAATATCCTCTCATATGATCAAGGGCGGATTTAAAATTTTAAGTTTGGAGGGCCGCATACTAAGTGACTAAAATAATTATTATAATAATGACCTTCCTAATCTTTATGCATAATGTATATTTAATCGAAATTTAAAAAATAGAGAGAAAAAAAATTTAAATTTGGTCGTCCAAAGAATTTGAACTATAGATGTGTATTAAAAAAAAAATAAAACTTACAAATAGACTAACTATACATATTTATCATTAATTATATATGAAAAAATGATACACAACTTGAATTTGGAATGTGAAACTCAATGTGAATGAGGTGACATTCCAATTATAGTAATCCCCGACGGGTTCATCGTGCTCTCTAGGGTATATTTTAGTTCGGGATGACAGTAGGAGACCGCCAATAGTATCCGGACGATAATCGGACATATATATAAAAAATATCATATAATTCACGTTGAATTTCACGTTGTAAATTCACGCTGTGTATCATTGCTTATCATATATATACTAAAAAAATAAAAAAATTATATATAAAAAAATAAAAAAAATTATATAAAAATAATATAAATCCACCCCTATATATGACGCTTGCTCAATTTCTTAATTTATCTCTTTATAAATAGTTTTAGAGTTGATCATGTAAGACGATTGGGTTCAAAATAATATATATTTTTAAATAATTACTTCTAAAGATAGAGATAGATATATGATGACAATTAAAAAAAGAGTAATGATATGCACAATGAAAGTGAATGCCACAGTGAAAACTTTGATCGTCAATCTACGGCACGTCCGATGTCCGATCGTTGATCGGACACTACCGGCGGCCTTCGGACACTACCGGCGGCCTTCGGCCGCCGCCCCGAACCAAACTATACCCTGGGGGGCACGGTGAACCCGTCGGGAATAGCCGCAATTGCAATCTCGCATTATTGACCGTCGATTTCGATGGGTTCACCGTTGCCGGCGATCCTGACGAGTTCACCGTCCTCCCAAGATATAGTTTGATTCGGGACGGCAATCAGAGGCTGTCGGTGGTGTCCGATCGACGATCGAATATGTACACATTAATTGCACGCCATTCACTATAATTTTCACTCTCCCAAATTCACTCTTTGAATGATTACCCTTAAAAAAATTACCTCTAAAAATTATTCACTTTTAAAAAATTAATTATTTGTTTCTAAAAGCTTTTATCGAGACAATTATAAATGTTCCTAATACCATATAACTTTTGCAGAGAAAAAATCAATTCTTTTACCAAAAAATTTATCACTTAAATTTCATGAGAAACAATTATTTTCATTTGTCAATAAAATAAAATGTTAATAATATTCTCCACTCTTTCTTCATCATCATAATCAAGTTAGTTATCAAATTCAAGTTCGGTACAAGTCTGTCATCACAAATGATGTCCCAAGTGCACTGACAAATATTAACAAATCAACAAATGGAATTCCTAGTACTACTCCTACAATAATATATGGTAACAAAAAATATCCAAAGGAAGACGAATTACATTTATTTTCTTCCCCATCAACTACATCAATCCACTAGAATGTAAGTACATATGAACATTCTCAAAATATATATTGCAATCTAGAAACTTTAATACTCAGGTTCAAAAGCTATAGCAGAGGTTTGAGGGCTTCATCCACCATTAAAAAAGGGTTTAGAAGAGATTTTGATGTCTTAACTAGACAAGGTGAGTAAAACTTTTCTAGCTAAATTATGCTTGTATCTTCAAATTTCTGTAAACTTTTGGTGAAAAAATAGCTACAAGTGCGAAACATAAATTGTAATTCTTGTCAAATAAGTTTTTATTAATTGATTTCATGTAAAATCGCATTGTTTTTTTAGGTCCCTCTATTTTTTATGGTATTGGTGCATGTGCATAATTAACTCGCCTATGTTTTTGTTATTCTTTAGATATAAATGAGTGCCACAATCCTAAAGAATATAATTGCGCGGGAACTTGTATAAATACAGAGGGTAGTTACAATTGCACATGTGAACCAGGAACATACGGTGATCCAACGATCAGGTGCATCCCTCATACAAAGAAGAGAACTCTTATGTTAGGTAAGTCCAATGAAATGTTAGGTTTGGTTAAACATGTATACACCATGTGATCAAATCAACTGTAATAGAAAAAAGAAAAATGAAAACAAAGTGCAACACTACTAACAGTTAGCATAACACTTTTAAAAGATACAAAGTCGCAATTGTGTTATAACATGTAGTACATAATATGAGACTTGTGAAATTTAATTTTCTTATATATGGTGCAGCTCTCATCATCGCTGCAGGCAATGTGTGCCTACTGCTCTTGTGTGTAATGCTGGCCATCCTAAGTAAGATATGGAAGGAAAGAATGCAAAAGCAAATAAGAGAAAAGAACTTTCACCAGAATCATGGCTTATTGCTGCAACAACTGATCTCTACAAGTGAACATGACGCTGAGAGAACTAAATTATTTCCACTGGAAGAGATAGAAAAAGCAACAAACAATTTTGATGAAACTCGCATGCTTGGTCGTGGAGGGCATGGGGTAGTTTACAAAGGAATTTTATCGGATCAACGAGTTGTTGCCATAAAAAAATCCACAAATATGAAAAAAAGTGAGATGGATCCATTCATAAATGAGGTAGCAATTCTTTCTCAAATTAATCATAGGCACATAGTGAAGCTTTTTGGATGTTGCCTGGAGACTGAAATCCCCTTACTCATCTATGAATTTATTTCAAATGGAACCCTATCACATCATCTCTATGTTCCCAACGGACAATCTAAATTATCATGGGATGATCGTTTGAGGATTGCTACAGAAGTTTCATGCGCACTTGCCTATTTACACTCAGATGTTTCTATGTCTATTTTTCATAGGGATGTTAAATCGTCAAATATTCTTTTAGACGATAATTTAATTGCAAAAGTATCTGATTTTGGAGCTTCAAGATTTATTCCACTTGATCAAAACTATGTAGTCACCGCTGTACAAGGCACCTATGGATACTTGGATCCTGAGTATTATCAAACAAGTGAGTTGACAGAAAAAAGCGATGTCTATAGTTTTGGAGTCATTCTCCTAGAACTTTTGACAGGAAAAACTGCTATTTGCTCAAACGAGCATGGTGATAAGGTAAACTTATCAAACCAGTTTCTTCTAGCAATGAGAGAAAACCATGCTCTTGATCTTGTGGAGGATCGCGTTTTGAAAGAAGGAAACAAAGAAGAGCTTTTGGAAATAATGCAGATGATAGAAATGTGCCTGAGGTTGAAGGGAGCGGAGAGACCTACTATGAAAGAAGTTGAGTACAAATTGCAAGGATTGAGAAGGGTCAGAATGACAAAAAAGAGACTACCTTCTTTTGCAGAAGACAATGAAACAACTGAGATTAACCTGAGCGATGCATTTGATCCTTCTACTAGTTACAGCTCAGAGAAAGACCTCATACACCAACAACTATACTCACCTCTCTGAGTTTGGTTTCTCTAAGCATATCATTTCTCAACTGTTTGTTGTCTTAACCGCCGGATTGCTCTGTAGACTATCATTATAGTTAATTTGTTGTGCGAGCATGCTTACAGTGACATGTATATTTCTTCAAGTAGGATGCATCATAAACTACAGGTGGTGTGTGTATGCTACCATTTATTATGTCAAAGTTTGTGTTTGCTTAATGTAATAATTGGTATTAATTTCATGAATGCCACTGTTTTATATATAACAAATCTCTATTATGACTAGGCGTTATCTATGTATATTTTTGACGAAAGGCATGTTCATATTTTTTTTGAAAACTTTATTATTATTTTTTTTACTGATGATGGTGATCATAGTGACATCAAAATTCTGGAGTTGCATGTACAGGAGATGATATGGAAGCAACTTAAACTGTAGTGTATACAATTCAGGCAAAACAATATGCACTTTATCCTTTTTTTTTGAAAAATAATTATCAATCTCATATAAAAATTTTATGAGAAAGAGACTAAATGCAAAGCTCATTTTTGGATTGAAATTTTTTTTTTCAATTAATTCTTGAATTAACGGAGAAGAAGAGAAGGATATATCGGGGATTATAATATATTATTTTAAAAAATGTTAAAGATAAAAATGTTATTCTATAATTTTTTTTCAAAAAAAAGAAAAAGAAAAATATTATTTGTCGAATATTTGTAGCTGCTGGAGGAAGTCTATCTATCCGCATCGGCCATTCTTCGCCCGCGGCCACTACTTCTGATCTCCGCATGGCCGCCTCTTCCGCGGCTCTCCTTCTCCTCCCCCTCCCTCCCAGCGGCGGCTCCGCCGTCCGACGCTCTGCCGTACGCTGCGGCGTCGGCCCCGCTTCGTCTCCATCGCCCCGGCGAGGTCCGGGAAGCAGAAGGCAGTGCCTCCTCCTCCTCGCCCTCTCCTCTGCCGCTCTCCCTTCCCCGGCTAGGTCGGCGGACATCCCGCTTTTCGGGATCAGGAACAGGATACAGAAGATCGAGGAGGAGGCGGAGGAGATCGTGGAGAAAGGGGAGAAGGCCCTGCAGAAGGGCATCCAGGCGGCGGAAAAGGGCATCCAGGCGGCGGAAAAGGGCATCGTGGCGGCGGAGAAGGAGATCCAGGCAGCGGAGGAGGGGATAGTGGCGTCTTCCAGCCTCGGCGTCGCGGGCGATCTTCTCCAGGCCGGTGCGGTCGCTGGAGCCGAGGCCCTCGGGGTGCTCGTCGCGGTCTCCGTTGTCAACGGCATTCTCGCGCCGGAGAGCTGAAACCCTAATCGGGTTCACGCTTGTCGTTCGAGCCATCGGGTATGTGTGGCATTCTGTAACTACTATGTTAATTCCTTAATCTGAGCGATCTCTTCGTAGCCTGAAATTACGCTTCAAGCTGTATGAATGAAGTGATTGCGTTTCTTCTCTTGCAGCAAAGAATCGTAGATTTTCTTTTTATGTCGATGTGTTTTATATTGCTTAGATTGTAATATGCAAGCCCTCGGAGTTCTGTCGATCTTGCAGTTTTCTGATCTGTTGGCAAGCTTCACAAACTGTGATGATTTCAAATATTAATTTGGTAGAAATATAGTTCATGTTTTGATATCTGATCCTGTCGACAAGCGGAGTGGACCTCACTCGGGTGAGTCGGTCTGATCAAGGTGACCCTGGTTGCGGCAACGGGTGAGTCGGAGTCGGGCCCAAACACAATTGACTCGGGTCGGACCGAAAATGAGAGCACCATGTGGAGAGGAGATTTGCAAAATGGGAGAGAACCCCTTTCTTGAAGCTTAAAAGGAGTTTATATAGGGGAGGAAGCAGCCCCCTGTCTTGTCAACAATCTTATCGCATTAAAGATCATCCATCTGACATCTTGACTTTTTGACAACTCTAGTCAGTCTGTGAGTCTGTCCCGACCGCCTAAGTGTCTGTCAAGGAGTCAATTCTACCTTCATTAATGTCGACACCCTGACAAGTTATGATTATGTCAGAGGTCTTTTCTCATAATGGGAAGATTCGAGAAGATCTTTACTGCTGCAGCGACCCTTCCCCCACTCTGGGTCGGCCAACCCACTCGGGGTCGGCCACTCCGGGTCGGCCACCCAACTCCGGGTCGGCCACTCCGGGTCGGCCACCCCACTCGGGGTCGGCCACTTCGGGTCGGCCACTCTGGGTCGGCCACTCCACTCGGAGTCGGCCACTCCGGGTCGGCCACCCTAGGTCGGCCACTCCGGGTCGGCCACCCCACTCTGGGTCGCCCACTCCGGGTCGGCCACTCCACTCGGGGTCGGCCACTCCGGGTCGGCCACCCCACTCGGGGTCGGCCACTCTGGATCGTCCACCCCACTCGGGGACGGCCACTTCGGGTCGGCACCCCACTCGGGGTCGGCCACTCCGGGTCGGCCACCCTGGGTCGGCCACTCCGGTCGGCCACCCCACTCCGGGTTGGCCACTCCGGGTCGGCCACCCCACTCCGGGTCGACCACCCCGGGTAACCCCGACCGGGAGACCCCGCCTAGGAGGCCTATTGCTTACCAAACACTCATTGGCACCCGTTTCAATTTGCTTCGAATCCTGCTCCTCTTAGCCGGATCAATATCTAGCACACTAATCCGATGCCGAACCCGACTCACTTCGTCTAACCCAGACACAATCCGATCGGGCCCCTAATCAGCTCCAAAAACTTACCCGACCGGATCACAAGCCTCCCCTTCAAGTCTAGTCGAAGGAGGCGTCAAGTCCGACTGACTAGGCTGCTTGCCCGGTCGGATAAACCCTACTTTTACACCCCTGTGCTTCCTTATGGTCTCAAGATCTTTATCCTTAAATGTCGAGTCCCCTGGCAACTCAGCCATCAATGCATTTACCATTTCCGGTGAACCCGACCTCTAGGTACTCTTTTTCTTTTCTGAGTTTCTTCTTTTAGTTCCCGACTCCGACCTAATGGCTGAGTCAACCTCCTCGGCCAGGTTGTTCGAGTCAGTCGGTCGGGGTCATCCGGGTCGGTCACAGCTAGTGGTTGGTTGGTCGTTTACGTCGAAGAGCTGCCGATTGACCCTTAGCAACATAGAGCGAAGGATCCCTTTAACTCTCTTTGCTTTAACTCCACCCCAGCTTTTGTCTGACTGACTAGACTAAATCTCGTGGTTTGACTTATTCTACCCATACTTTCCATCCTGGAATTAGGTTGGAGTGGATCCCCTTTGATAGAAGAACGACCAATCAGAAGCTATGGGTTGGAGCGGAGCGGCCGAGTGCCGAGCGAGGCTGTTGCGCGGCTGAGTGCTGAGCAGAGCGGAGTGCCGAGCGAGGCGGCAGAGCGGCCGAGTGCCGAGCAGAGCGGCTGAGTGCCAAGCGAGGCGCCTGATTGCCGAGCGAGGCGGCTGCGCGGCTGAGTGCCGAGCGAGGCGGCTGATTGCCGAGCGAAGCGGCTGAGTGCCGAGCGAGGCGGCCGAGTGCCGAGCGAGGCGGCCGAGTGCCGAGCGAGGCGGCCGAGTGCCGAGCGAGGCGGCCGAGTGCCGAGCGAGGTGGCCGAGTACCGAGCGAGGCGGCCGAGTGCCGAGCGAGGCTGCTGCGCGGCTGAGTGCCGAGCAGAGCGGCTGAGTGCCGAGCAAGGCGGCCGAGTGGCTAGGGCGTGTGAGCAATCACCTTTATAACTTACCGAAGAGCAAGTGTCTCAATGTCGGTCGGGAGACCGTAGTAGAGCGTGGGGTGCCCGTTCAGCCTACCGCAAAGTCGACGGATGCGTGGGAGCATGCCCACTTATAACTTCCAAGAGCAAGAGTTTGGACATTGTCTGACTTACCCAGCCGAGCGTGGTCAGCCACGCCCGACCGTCGCCAAGATCAGTGGGTGAGTGGGAGCATACCCATTTATAACTCGCCTTAACGAGAGTCTGGACACCGCCTGGCTGACCTTGATCGTGCGTGGATCACCACGCCCGACCGGGCCCGACCGAACGTGGAACGCCACGCCCGATCGGCACCGGGTTCGGTGGGTGCGTGGGAGCATGCCCACTTATAACTCGCCTTAGCGAGAGTCTGGACACCGCCTGGCTGACCCTGATCGTGCGTGGATCGCCACGCCCGACCGGTCCCGACCGAACGTGGAACGCCACGCCCGATCGGCACCGGGTTCGATGGGTGCGTGGGAGCATGCCCACTTATAACTCCCCTTAACGAGAGTCTGAACACCACCTGGCTGACCCTGATTGTGCGTGGATCGCCACGCCCGACCGGGCCCAACCGAATGTGGAACGCCACTCCCGATCGGCACCGGGTTCGGTGGGTGCGGGGAGCATGCCCACTTATAACTCGCCTTAGCGAGAGTCTGGACACCGCCTGGCTGACCCTGATCGTGCGTGGATCGCCACGCCCGACCGGGCCCGACCGAACGTGGAACGCCACGCCCGATCGGCACCGGGTTCGGTGGGTGCGTGGGAGCATGCCCACTTATAACTCGCCTTAGCGAGAGTCTGGACACCGCCTGGCTGACCCTGATCGTGCGTGGATCGCCACGCCCGATCGACACCGGGTTCGGTGGGTGCGTGGGAGCATGCCCACTTATAACTTGCCTCTTGGAGTCTTCTGATGTTTGGACCATCATTATCATATTTGGATCTTACAATTACAAAAAAGCACTCACACTCTACTCACGATACAGCTTCAGGTGTGTCGCACTCCAGAGTCTCCCCAACTTTTTTCCCTGGACATCTTGCAAGTAGCATGCTCCCGACTCCCACTTCTCGATCACCAAGAAAGGTCCTCCTCATTGAGGCTTTAGCTTGCTCACTTCTCCCACTGGTCTAACTCTCTTCCAGACACAGTCGCCGACCTGGAAACTTCGGGGTGTGACCATTTGATTGTATCTTCGTTACCTCCTTTGCTGGTAAGCAGTTATTCGGACCGGTGTTCGGTCCTGAACTTCCTTGTTCGGATCCAGCTCTAGATGCCTCTTAGCCTACCACCACAGCGGATCCGCCTTTGTCCTCTTCGATCAGCGAAGAACTCCGACTACTCATGATCGTCGAGCCCGCGAAGGAGTAGGCTCCTTTACCGACGGTGCCTTCGGAGTCGAGCAAGAGCTCGAGGCGTCCAGATCGGCCGGATTTCGGTACTGTCGGAAGGAAGTGCTCTGTTAGAGCTAATCCTTTCCCTGTCGAGGTTGATGACCATACTCCTTTCCACTTGGGAATGCAAATGCAAGCTCACGATGGAAGGAAGAGCTTATACACGGCTGGTGCTCTTCCTTGGGAATCACAGGAGTTCACGGTTTCGTTGCCTCAAGAAGTCATTCAAGCCCTTGACACGGTCCTCAGGGAATTTCCTTCTGTCAGGCGTACTTCAAGATTGGTCACTGTGGCATGAAACACCATAGCATCATTGTGTGGCAAAGGCAACCCCTCGAGATCTTGTGACCCGATTCCCAAGACTAGCCCCGGATGGGTGCATACTTTCTCCCCCAGCATGTCGTTTGGTCTGCTGTGTTCCTTACTTGCTCGGTCTGAATCTCCATAAGGTGCACCTTCATAAATCATGTGGATTACTTCCCGTGTGGGTGAATCATTCCTTGCTTGATTGCCTCCTGCGCTTTGCTCATGTTGATCGTGTCTATCTGCAGCAAGTCGGGCTGGTGCAGGTGCTTGGGGCCGGGGCAGGGGCTGGTATGCTGTGGTGCCTACCAACAGAGCTCGTACCTGCGGATGAGTGCCCACAACCCTCTCCATCTCCACGTCCACCTTTCTACCGTTGTCGGTGCATGACGCTACATTCTCGAATCTCATCAAGTGTCCCTCTGGGTCTGTGGCCCCTCCATATTCCCGGATGGACAAGAGCAGGAAATGTTTGGAGACTGGTTCTTGCAGAACCTGACCTGAGAAAGGGAATCCAGTGTGCTCGGCTGGAGCCCGGATAATTGAAGTCTTCCCTTTGTTATTTCCTGCTTGGCTAGAAAAGACTTCCAGTGGGTCGGACTGTCCCGTACCCTTAGACGGGCCGAAGAGAACTTGATGGAAGTAGGGGCTGCCACCTGGGCGAACTTCACCTTCTATGCCAGCACGAGCAACTGCCTCGGAGGGGCCTTCCTGGGTCAGGAGGCCGACAGTCTTCTGCTCGGCTGCCAATCTTTGAGCCTTGGCATCTACCAGCAACTCCGAGTCTTCTTGTGAGAGAGTAGCGGTCACCTTGTTGGAGTCACCCATCTTCGTCTTCCGATTAGGTGAACGTTCCCACAGTCGACGGCAAATTTGATTCTGTCGACAAGCGGAGTGGGCCTCACTCGGGTGAGTCGGTCTGACCAAGGTGACCCTGGTTGCGGCAACGGGTGAGTCGGAGTCGGGCCCAAACACAATTGACTCAGGTCGGACCGAAAATGAGAGCACCATGTGGAGTGGAGATTTCCAAAATGGGAGAGAGCCCCTTTCTTGAAGCTTAAAAGGAGTTTATATAGGGGAGGAAGCAACCCCCTGTCTTGTCAACAATCTTATCGCATTAAAGACCATCCATCTGACAGCCTGACTTTTTGACAACTCTAGTCAGTCTGTGAGTCTGTCCCGGCCGCCTAAGTGTCTGTCAAGGAGTCAATTCTACCTTCATTAATGTATGACACCCTGACAAGTTATGATTATGTCAGAGGTCTTTTCTCATAATGGGAAGAGTCGAGAAGATCTTTACTGCTGCAGCGACCCTTCCCCCACTCTGGGTCGGCCACCCCACTCGGGGTCGGCCACTCCGAGTCGGCCACCCCACTCCGGGTCGGCCACTCCGGGTCGGCCACCGCACTCGGGGTCGGCCACTTCGGGTCGGCCACTCTGGGTCGGCCACTCCACTCGGGGTCGGCCACTCCGGGTCGGCCACCCCACTCGGGGTCGGCCACTCCGGGTCGACCACCCCACTTCGGGTCAGCCACTCTGGGTCGGCCACTCCACTCGGGGTCGGCCATTCCGGGTCGGCCACCCCACTCGGGGTCGGCCACCCCACTCGGGGTCGGCCACTCCGGGTCGGCCACCCCACTCCGGGTCGGCCACTCTGGGTTGGCCACTCTGGGTCGTCCATCCCACTCGGGGTCGGCCACTTCGGGTCGGCCACCCCACTCGGGGTCGGCCACTCGGGGTCGGCCACTTCGGGTCGGCCACTCTGGGTCGACCACTCCGGGTGGCCACCCCACTCGGGGTCGGCCACTCCGGGTCGGCCACCCCACTCCGGGTCGGCCACCCCGGGTAACCCCGACCGGGAGACTCCGCCTGGGAGACCTATTACTTACCGAACACTCATTGGCCCCCGTTTCAAGTTGCTTCGAATCCTGCTTCTCTTAGCCGGATCAGTATCTAGCGCACTAATCCGATGCCGAACCCGACTCACTTCGTCTGACCCAGACTCAATCCGACCGGGTCCCTAATCAGCTTCAAAAATTTACCCGACCGGATCAGATATCTATAGCTGATAAAATCTTTTTTTTTCTTCATTCGTGTGAGAAATTGAAACAAAATAAAGGAACAAAAATACAAAAAAAAAAAAAGAGACCAAATAAGTACCATATTTTTCTCGAAATATTTTACTTCAATTTTGATTCGCATTTCTTGAAATGTAAAAGTTGCTCTCAATTTGACTTGTGAAGTTTCAAACATCTCAATTTAGCTTCTGTTTTTTTTTTCTCTCCAGTTTTTTTTCCAAACTCTCTTAGACATATCCATACTTGGATCATGAATCTAATAGATTGAAGGGAAAAACATCGAAATTTGGAACTAAAAAAAATGAGATATTTGAAAAAATAGAATTCGTTAAAAAATTAAGAGTGGATCTATAAAATTTAAACTCGTAATGTTTAATATAAATTTGCTATAAAATTGGGTTTTATAGAAATTCATATTTTGTTAAAGGAATGTAACTCAAACTTTCTATTATTCCATTCAAATTTGAATTTTATAAATGATCAAAGCACTTAAAATATTAGCCAGGAAAAAAGTGGAAAAGTATTTTAAAAAAAAAGATGTTTTCCCTAAAATTTAATTTAATTTATACCGAGATTTTAAAATGTACATTTCATTTGCATAACTATGTTTATGTTTTATTTCTCATCCAAATTAGATACTTGAAGGATTGAGAGGGTGTTTGGCTGAGTTTATAAGCTTCATGAACTTCACAAAATAACTTATAAATTATTTTAGAGTTTATAAACTCTTCAAATATATTTAATAAATCTTTTGGTAAACAGCTAATAAACTATCGAAATAAGTTGTTTGACAGCTTATAAATTGTTTTTAAAAAAAATAAGGGAGCCCCTACTTTTTAAAAAAAAAAATCTTATTTTAATAAATTTTCTCTAAAATATTCGTATAGATTTTTTTAATCCACATCTTATCCTACATGGATTTTTATAAACCTAAAAACTCTGTCTATGCCCATTTTTTTCTTTATCAACTAGATTATTGATCAATTTTTTACTCCAATTTTTATTTAAAATATTAATGATATAATTCAATTTTTTAAAAAATAAATTAAAATATCAAATAGTTTTATTTTTTTATAAGTTTAAAATTTATTATAAAATTGTAAACTAGAATATATATATTGATCCTGTCGCCGAGCGGAGTGGGACCTCAACAGGATGACGGTGTAGAGATGGGTGATGTGGGTGATGACTGTATGACGTGGATGCTGACTGGATGTCTTCGCTCAGATGACTCAGCAAGATGTATAGGGGGGTCCTCCGACCGGGCTTCTTCGACTGGATGGATGATGTAGGTGCCGAGTGGAACTTCCGCCCGGATGAATAAGAATCTCCGCCGGGTGGAAGATCCGACCGGATGGAAGAAGCTGCTGCTGCAGGGTGGATCTCCAACCGGATGGAAGAAGCTGCTGCTGCAGGATGGATCTCCGACCGGATGGAAGAAGCTGCTGCTGCAGGGGGGATCTCCGACCGGATGGAAGAAGTCGCCGCCGTAGGATGGATCTCCGACCGGATGACCTGAACCTGCTGGAGAAGATGACCGTTAACAACCTAGCCGGGAAGCGTCCCGGCAAGGCCCTCCGACGGTCAAGTCAGTACTTCGGAGAACGAAAAAAGTAGTGGAGCACTGTAGACGAGAGGCTTCGCGCGTACCTGATAATGAGGAGGGGAGGGGCTTATATAGCCGGGGAAATAGACCAAGTCTGACCTGTGTCAGGATTCTCTGACCTGGTCGGGGGATATTCCATGATTCTGTCTGCCCTGTGTCAGGATTCTCTGACGGGGTCAGGGAATATTATATGAGTATGTCGACTTGTAGCCAACATTCCTTGTCGTATACTGCTTGTCTTATGTGAGGACATAGACAGGTTCCTGTACGTCTCCGACCGGCGCCGCCTGGCACCAACGGCGCGACAGGGCGGCGTGCCAGGGAGTGCCAGTTCACACGAGTGGTGACAGCCTGTTACATGCAGCAGGTGCAGGCGTGTTTTGTCTTTATCCCCGGATGATTCCGGGAGAGAGCCCGAGTGGGAGACAGGCGAACAAGCCTGGGGGGCTTTCTGTATATGAAGGATTGCCGGACGGATGCACCCGGATGATTAGGCGTGTGGCCCTTATGTGGCCGGGCGGCAGTACCCGGGAAAGAGGGCATAGAGACCCTATAGCGACCGGGCGGAAGTACCCGGATAAACGAGGTGTAATAACCTTAATACGGCCGGCTGGATTTGACCGGCCGGATGAACCGCTACATTTATTCTGACCGACCGCCTTGAGTCCGACCGGCCGGCGGAGACCCTGGGACCGACCATGTGTTTGCCAAGCTGGCTACCCGTACAATGACGTGGACCCTGGAGCTGGCCAGGCCGTCTGCCACGTTGGCTGTCCGTACGGTGCCAAAGATAGGGCAGGATCAATAGCCTTCCCCTCGAGTCTAGTCGAAGGAGGCGATCAGTCCGACTGACTGGACTGTTATTGTGTACAACCATTCTGCGGCCGAGCGACTTTTGCCCTTTTAATATCCGGCCGGCTTAACATGATGCTTAACAGCTAGTGTTGTTAAGGCCTGAATGGGCAAACAGTTCCTTGCCGCTGACCGGAGCGTGAGTAGCCACGCGTCCGTGTGCGATGCTGTGTATGTGGGTCATGTCTGGGCAGAAGAAGATTGTTGGTCGAGAGGTGCGTGGGCCGCCACGCGCCTCTGACTCTTTTTTAACGAAGGCGTCCGGCTGGACGAAGCATGATAGAGGAGCGTGGGCAGCCACGCATCCCCGCCTAACCACTGATATGGTGAAGATGTCCGCACGGATGAAAATTTTGACCGGAGGAACGTGGGCCGCCACGTGTCCTCGTAAATTGTCCTGCTTAGGCAAAATAATTATTCCCGATTGAAAGGAGCGTGGGTCGCCACGCGTCCGTACATTGTGAATGCGTCCGACCGGACGAGTGTTGTTAGTTGGTGAGAGAGGGGTTTGCCACGTGTCGTCGAATTATAGGTTGTGCGTTGATGACGCTTGGTCGGGTGAACGTTTGTCTTGGGTCGCAAGGAACGTGGAGTGCCACGTGCCTCAAGACGATTTTCCTGTGATCGCCTGTGTCAGTCAATTAATGGAGACGTGACATTCTAAGTTGAATGAGGTGATGTGATGTGCCCGATGCGACCGGCGCCTTAACAGCATCACATCCGCTTTAATGATCCAGGCCACGTGGCGCACGCTGGTTGGCCGACCGGGATGCAATTTATCCCCATGATTACGAGATTTTCATGGCCATTAATGCGCGTAATTCTTTCCGCCACGCGGCAGCTTCTGGTTGGCCGACCGGGCGGCTGTGTCGTGTCGCCGCTGCAGGCGACGTCAGCGCCTGCAGCGCTTCTTTTCGAGGCCGGGCATGGGCTGTTTCAGCGACCCTGATGCGGTGATCACCGTCCACGTGGATAGTGATCGGACGGTCGCCAGCCACCCGACCCCCCTATAAATAGTCCTTCGGGGCCACAAAAACCCTCATTTCTTCTCGCCGCTCTCTCTCTAATTCTCTGTCTCTCGCTCTTCGCCGTCGTCCTTGCGTCCTCGCCGCCGTCTCCTTTCTCGCATCCTCGTCGTCGTCCTCCTTTCTCGCATCCTCGCCGCCGTCTTCGCGATTTACTGCCGGCTTATTAGCTTTCTTTGTCGCCTTCTACGGTTAGATTCTTCCCCCTTTCTCTTTTTCATCAAATGGCTTCCTCTCAAAACCCTTCGGCCCTGTGGTATACGGCTGTCGAGTCTACATTCACCAATGAGACAGCCTACGACCTTCTCCTATGTTATCATATCCCTGAAAACTACCGCATAGCGGTTCCTACTCCGGCCGACCGGCCCCACAAGCCTCCGACCGGCTATTTTGTGGTCTTCCGAGATCAGTTTCTGTCCGGCCTCCGTTTCCCCCTTCACCCCTTCATCATCAATCTTTGTAATTATTTTGAAGTCCCCTTTTTCCAACTGTCCCCCAACGCTATCCGTATATTATGTAGCCTGATTGTCCTTTTCAAACTTTACCGGGTCCCTCTCCGCCCGGAAGTTTTCTATTTCTTTTATTACCCTAAAAAGCAGGAGCCCGGGAACTTCTTCTTCCAAGCCCGGGCGAAGTTATCCATTGTAGGAAAAATCCCTACTTCAAATAAAGGGTGGAAAACCCACTTTTTCTTTATTAGCCCCCCGACCAGCCCGGGTTATCCGACCGGCTGGATAGAGGATATGCCCGCTCCCATACCTATTAAAAAGAATTTTAAATCCGACCCCGAGTTTACGCGGGCTACCTCCCGACTCGGCGGCCTTCACTTCGACGGCATGAAGCTAATAAATGATGCCGTCTTATACATATTCGGGCTGAGCAGAGTGCCCGCCACTCTACCCGGCACTTTCGGTAAGTTGATTTTCCTTTTCCATTTTCCTTTTCCCTGACTCAACATTTTCTTGCTTTGTAGCCGAGATGATGTGGGCAGCTGCACTCGATGAGGAGCTCGGCCTGGAGGATGAGGAATTAAACGCCCGGGCGTCCGACCAGCTACGCCAGCGACAGGCCGGTCCGTCTGGCGAATATACGATTCCTGAGAGCGTGGAGCCCGCCTCTCCGACTCCGACTGCCCCGGCATCGGCGACCGGTCCCGTGGAGCCGGTCGGCCGGTCAGGATCAGCCGCTCCTGCAGGTTCCCCCGGCCAGCGGAAGAAGAGGTTGGCTTCCAAGCGGAAGTCAAGCGCTCCCGTCCGCATCATGGAGCCAACGGAGGTGGAGATCCCTTCCTCTGATTCGTCCGACCGGCAGCCTCCACATAAGCAACCGAGGACTACCGAGTCGGGTTCCCGCCCCCAATCTACAGAGGCGGGTGGCAGCCCGGCTCCGGGTGATCAGCCAGCTGGTGGCCCTAGCACATCCCGATCGGAGGGAAAACGGCCCAAGCTAAGTAGCTACGGGATTCACCTCTCTTCCGCCGACCCAGAGACTCCCTCAGAAATCAAGCAATGGCTTACCCTTTATGGGGAATTAGCAGACTGCTGGGAGCAGGGTATGAAGGAAGGGGCATCCAGGGCCCCGATCCGACTAGCCGACCGGTTCGTTCAAGACGTCACGCATGTAAGTTTTATGCTTTGACGTTTACTTAACTTGCTCGTTTCTAACTTGTTCCCTTGTAGTTTTGGGCCACCTGCTCGAGCGTCGCCCATACACTGGTCATCAACGCCCGAGGACGCCGAGTGGCCGAGCGGCAGCTTGCGGAATTGGAGCTCCGCCAAGCGCACACGAACTTGCCGGTCGGCGACGAGGGCATCGCCATCCTCCGCTCGGAGATTTTGGATTTTAAGGCAAAACTCCACAGCACCAAGGCGAACCTGGCGGAGGAGACTAGCCGAGCGGAGGCGGCTGAACGGGCATATGTCCGGTCGTTGAAATTGCATGATTCCCTCGAGCAAGAGAGGAAGAAGGCCTTGGTTCGCCAGGGTCGCGCCCGATTGGACCTAGACAAGAAAACTGTCGAAGCCCGGGCCTTGAAGACCGAATTAGAGAAAATGATGAAGTCTACGGAGCAGCTCCGGACGGCCTTGAATGATAAAGAACAAGAGCTGATGACCCGGGAGTCGGAGCTCAATGCCAAAGAAGAAGAATTAGACTCCCGGGGAGACGAGCTAAGCCTGGCCAAAGGACTGCTGGAATCACAGGCCGTTGAGCTGGAGGGGAAGGACGCAGAACTGGCTAACCTCCGGGCGGAACTTGAAAGCTTGAAGCTATATCAATCAGAAGAGCCCGCTCGGATGGAGGCGCACCGCCTGGCCTATATTAACTCTTAAGAATTTGGCCAGCAGATGGGCAAGCGGACGACCAATATGTTCAAGATGGGGCTTAATAGCGCCGTTCTGCAGCTCAAGGAGAGCGGCCATCTGCCCCAAGACCTTCCTCCCAACGCAGTCAAGCTGAGCCGGGTGAAGGAACTCCTCCCCGCAGACTTCTTTCAGCCATTTACTTAGGTTGTTTTCTTGCCGGTCGGAGTCAGTTGTTCGGGCTATGTAATGTTTTGAAAATCTTATTGAAATTCTCCTCTTTTTTGCTCCAATGTTGTTTTAGTTATTTTCGACCAACATCCTTGATTCGGGAATCAGCCATATAATTTAGACGGCTCGATGCCTTAGGAAATGGCTAAGCACATAGTTTGCCGGCTGGTTGGTCTAACTGAGGGGTGTGGGTCGCCACACGCCCGGTCAGGGAACCAAACCATATAGTGAAACGACTAAGTATAGAACTAATCGGCTGGTTGGTCTGACTGAGAGGTGCGGATCACCACACGCCCGGCCAGGTAGTCAAACCAACTTAGGAAAATGGCTAAGCGTAAGTTAGCCGGCTGGTTTGTCTGACTAAGGGGTGTGGGTCGCCACACTCCCGGTCAGGAAACCAAATCAGTTAGGAAAATGGCTAAGTGTAAGTTAGCCGGCTGGTTGGTCCGACTGGGGGGTGTAGGTCGCCACACGCCCGGTCAGGGAACCAAATCAGTTAGCAAAATGGCTAAGTGTAAGTTAGTCGGATGGTTGGTCCGATCGAGGGGCGTGGGCCGCCACACGCCAGGTCAGGGAACCAAACAAAGTTAGGAAAATGGCTAAGTGTAAGTTAGCCGGCCGGTTGGTCCGACTGAGGGGTGTGGGTCGCCACACGCCCGGTCAGGGAACCAATCCAGTCTATAAATATGTTGAGCTAGGCTTCTGAGTGGGCTGATATTTTCATCAGTCACCAAACTCAGGCTTCCAAAGGGGCCAATCTTCCACGTGGGCAGCCACGTTTCCGACCGGGAACCGCTTCAGGCTTTTGGATGGACCAATCTTCCACGTAAGCTGCCACGCTTCCGACCGGGAGCCAGTCCAGGCATCCGAGTGGGCGAATTTTAAATCCTTTGCCGACTCAGGCTTCCGAAGGGGCCAATCCTCCACGTGGGCAGCCACGCTTCCAACTGGGAACCACGTCAGGCTTCTAGATCAACCAATCTTCCACGTGGGCTGCTACGCTTTCGACCGGGAGCCAGTCCAGGCTTCTGGAGGGACCAATCTTCCACGTGGGCCGCCACGCTTCCGACCGGGAGCCAGCCCAGGCATCCGAGTGGTTGGATTTGCAATCCATTGCCGACTTAGGCTTCCAAAGGGGCCAATCTTCCACGTGGGCCGCCACGCTTCCGACCGGTAACCGCTTGAGGCTTCTGGATGGACCAATCTTCCACGTGGGTCGCCACGCTTCCGACCGGGAGCCAGTCCAGGCATCCGAGTGGTTGGATTTGCAATCCGTTGTCGACTCAGGCTTCCAAAGGGGCCAATCTTCCACGTGGGCCGCTACGCTTCCGACCGGGGACCTCTTCAGGCTTCTGGATGGACCAATCTTCCACGTGGGCCGCCACGCTTCCGACCGGGAGCCAGTCTAGGCTTCCGAGTGGTTGGATTTGCAATCCGTTGCCGACTCAAGCTTCCAAAGGGGCCAATCTTCCACGTGGGTCGCCACGCTTCCGACCGGGAACCGCTTCAGGCTTCTGGATGAACCAATCTTCCACGTGGGCCGCCACGCTTCCGACCGGGAGCTAGTCCATGCTTCCGAGTGGGAGGATTTTTCAATCCGTCGCCGACTCAGGCTTCCAAAGGGGCCAATCTTCCACGTGGGCCGCCACGCTTCCGACCGGGGACCTCTTCAGGCTTCTGGATGGATCAATCTTCCACGTGGGCCGCCACGCTTCCGACCGGGAGCCAGTCCAGGCTTTCGAGTGGGAGGATTTTTTAATCCGCCGCCGACTCAGGCTTCCAAAGGGGCCAATCTTCCACGTGGGCCGCCACGCTTCCGACCGTTGACCGCTTCAGGCTTCTGGATGGACCAATCTTCCACGTGGGTCGCCACGCTTCCGACCGGGAGCCAGTCCAGGCATCCGAGTGGTTGGATTTGCAATCCGTTGTCGACTCAAGCTTCCAAAGGGGCCAATCTTCCACGTGGGCCGCTACGCTTCCGACTGGGGACCTCTTCAGGCTTCTGGATGAACCAATCTTCCACGTGGGCCGCCACGCTTCCGACCGGGAGCCAGTCCAGGCTTCCGAGTGGTTGGATTTGCAATCCGTTTGCCGACTCAGGCTTCCAAAGGGGCCAATCTTCCACGTGGGCCGCCACGCTTCCGACCGGGGACCTCTTCAGGCTTCTGGATGGACCAATCTTCCACGTGGGCCGCCACGCTTCCGACCGGGAGCCAGTCCAGGCTTCCGAGTGGGAGGATTTTTCAATCCGCCGCCGGCTCAGGCTTCCAAAGGGGCCAATCTTCCATGTGGGCCGCCACGCTTCCGACCGGGGACCGCTTCAGGCTTCTGGATGGACCAATCTTCCACGTAAGCTGCCACGCTTCCGACCGGGAGCCATTCCAGGCATCTGAGTGGGCGGATTTTAAATTCGTTGTCGACTCAGGCTTCCGAAGGGGCCAATCTTCCACGTGGGCAGCCACGCTTCCAACCGGTACCGCTTCAGGCTTCTAGATGGACCAATCTTCCACGTGGGCTGCCACACTTCCGACCGGGAGCAAGTCCAGGCTTCTGGAGGGACCAATCTTCCACGTGGGTCGCCACGCTTCCGACCGGGAGCCAGTCCAGGTATCCGAGTGGTTGGATTTGCAATCCGTTGCCGACTCAAGCTTCCAAAGGGGTCAATCTTCCACGTGGGCCGCCACGCTTCCGACCGGTAACCGCTTCAGTCTTCTGGATGGACCAATCTTCCACGTGGGCCGCCACGCATCCGACCGGGAGCCAGTCCAGGCATCCGAGTGGTTGGATTTGCAATCCGTTGCCGACTCAGGCTTCTAAAGGGGTCAATCTTCCACGTGGGCCGCCACGCTTCCGACCGGGGACCGCTTCAGGCTTCTAGATGGACGAATCTTCCACGTGGGCCGCCACGCTTCCGACCGGGAGCCAGTCCAGGCATCCGAGTGGTTGGATTTGAAATCCGTTGCCGACTCAGGCTTCCAAAGGGGCCAATCTTCCCACGTGGGCCGCCACGCTTCCGACCGGGGACCTC
>JAGFNQ010001312.1:201751-365260 GCA_024364735.1 Boesenbergia rotunda | reverse complement strand
CACCCTGCTCGGTGATCCGGGCCAGCGCCTCTGCTTCCACCCACTTAGAGAACTAGTCCACTGCTACCAACAAGAACCTCTTCTGGGCGGGGGCGAGTGGAAAGGGACCGACAATATCCATGCCCCATTGGTCAAACGGGCAAGAAACTGTAGATGTCTTCATCACTTCGGTCGGCCGGTGTGGCAGGCACTGGTGCTTTTGACATGAGATGCATGTTGCTGCTAGCCGGTCGACATCCTTCTGTAAGGTTGGCCAATAATATCCGGCCAGCAGAGCCTTCCGGGCGGTGGCTCTGCCCCCTGAATAGTTGCTGCAGACCCCCATATGGACTTCACGGAGCACGTAGTCTGCATCTTCGTCGCCAAGACATTTGAGTAACGGCCGGACGTGAGCTCGTTTATAGAGGACATCTCCGACCATGGTATATAGTACGGCTCTCTTTCTGAGCAGCCGAGCTTGCTCCCGGTCGGAGGGTACTTCTTCCCTCATCAAGTATGCGATCAATGGTGTTCTCCAGTCAGTCTCCAATTCGAGCTCCGCCTGCTGTTCGATTTGCATGATGAATAAGGCATGGCTGGACGGCCGGGGGATTGCCCAAGATCCGACCGCACTAGCTAGCTTGGCTAGTTCATCCGCCTTCAAGTTATTTTCCCGGGGAATCTTCTGTAAGTGTACCTCTCGGAAACCAGCCTTCAGCTGCTCATACGCATCGATGTACTCTTGAAGTCGGCTGCTGTTGACTTCGAAATTGCCGGCCAGTTGCTGTATGGCCAACTGCGAATCCGAGTATAGCCACACCCGAGTGGCGCCGACATGCCGGGCGGCTTGCAACCCGGCGATAAGTGCTTCATATTCTGCCTCGTTGTTGGTTGCCCGGTACTCTAGCCGCACAGACAAGTGAAGCTGCTCCTCTTCGGGGGAAACCATGAGAATTCCGATTCCGCTCCCCTGCCGAGTGGATGCCCCATCAACATATACCTTCCAGGCGCCCTCTGCGTCATCTGAATGCCATTCTGTGAGAAAATCGGCTAAGGCTTGAGCCATGATAGCCGGTCGGGGCTGATATTGTATGTCATATTCACTCAGCTCCGTCGTCCACTTGACCAGCCGCCCTGAAGCTTCCGGGTTGGTGAGCACCTTACCCAAGTTACTGTTAGTCAAAACAGTAATTGGGTGAGACAGGAAATAAGGTCTGAGTCGCCGAGCGGCTAAGAATAACAAATAACCTAATTTCTCGAGTGTCGTGTATCGGCACTCGACTCCTTTGAATAAATGGGCGAAGAAGTACACCGGTCTTTGCTCAGCCTTTTCTTGCCGGGCTAATACCATGCTGCCCGAGTCGGCTGAAGCTGCCAAGTATACATATAGATTTTCACCCGGATCGGGCCGGGCGAGTGTTGGCAGCTCAGATAGATAAGCCTTTAGCTCCTCGAAGGCCTTGTCGCATTCTGCGTCCCATTGAAACTTGGTGGCCCGGCGCAGTGTCTTGAAGAATGGCAACCCTCGTTCAGCCGACCGGGAAATGAATCTTGACAAGGCGGTTATTCGCCCGGTCAGCCGTTGAGCTTCCTTGAGATTTCTTGGAGCCGGCATCTCCATGATGGCCTTTACTTTGCTCGGATTTGCTTCGATTCCCCGTTCAGTGACTATGTAGCCGAGGAATTTCCCGCTCCGCGCCCCAAAGAGACACTTGGCCGGATTGAGCTTCAGGCCAAATCGCCGAAGTGTTTGGCAAGTTTCTTCAATGTCGGGGATGAGTTTTTCCGCCCGGGCGGTCTTGATCAGGATATCATCGACGTAAACCTCTACGTTACACCCCATTTGCGCCCGGAACACCTTGTTCATCATCCTTTGGTATGTGGCTCCCGCATTTTTGAGGCCGAACGGCATGACGGTGTAGCAGTAGGTGCCGTCAGCCGTGACAAAACTGACCTTCTCCTGGTCGGCGGTCGCTAGCGAGACTTGGTGGTATCCCTGATATGCATCCAGTATTGATATAAACTCGCTGCCGGCCGTCGAGTCAACCATTTGGTCGATCCTTGGAAGTGGGTAACAGTCCTTCGGGCATGCACGGTTTAGATCTCTGAAGTCAATGCATACCCGCCATTTGTCGTTGGGCTTGGCCACCAGCACCACATTGGCTAGCCAAGCCGGGAATTGGACTTCCCGGATGTGTCCCGCCTCCAGCAATCTCTCCACTTCCGCCCGGATGATTTGATTTTGCGCAGCGCTGTGATCCCTTTTTCTTTGCTTTACGGGCCGCGCGCCCGGATAAACATGCAGCCGGTGCTCTGCCACTTCTGGCCGGACTCCCTTTAAATCCTTCGCCGACCAGGCGAAGACATCTTGATTCCGGGCGAGGGCGTCGACCAGGGACTGCTTCAGCTCCTCGGGCAATCCTGCAGCAAGTTGTATTTTTGAATCTTCCCGATCGGGCAGGAGCTGTACCTCTTCTTTATCTTCCCGCAGTTCCGCCCAGGGGGAAGCTTGTACCATGTTGCAGCTGCTATCCGCCCGCCTTGCCTTCTGGCCCCCCGAGTGGACGTCATCAGCGTAGCAGCGTCGGGCAACGATCTGGTTGCCTTTCACCTCTCCGACCCGGTCGCCTACTGGGAACTTCACCTTGAGGTAGTAGGTGGATACTACTGCCTTGAATTCATTTAGTGATGGTCGGCCGAGAATGGCATTGTAGGCGGCCGTAGCATCCACGATCAGAAAGGTGGTCCACCGGGTTCTCTTGAGCGGCTCTTCTCCAAGGGAGACGGCCAGCCGTATTTGTCCGATCGGCTGTACCTCGTTCCCTGTGAATCCGAATAAGGGCGTAGCCACCAACTCCAGCTGCGACATTTCAATTTGCAATTGATTGAAAGCTCGCTTATATAAAATATTTACCGAGCTGCCGGTGTCCACAATGGTGCGGTGGACTTCGTAGTTGGCGATGACAGCCGTGATGACCAGCGGGTCATCGTGTGGCACCTCCAATCCTTGTAAGTCCTGCGACCCCCAGCTGATTTGGGGCCCTTGAGCTTGAGAAGTCCTGACTCCGACTTGGTGAATTTCCAGTCGGCGCACCTGCGTCTTTCTGGCTCTGTTGGAGTCGCCTCCGGTCGGCCCACCGGAGATCACATTGACGCCTCCTCGGACGGCGTTCTGGTGATTTGCTTGGTCTTCATCAAATTCCTCCACCTCCTCCTGGTCGGGCCGAGGAAACAGTTGTCGGGCGGCGGGAGTGTCCCGCCTTTGTCCTTGTTGGGCCGCGGGTCCATAACCACGTCCGCGCCCTTGGGGTGTTTGTCTCCCTTGACCTCTGCCGAGTGGGGTCCGTGCTCTGCCGCCCATTCGGTAGTCTTCAATATCATGCGTATTGCACTGGTGAAACGTGCAATATGGCGCCCATCTGTTGGGCCAATTCCCCTGTGCTACTTGCACTTGTTGGTGTCTCATTCCCGGTCGATCAGCCGGTCGGGGGCTGCGAATCGGGCCTCCTGGTGATCGGTTGTGGGGAGGAGGTGCGGGCTGTGGGCTAGTGGTAACCTCCTTCCACCGGGCGGCTTGTCCTTCCTCCACATTGATATACTTAACAGCCTTCCCGAGCAGGCTGTCGAAATCCTTCGGTGGCTTCCTGATCAAGGATCGGAAGAAGTCACCCTCTTGGAGTCCTTGTGAGAAGGCGGTGACTAACACTTCCGGAGTGGTGTTGGGCACATCCATGGCCACGCCGTTGAATCTTTTGATGTAGGCCCTAAGCGTCTCCTTCGGGCCTTGCTTCAGGGTAAACAGGTTGAGGCTAGTCTTGTGATGCCTCCGACTGCTTGCGAAATGCTGCAGAAACAGTCGCTTAACTTCCGCAAAACTCCCAACTGATCCGCCGGGAGTCCGTCGAACCAGCGTTGAGCCAGTCCGGATAGAGTTGTTAGGAAAGCGCGGCATTTGACGCCCTCCGGGTATTGGTGTAGCAGGGCGGCGCTTTCGAACTTCATGACATGTTCTCCAGGGTCACTGGCCCCCGAGTATTCGGGTATGGTGAAGAAGCGTAAATGCTTGGGAACAGGGTCTCCAAGAATTTGTGGAGAGAAAGGGCTGTGAGTCGGGTAAGCCGAAGCGGGGTCGGCTAAACCTTTCCCTTTGTCCGGACGCGTCTGATGCGCCAGGCTGGATGCTGAAACTTCGGTCGGGGCCGAGTGGGCCTCGTTCCGGAAAAGTGCTCGGGGAAATGTAGGAACGAAGGGGTCGGGCTGAGCAGCCATTCCTTCTGAGTTTCCCCGAGTAGAATGCCCGGGGAGTCGGGCTCCTTGACTGCAGGTTGGCGGGTGTGATTGATGAGCTTTCTGTGTCCGGGCCGCCATCAGCATTTCATATTCTTCAGGCATAAGTGTAACCGTCAGTGGATTAGGGTTTTCCATCCTACGCTCTCGATCAGGCGGAATGCCCTTCTTCTAGCGCCAAATTTGATCCTGTCGCCGAGCGGGGTGGGACCTTAACAGGATGACGGTGTAGAGATGGATGACGTGGATGCTGACTGGATGCTGACTGGGTGCCTTCGCTCAGATGACTCAGCAGGATGTATGGGGGGGCCCTCCGACCGGACTTCTTTGGTCGGATGGATGATGTAGCCGCCGGGTGGAACTTCCGAATGGGTGAATAAGAATCTCCGCCAGGTGGTATTTCTGGCCGGATTGCTGAAGTTGCTGCTGCAGGGGGAATCTCCGACCGGATGGCTGAAGTCGCTGCTGCAGGGTGGGTCTCCGACCGGATGACCTGAACCTGCTGGAGAAGATGACCGTTAGCAACCTAGCCGGGAAGCGTCCCGGCAAGGCCCTCCGACGGTCAAGTCAGTACTCCGGTGAACAAGAAAAATAGAGGAGCACTGTAGACGAGAGGCTTCGCGCGTACCTGATAATGAGGAGGGGAGGGGCTTATATAGCCGGGGAAATAGACCAAGTCTGACCTGTGTCAGGATTCTCTGACCTGGTCGGGGAATATTCCCAGATTCTGTCTGCCCGGTGTCAGGATTCTCTGACGGGGTCAGGAATATTGTATGATTATGTCGATTTGTAGCCAACATTCCTTGTCGCATACTGCTTGCCTTATGTGAGGACAAAGACAGGTTTCTGTACGTCTCCGACCGGCGCCGCCTGGCACCAACGGCGCGACAGGGCGGCGTGCCAGGGAGTGTCAGTTCACACGAGTGGTGACAGCCTGTTACCTGCAGCTGGTGCAGGTGTATTTTGTCGTTATCCCCGGGTGGTTCCGGGAGATAGTGCCCGAGTGGGCGCCGGGCGGGCATGCCCGGATGGATATCAAGCATGGGTGTAAAGGACTGCCGGGCGGATGCACCCGGATGAACTAGGCGTGTAAGCCCTAATGTGGCCGGGCGGAAGCACCCGGATAAGCGAGGCGTGTAAGCCCTAATGTGGCCGGGCGGAAGCACCCGGATAAGCGAGGTGTAATAACCTTAATATGGTCGGTCGGGCTTATCCGGCCGGATGAACCTCTACGTTTATTCTGACCAGCCGCCCTGAGTCCGACCGGCCGGTGGAGACCCTGGGACCGACCAAGGTGTTTGCCAAGCAGGCTGCCCGTACGGTGATGTGGACCCTGGAGCTGGCCAGGCCGTTTTACCACGTTGGATGTCCGTACGGTGACAAAGATAGGGCAGGATCTGTGGTGAAGGATATTAAGATCTAACCGTTAGATTGGTTGAGGAATGAGAATCTTGATCTAAGCCATTAGATTTAAGTGATGAAGATCTAGCCTTTAAATTGCTTTAATTGGAATCAACGTATGAGATTGGAGTTTGAGTTGAGTGGAGAAGTGGATCCGAGTTTTGGGTGTAGGATCCGAGTTTTGATCCACTTCATTAAGGATGAAGAGGATGATATTGGTTACCGTTGATTGGGCTCTTAGCTGAATTTGGGCTCTCCTCTTCTTGGATCCAAATTGAAGATGAAGCTTCACATTGTATTTGAACCAACGGTCAGATTTATCTCAGATCGGGCTGAAGGACTGGATGACTAAATCTGAGTAAAGACACGAGATCTCTCTAGATCTAGATCAATGATCCAGATTGATTTGGCTTGATCTTCTCCATTTGACCTTCAAATCAAGTCAAATTTGATCCGAGAGACTCCTAATCTTTGGCTCTTTGGATTTCCTTCAAAATCAAATTCAAAATATAAAAAATAATGTCCAAATTATAGAAAATCTATAATTAAATCCAAAAAATGAATTTTATAAATAAAACATGATATAACACACAATATTAAGCATATGAGAGAATATAAAATGCTAACTATAAGAGCCAAAATAATTTCTAAAAAAGCTCACTATCAGACCCTCCTTTTATATAGACAGTTAATCCGTTATCAACTCATAGATGATAATGAATCGAGCTAAAAGGTTTTATATATTGAATCCATATCAAATAATCTGAAACTCAATAAACTTAACTTAAATTATTTTATATGGATTTAATTTATATTCATATTTATAATTTATAATTAAACTCATCAATTAAAAATAATAAACACTTTAGATTTTAAATATCTATTATTTTCTAAAATCTATCTAATGTTATCTTCCCAACTCTTTTACAATATAAATAGCTATGGTAAGTAGAGCCATGCTCTTGTACGGTTGTACACGCCATATTAATTGAGTTTTTTGCATTACATATACTTATTGTTTACATATATTAGATATTATATATTGGTTATTATAACAGGAAATTGCTCGAAAATCTCTAATTGTAAGTCAAACTTTACCCTCATTCTCTAGGTCAAAGAAAAGTATTTCTAACTCCTTGACAAAATCTATTTAGTTACTTCAACTCTCTCATCTATACGAATTTATCCAATTACTCTCAATTTTAATTAAACCCAATTGCCAATGCCGACTTCTTTCCGTCCCAATTACCAACGCCGACTTCTTTACCTAAACCAACAGCGATTTCTTTCCCGAAACCAACACTAAACCATCGACAAATATGTCCATCGACTTCAGTCGACCTTGAAGGCCAAGATCGGAGAGGCGATCACACCTTTGAAGTGAAGCAGTGAACAAGCGAAGAAGGTATGATTTTTTTGCTAGACTTTATGATTTTTTTTCCATTTAAATTGCACCTTTATGAGTGAGTCTATGTTTGATCTTTTTCGATTGAATGGTTCCACAAGATTTGGATTTAGTTTTCTGATTGTGTGTGTGTTTTTGGTTTGCTGCTGATTTCATGCCCAATATTTAGGGTTTACTTTTCTAATTGTATTTGTATTTATCTATTTCCAATGTGGAGTAATTATTTGGAAATTCTTGAGAGTACTCGATATTCAAACGAATGGTAAAAGGTATGATCTTTTTTTTTTTGCTAGACTTCATGATTTTTATTCCCATTTAAATTGTATCTTTATGAGTGAGTTTGTGTTTAATCTTTTTCAATTAAATGATTTCATGAGATTTGGAGTTTAGTTTTTTTATTGGGATTGTGTTTTTGGTTGCCAATTTCATACCCACTATTTAGAGTTCAGTTTTTTGATTGGGTTTGTGTTTTATCTATTTCATTGTAGGGTGGTTATCTGAAAATTTCTTAAAGTACTCTATTATAAGTGTTTCATGATAAATTATAATAGTTTAGTACGTGAATTAAAAAAATATTTAATTTTTAGGAATTATATGGAAATTCCTTAGAGTACTTAGAACAACTTCATCCTCAATTTTTATGGTTTAATACTTATTGTTCAATTTTATGGAATGATTTGAAGAAAAAAAAGTTATCTTGAATTTATATGAATGAACTTTTAATCTTCAGTTTTTATATTATTGAATAGAATGTTATGTTTTTATAGATTAGGTCGAAAATAAATTTTAGAAGTGGGTCTTGCAACCTTGCATTTTTGGATAGTTGTAAGTGCAAGAAGAAGTTGTTTGTGATTTTAATTTTCAGCAGTTATAGTTTGTTGGATATATTTGTGAGTCTTAGCAAAAAAATGTGCGGAGATTACTCTTGAATTTATGATTCTGCAATATATAGCTTCGCAGTATAAGATGTACATGACTTTGAACGATGATGATGATGTCCTGAATATGTGTTTGAAGCTCAACATGATCAATTTGAGAGTAGAGAGTAGTAACAAACAGGCAACCTAAATTTTGGGAGGTAAAATATATTATATCTCTCTTCATATTTTAGTTTTGATAATATGTTATGTTACATCTAGCACAAGTACATATGATATTGTTTATGAGGAGATCGAACAGACCTCGTTGGTGAATACTATAGATGCTTGGATTAATTGCTATTTATAGTGAAATGAGTTGTGGATGGAGAATTTATGCTTCAAAATATAAAGCAGATAGTATATTTAGAATCCAAAAATGAAATCTGCAACATACATGTGTTGAGAATAATCTACGTACTAGATGACATGCTAAAGTCGATGCAACTTGGATCGCTAATGTGGTGAAAGATAAATTAAGAGAAGAGCTCTCTTATCGCCCTTGTACAATTCAGAAAGACTTGCAAAGAGATTATGGGGTAGAGTTAGACTACCACAAAGTGTGGAAAGGCAAGGAATTAGCGATGTATGATATTCATGGTACAGAGAGGGGATGCTACGATAGGCTAAGATAGTATTGTCATACTATTAGAGAGACAAATCCTAACAGTGTTGTTGAGTGTAAGATTGATCTCATAACTAATAAATTTAAACGGCTATTCATTTATTTTCATACATGTGCAGTTGGTTTTGTTACTGGTTGTAGGTCTTTGATTTCTTTGGATAGGACTCATATAAAGAATAAGTATAAGAGCAAATTATATTCCGGTACCCATAGTTTCAAAAAATTACATCGCAGTCCCTAGAAGTTAAAATTTGTAATAACTCAGTCCTTATAGTTTGAAGAAAGTACATCCCGGTCATTATATTTTCAAAAAATTACATTCCGGTCCTTACATCTAGCACAAATACATATGATATTGTTTATTTGACACTACTAATCGTATTTAAATTCAATACCTTTCATTATGTATGTATGGTATATTTTTATTTTATACTTATTTGTGTCCGGTGCATCTTAATAATTTTGTATCAAATTGGTAGGGGTTGAGGAGGAACACATACAATCCAGGAGTGATAAGGAGATCGAACAGACCTCGTTGGTGAATACTATAGATGCTTGGATTAATTGCTATTTATAGTGAAACGAGTTGTGGATGGAGAATTTATGCTTCAAAATATAAAGCAAATAGTATATTTGGGATCCAAAAATGAAACCTGCAACATACATGTGGTGAGAACAATCTACGTACTAGATGACATGCTAAAATCGATGCAACTTGGATCGCTAATGTGGTGAAAGATAAATTAAGAGAAGAGCCCTCTTATCGCCCTTATACAATTCAGAAACACTTGCAAAGAGATTATGGGGTAGAGTTAGACTACCACAAAGTGTGGAAAGGCAAGGAATTAACGATACATGATATTCATGGTATAGAGAGGGGATGCTACGATAGGCTAAGATAGTATTGTCATACTATTGGAAAGACAAATCCTGGCAGTGTTGTTGAGTGTAAGATTAATCTCATAACTAATAAATTTAAACGGCTATTCATTTATTTTTATGCATGTGCAGTTGGTTTTGTTATTGGTTGTAGGCCATTGATTTGATAGGACTCATATAAAGAATAAGTATAAGAGCAAATTACATTCCGGTACCCTGAAGTTTGGAGAAAATACATCCTGGTCCTCATTGTTTCAAAAAATTACATAGCGGTCCCTAGAAGTTAAAATTTTTAACAACTCGATCTCTATAGTTTGAAGAAAGTACATCCCGGTCCTCATACTTTCAGAAAATTATATCTCGGTCCTTATATTTTTAAAAAATTACATTTCGATTTTTATACTTTCAAAAAATTAACACGTGGATACGTGATCGGGAAGTTGGTCCGGGTGAAACACAGCAAGCACATTTCATGTCCGCTTGTTGTCGATTCAAGCAAAAACAAACCTAAAAAGTTTGCTCAAAGAGCTTGCACCTACTTATGAACGTTGTTGCCAAAATGGAAATGAGCTTAAATTGCAAAACTCATCGTCATCAAAACAAAAAGAAGACTAGGTTTTTCGTCCATGTTGATAGTGATTATGGTAAATTGTATTTGTTTATCAAGCATATAATATTTGATTTGTTAAGAGGTTTGCTTAATGCTTTTGTTGTTAGCACTTCTGTTTACTGTAATGCTATTTAAAATGAAACTTCTGTAACGATCTCTAAATTAACTTGTTATCATCTCCTGCTGCTCCAAAAATACAAAAACATTCTTGCCTGATTTGCTAAGCTCGCTGCAACTGATGCTATCATTTTTTTTGCCTTGACATTCCTGAGGAAGCCTCTCAATGTATATCATCATTCCGTCCTTGTATTCATTAAAACAAGACTCATCTCCTAGTCAAAATTAGTTCATTCAACAACAACAACAACAAAGCCTTATCCCACTAGGTGGGGTCGGCTATATGTATCCTTTAACGCCATTGAGTTCTATCCCCTATTATATCATCATTTATGATCCTGTCGCCGAGCGGGGTGGGACCTCAACAGGATGACGGTGTAGAGATGGATGACGTGGATTCTGACTGGATGCTGACTGGATGCCTTCGCTCAGATGACTCAGCAAGATGTATGGGGGGATCCTCCGACCGGACATCTTTGGCCGGATGGATGATGTAGCCGCCGAGTGGAACTTCCGACAGGATGAATAAGGATCTCTGCCGGGTGGGAATTCCGGCCGGACGGTTAAAGTTGCTGCTGCAGGGTGGATCTCCGACCGGATGATCTGAACCTGCTGGAGAAGATGACCGTTAGCAACCTAGCCGAGAAGCGTCCCGGCAAGGCCCTCCGACGGTCAAGTCAGTACTCCGGTGAACAAGCAAATAGAGGAGCACTGTAGACGAGAGGCTTCGCGCGTACCTGATAATGAGGAGGGGAGGGGCTTATATAGCCGGGGAAATAGACCAAGTCTGACCTGTGTCAGGATTCTCTGACCTGGTCGGGGAATATTCCCAGATTCTGTGTGCCCGATGTCAGGATTCTCTGACTGGATCAGGGAATATTGTATGATTATGTCGATTTGTAGCCAACATTCCTTGTCGCATACTGCGTGTCTTATGAGAGGACAAAGACAGGTTTCTGTATGTCTCCGACCGGCGCCGCCTGGCACCAATGGCGCGACAGGGCGGCGTGCCAGGGAGTGTTAGTTCACACGATTGGTGACAGCCTGTTACCTGCAGCTGGTGCAGGTGTACTTTGTCTTTATCCCCGGGTGGTTCCGGGAGAGAGTGCCCAAGTGGGCGCCGGGCGGGCACGCCCGGATGGATATTAAGCATGGGTATAAAGGACTGCCGGACGGATGCACCCGGATGAACTAGGCGTGTAAGCCTTAATGTGGCCGGGCGGAAGCACCCGGAAAAACGAGGCGTGTAAGCCCTAATGTGGCCGGGCGGAAGCACCCGGATAAACGAGGCGTGTAAGCCCTAATGTGGCCGGGCGGAAGCACCCGGATAAACGATGCGTGCAAGCCCTAATGTGGCCGGGGGGTTGACCGGCCGGATGAACCTCTACGTTTATTCTGACCGGCCGCCCTGAGTCCGACCGGCTGATGGAGACCCTGGGACCGGCCAAGGTGTTTGCCAAGCAGGCTGCCCGTACGGTGATGTGGACCCTGGAGCTAGCCAGGCCGTTTTGCCACGTTGACTGTCCGTACAGTGCCAAAGATACGGCAGGATCAATAGCCTTCCCCTCGAGTCTAGTCGAAGGAGGCGATCAGTCCAACTGACTGGACTGCTAGTGTGTACAACCAATCTACGGCCGAGCGATTTTTGCCCTTTTAATATCCGGTCGGCTTAACATGATGCTCAACAGCTGGTGCTGATAAGGCTTGCGTTGGCAAACAGTTCCTTGCTGCTGACAGGAGCGTGAGTAGCCACGCGTCCGTGTGCGATGCTGTGTACGCCTGTCATGTCTGGGCGGAAGAAGATTGTTAGTCGAGAGGTGCGTGAGCCGCCACGCACCCGACTCTTATTTAACGACGGCGTCCGGCTGGACGAAGCATGATAGAGGAGCGTGGGCCGCCACGCATCCCCGACTAACCATTGACATGGTGAGGATGTCCGAGCGGATGAAGATTTTGACCGGAGGAACGTGGGCTGCCATGTGTCCTCGTAAATTGTCCTGCGTAGGCAAAATAGTTATTCCCGACTGAAAGGAGCGTGGGCCGCCACACGTCCGTACATTGTTAATGCGTCCGACCGGACGAGTATTGTTAGTTGGTGAGAGAGTGGTTGTATGTTGAGTACGTTTGGTCGGGAGAGCGTTTGCCTTGAGTCGCAAGAAATGCGGAATGCTACAAACCCCTAGGCGATTTCCTTATGATTTCTTGCGTCGGTCCATTAATGACGACGCGACATCCTGTGACGATCGAAACGACGCGCTGCACCCGAGATGATCAGCGCCTTAACTGCCCCGGATTCGCTTTAATTAGCCGGGCCACGTGGCGCGCACCGGTTGGTGGGCCGGGATACAAATTATCGCCATGATTATAGAATTTTAATGGCCATTAATGCTTAACATTCTCTCTGCCACGTGTCAGTTTCTGGGTGGCCGGTCGGACGTCGACGCCATGTCGCCGCTGCAGGCGGCGTCAGCGCCTGCAGCGCGTCTTTTCGAGGCTGGGCGTGGGACGCCTCAACGGCCTGGATGAGGCGATCGCCGTCCATGTGGATCGCCATCGGACGGTCGCTCGCCTTCCAGTCTCCCTATAAATAGGCCTTCAGGGTTTACTTAAACCCTTATTTGTGCTCGCCGCTTCTCTCTCTAGCTCACAGCTTCTCGCTCCTTGCCGTCGCCTTCGCGTGTCACGGCTATTTTCGCCCTTCGCCGCCGGTTTCCGGACTCTCTTCGTTGCTTTCTACGGTCAGATTCTCTCCTTCTTTCTTTTTGCTCCATGACTACTCCTTTGTGGTATACCTCCGTCGAATCCACCCTTATTGATGAAACCGTCTCCGACCTTCGATTAGCTTACCTTATTCCCCGAAACTACCGCATTGCGGTCCCGACTTTGGCCAATCGGCCCCACGAACCTCCGACCGGCCACTTTGTGGTCTTCCGGGACCAGTGTATGTCCAGTTTGCGTTTTCCCCCGCATCCTTTTATCATAGACCTTTGTAATTATTTTCGAGTCCCCTTCTTCCAACTGTCCCCCAACGCCATTCGCATATTATGTAGTCTCATTGTCCTTTTCACTCTCTACCGAGTCCCTCTCCGTCCGGACATCTTTTATTTCTTTTATTATCCTAAGAAGCAGGAGTCCGGGAACTTCTTTTTTCAAGCCCGGGCCAAATCTTCTATAGTAGAAAAAATCCCCACCTCAAACAAAGGGTGGAAGACTCACTTTTTCTTCATAAGCCCTCAGGCCAGCTTGGGTTGTCCGACCAGCTGGATAGACGACATGCCACCTTCGCCACCCCTTAGAAAAAACTTTAAGTCCGACCCCGACTTCATGATGGCTACTTCCCGACTTGGGGGCCTGCACTTCGACGTCATGGAGCTAATAAATGATGTCGTCTTATACATATTCGGGTTGAGCAGAGTGCCCGCCACTCTACCCGGCACTTTTGGTAAGTTGATTTTCCTTTTCCATTTTCCTTTTCCCTGACTCAATATTTTCTTGCTTTGTAGCCGAGATGATGTGGGCAGCCGCACTCGATGAGCAGCTCGGCCTGGAGGATGAGGAAATAAACGCCCGGGCGGCCGAACAACTGCGCCAGCGACAGGCCGGTCCGTCCGGCGAACATACGATTCCTGAGAGCGTGGAGCCCGCCTCTCCGGCTCCTACTGCCCGGGCAGCGGCGACCAGCTCCGTGGAGCCGGTCGGTTCGTCAAAGTCACCCGTCCCTGCAAGCTCCCCTGGCAAGCGGAAGAAGTCCTTGGCTTCCAAGCGGAAGCCAAGTGCTCATATCCGCATCGTGGAGCCGACGGAGGTGGAGCTCACCTCCTCTGATTCGCCCGACCGGCAGCCTCCACAGAAGCAGCCGAGGACTTCCGAGTCGGGCTCCCGCCCCCAGACTGAAAAGGCGGCTGCCCGCCCGGTTAGTGCGGATCGGCCGGCTGATGTTCCAACTTCGTCTCGCTCGGAGGGAAAATGTCCTCAACCGAGCGGCTATGGTGTATATCTCCCTTCAGCCGACCCAGTAGCTCCCTTCGACATCCAGCAACGGCTTACCCTTTATGGGGAATTAGCAGACTGCTGGGAGCAGGGCATGAAGGACGGGACATCCAAGCCCCCGATCCGACTGGCCGACCAGTTCACTCAAGACGCCACGCGTGTAAGTTTTTTGCTTTGACGTTTACTTAACCTGCTTGTTTCTAACTTGTTCCATTGTAGTTTTGGGCCTCCTGCTCGAGCGTCGCCCATTCCTTGGTTATCAACACCCGGGGACGCCGACTGGCCGAGCGGCGGCTTGAGGAATTGGAGCTCCGCCAAGCACACGCAAACTTGTCGGCTGGCGACGAGGCGCGACTGACGGAGGAAATTACCCGAGCGGAGGCAGCCGAACGGGCATATGCCCGGTCGTCGTCATTGCACGGGACCCTTGAGCAAGAGAGGAAGAAAGCTTTGGTTCGTCAGCGCCGCGCCCGATCGGACCTCGACAAGAAAACTGTCGAGGCCCAGGCCTTGAAGGCCGAATTAGATAAAATGATGAAGTCTACGGAGGAGCTCCGGACGGCCTTGAACGATAAAGAACAAGAGCTGGCGACTCGGGAGTCGGAGTTGAACGCCAAAGAAAAGGATTTAGACTCCCGGGGAGACGAGCTCAGCCTGGCCAAAGGACTGCTGGCCTCCCAGGCTGTTGCACTGGAGGGGAAGGATGCGGAGCTAGCTAACCTCCGGGCGGAGCTTGAAAGCTTAAAGCTATTTCAATCGGAAGAGCCCGCTCGGATGGAGGCGCACCGCCTGGCCTACATTAACTCGCAAGAATTCGGCCAGCAGCTGGGCAAGCGGACGGCCAACATGTTCAAGATGGGGCTTAACAGCGCCGTTCTGCAACTCAAGGAGAGCGGCCATCTGCCCCCAGACCTTCCTCTGAACGCAGTCAAGCTCGGCCGGGTGAAGGAACTCCTCCCTGCAGACTTCTTTCAGCCATTTATCTAGGTTGTTTTCTTGCCGATCGGGTTCAGTTGTCGGGCTATGTAATATATTGAAGATCTTAATGAAATTCCTCTCTTTTTTGCTCCAACTTTGTTTCAGGTGTCTTCGACCAACACCCTTGACTCGGGAATCGGCCATATACTTTAGGGGGCTCAATGCCTTAGGAAATGGTTAAGTACATAGTTAGCCGGCTGGTTGGTCCGACTGAGGGGTGTGGGTCGCCACACACCCGGTCGGGGAACCAAACCAAGTTAGGAAAATCGCTAAGTGTAAGTTAGCCGCCTGGTTGGTCCGACTGAGGGGTGTGGGTCGCCACACGCCCGGTCGGAGAACCAAATCAAGTTAGGAAAATGGCTAAGTGTAAGTTAGCCGGCTGGTTGGTCCGACTGAGGGGTGTGGGTCGCCACACGCCCAGTCGGGGAACCAAACCAAGTTAGGAAAATGACTAAGTGTAAGTTAGCCGGCTGGTTGGTCCGACTGAGGGGTGTGGGTCGCCACACGCCCGGTCGGGGAACCAAACCAAGTTAGGAAAATGGCTGTGTAAGTTAGCCGGCTGGTTGGTCCGACTGAGGGGTGTGGGTCGCCACACGCCCGGTCGGGGAACCAAACCAGTCTATAAATATGTTAGTTAGGCTTCTCAGGCTTCTGGATGGACCAATCTTCACGTAAGCTGCCACGCTTCCGACCGGGAGCCAGTCCAGGCATCCGAGTGGTTGGATTTGAAATCCGTTAACGACTCAGGCTTTCGAAGGGTCCAATCTTCCACGTGGGCAGCCACGCTTCCAACCGGGAACCGCTCAGGCTTCTAGATGGACCAATCTTCCACGTGGGCTGCCACGCTTCCGACCGGGAGCCAGTCCAGGCATCTGGGTGGACCAATCTTCCACGTGGGCCGCCACGCTTCCGACCGGGAGCCAGTCCAGGCATCCGAGTGGTTGGATTTGCAATCCGTTACCGACTCAGGCTTCCAAAGGGGCCAATCTTCCATGTGGGCCGCCACGCTTTCGACCGGGGACCGCTTCAGGCTTCTGGGTGGACCAATCTTCCACGTGCGCCGCCACGCATCCGACCGAGAGCCAGTCCAGGCTTCCGAGTGGGAGGATTTTTCAACCCATCGCCGACTCAGGCTTCCAAAGGGGCCAATCTTCCACGTGGGCCGCCACGCTTCCGACCGGGGACCGCTTCAGGCTTCTGGGTGGACCAATCTTCCACGTGGGCCGCCACGCTTCCGACCGGGAGCCAGTCCAGGCATCCAGTGGTTGGATTTGCAATCCGTTGCCGACTCAGGCTTCCAAAGGGGCCAATCTTCCACGTGGGCCGCCACGCTTCCGACCGGGGACCGCTTCAGGCTTCTGGGTGGACCAATCTTCCACGTGGGACGCCACGCTTCCGACCGGGGGCCAGTCCAGGCTTCCGAGTGGGAGGATTTTTCAACCCATCGCCGACTCAGGCTTCCAAAGGGGCCAATCTTCCACGTGGGCCGCCACGCTTCCGACCGGGGACCGCTTCAGGCTTCTGGGTGGACCAATCTTCCACGTGGGCCACCACGCTTCCGACCGGGAGCCAGTCCAGGCATCCGAGTGGTTGGATTTGCAATCCGTTGCCGACTCAGGCTTCCAAAGGGGCCAATCTTCCACGTGGGCCGCCACGCTTCCGACCGGGACCGCTTCAGGCTTCTGGGTGGACCAATCTTCCACGTGGGCCGCCACGCTTCCGACCGGGAGCCAGTCCAGGCATCCGAGTGGGAGGATTTTCCATCTGTCGCCGACTCAGGCATCCAGACGGGTTGACGCTTGACAACGCATCCCGTCCAGGTATATAACTTGCTTTGTATGGCTGACCGGCAGTTCCGGTCGGGAGAGCCTTTTATTATAGATAGATGCTGTGTTTTACAGGATTACATCACTCTAGGGCTCTCTGTATAATTGCAAGTGTATTGCACTCCATGGTCGGTCGAGCTTTTTTCCGCGCTCATCCTCCAAGTAATAAGCGCCTGAATGCAATTTCTGAACCACCTTGAAGGGTCCGCCCCACTGTGGTTGTAATTTGCTGACATCACCGACCGGCTTTATACGTTTCCAGACTAGGTCTCCGGCTTGAAATGAGTGCGGCAACACCTTCTGGTTGTACCTTTGTTTCATGCACTGACGATACGCGAACATCCGGGCAGCTGCTTTGTCCCGGACTTCTTCTATGAGGTCAAGCTCTAAGCGCCTTCTTTCATCATTTCCTTCATCATAGCTTATCCTCCGATCGGATTCACAACCGATTTCGACCGGCACCACTGCCTCGCTACCATAGACGAGGTGGAAAGGTGTATGCCCGGTCGTTTCTCTTGGGGTGGTTCTGTTCGCCCAAAGGACCCCGGGCAGCTGCTCCACCCAGCTGGTTCCTGCATGATCTAACTTCGTTTTGAGCCCTCTCAAGATTTCCCGGTTGGCAACTTCTGCCTGGCCGTTGCTCTGTGGATACGCCACAGATGTAAAGGCCTGCTGGATGCCGTATGTCGAGCACCACACTTTGATCTTCTTTCCTTGAAACTGGCGACCGTTGTCAGAAACCAACTTGTGGGGAATCCCATATCTGCATAGAATGTTTTGCCATAAGAACTTAATCATCGCCTGCTCGGTGATCCGGGCCAGCGCCTCTACTTCCACCCACATAGAGAAATAGTCCACTGCTACCAACAAGAACCTCTTCTGGGCGGGGGCGAGTGGAAAGGGACCGACAATATCCATGCCCCATTGGTCGAACGGGCAAGAAACTGCAGATGTCTTCATCACTTCGGTCGGCCGGTGTGGCAGGCACTGGTGCTTTTGACATGAGATGCATGTTGCTGCCAGCCGGTCGGCATCCTTCTGTAAAGTTGGCCAATAATATCTAGCCAGCAGAGCCTTCCGGGCGGTGGCTCTGCCCCCTGAATGGTTACTGCAGACCCCCATATGGACTTCACGGAGCACGTAGTCTGCATCTTCGTCGCCAAGACATTTGAGTAACGGCCGGGCGTGAGCTCGTTTATAGAGGGCATCTCCGACCATGGTATATTGCACGACTCTCTTTCTGAGCAGCCGAGTCTGCTCCCGGTCGGAGGGTACTTCTCCCCTCATCAAGTATGCGATCAATGGTGTTCTCCAGTCGGTCTCCAATTCGAGCTCCGCCTGCTGTTCGATTTGCATGATGAATAAGGCATGGCTGGACGGCCGGGGGATTGCCCAAGATCCGACCGCACTAGCTAGCTTGGCTAGTTCATCCGCCTTCAAGTTACTTTCCCGGGGAATCTTCTGTAAGTGTACCTCTCGGAAACCAGCCTTCAGCTGCTCATACGCATCGATGTACTCTTGAAGTCGGCTGCTGTTGACTTCGAAATTGCCGGCCAGTTGCTGTATGGCCAACTGCGAATCCGAGTATAGCCACACCCGAGTGGCGCCGACATGCCGGGCGGCTTGCAGCCCGGCAATAAGTGCTTCATATTCTGCCTCGTTGTTGGTTGCCCGGTACTCTAGCCGCACAGACAAGTGAAGCTGCTCCTCTTCGGGGGAAACCATGAGAATTCCGATTCCGCTCCCCTGCCGAGCGGATGCCCCATCAACATATACCTTCCAGGCGCCCTCTGCGTCATCTGAATGCCATTCTGTGAGAAAATCGGCTAAGGCTTGAGCCATGATAGCCGGTCGGGGCTGATATTGTATGTCATATTCACTCAACTCCGTCGTCCACTTGACCAGCCGCCCTGAAGCTTCCGGGTTGGTGAGCACCTTACCCAAGTTACTGTTAGTCAAAACAGTAATTGGGTGAGACAGGAAATAAGGACTGAGTCGCCGAGCGGCTAAGAATAACAAATAACCCAATTTCTCGAGTGTCGTGTATCGGCACTCGGCTCCTTTAAATAAATGGGCGAAGAAGTACACCGGTCTTTGCTCAGCCTTTTCTTGCCGGGCTAATACCATGCTGCCCGAGTCGGCTGAAGCTGCCAAGTATACATATAGATTTTCACCCGGATCGGGCCGGGCGAGTGTTGGCAGCTCAGATAGATAAGCCTTTAGCTCCTCGAAGGCCTTGTCGTATTCTGCGTCCCATTGAAACTTGGTGGCCCGGCGCAGTGTCTTGAAGAATGGCAACCCTCGTTCAGCCGACCGGGAAATGAATCTTGACAAGGTGGTTATTCGCCCGGTCAGCCGTTGAGCTTCCTTGAGATTTCTTGGAGCCGGCATCTCCATGATGGCCTTTACTTTGCTCGGATTTGCTTCGATTCCCCGTTCAGTGACTATGTAGCCGAGGAATTTCCCGCTCCGCGCCCCAAGAGACACTTGGCCGGATTGAGCTTCAGGCCAAATCGCCGAAGTGTTTGGCAAGTTTCCTCAATGTCGGGGATGAGCTTCTCCGCCCGGGCGGTCTTGATCAGGATATCATCGACGTAAACCTCTACATTATGCCCCATTTGCACCCGGAACACCTTGTTCATCATCCTTTGGTATGTGGTGCCCGCATTTTTGAGGTCGAACGGCATGACGGTGTAGCAGTAGGTGCCGTCAGCCGTGACAAAACTAACCTTCTCCTGGTCGGCGGCCGCTAGCGGGACTTGGTGGTATCCCTGATATGCATCCAGCATCGATATAAACTCGCTGCCGGCCGTCGAGTCAACCATCTGGTCGATCCTTGGAAGTGGGTAGCAGTCCTTCGGGCATGCACGGTTTAGATCTCTGAAGTCAATGCATACCCGCCATTTGTCGTTGGGCTTGGCCACCAGCACCACATTGGCTAGCCAAGCCGGGAATTGGACCTCCCGGATGTGTCCTGCCTCCAGCAGTCGCTCCACTTCCGCCCGGATGATTTGATTTTGCGCGGCACTGTGATCCCTTTTTCTTTGCTTTACGGGCCGCGCGCCCGGGTAAACATGCAGCCGATGCTCTGCAACTTCTGGCCGGACTCCCTTTAAATCCTTCGCCGACCAGGCGAAGACATCTTGATTCCGGGCGAGGGCGTCGACCAGGGACTGCTTCAGCTCCTCAAGCAATCCTGCAGCAAGTTGTATTTTTGAATCTTCCCGATCGGGCAGGAGTTGTACCTCTTCTTTATCCTCCCGCAGTTCCGCCCAGGGGGAAGCTTGTACCATGTTGCAGCTGCTATCCGCTCGCCTTGCCTTCCGGCCCCCCGAGTGAACGTCATCAGCGTAGCAGCGCCGGGCAACGATCTGGTTGCCTTTCACTTCTCCGACCCGGTCGCCTACTGGGAACTTCACCTTGAGGTAGTAGGTGGATACTACTGCCTTGAATTCGTTTAATGTCGGTCGGCCGAGAATGGCATTGTAGGCGGCCGCCGCATCCACGATCAGAAAGGTGGTCCACCGGGTTCTCTTGAGCGGCTCTTCTCCAAGGGAGACAGCCAGCCGTATTTGTCCGATCGGATGTACCTCGTTTCCCGTGAATCCGAACAAGGGCGTAGCCACCAACTCCAGCTGCGACATTTCAATTTGCAATTGATCGAAAGCTCGCTTATATAAAATATTTACCGAGCTGCCGGTGTCCACAATGGTACGGTGGACTTCGTAGTTGGCGATGACAGCGTGATGACCAGCGGGTCATCATGTGGCACCTCCAATCCTTGCAAGTCCTGCGGCCCTCAGCTGATTTGGGGCCCTTGAGATTGAGAAGTGCTAACTCTGACCTGGTGAATCTCCAGTCGGCGCACTTGCGTCTTTCTAGCTCGGTTGGAGTCGCCTCCGGTCGGCCCACCAGAGATCACATTGACGCCTCCTCGGACGGCGTTCTGGTGATTTGCTTGGTCTTCATCAAAGTCCTCCACTTCTTCCTGGTCGGGCCGAGGAAATAGTTGCCGGGCGGCGGGAGTGTCCCGCCTTTGTCCTTGTTGGGCCGCGGGTCCATGACCACGTCTGCGCCCTTGGGGTGTTTGCCGCTCCTGGCCCCTGCCGAGTGGGGTCCGTGCTCTGCCGCCCGCTCGGCAGTTTTCAGTATCATGCGTATTGCAATGGTGAAACGTGCAATACGGCGCCCATCTGTTGGGCCAATTCCCCTGTGCTACTTGTACTTGTTGGGGTCTCATTCCCGGTCGATCAGCCGGTCGGGGGCTGCGGATCGGACCTCCTGGTGATCGGTTGTGCGGAGGAGGTGCGGGCTGTGGGCTAGTGGTAACCTCCTTCCGCCAGGCGGCTTGCGCTTCCTCCACATTGATGTATTTAACAGCCTTTCCGAGTAGGCTGTCGAAATCCTTTGGTGGCTTCCTGATCAGGGATCGGAAGAAGTCACCTTCTTGGAGTCCCTGGGAGAAGGCGGTGACCAATACTTCAGGTGTGGTGTTGGTCACATCGATGGCCACTCCATTGAATTTTTTGATATAGGCCCTGAGTGACTCCTTCGGGCCTTGCTTCAGGGTAAACAGGTTGAGGCTAGTCTTGTGATGCCTCCGACTGCTTGCGAAATGCTGCAGAAACAGTCGCTTAACATTCGCGAAACTCCCAACTAATCCGCCCGGGAGTCCGTCGAACCAGCGTTGAGCAGGTCCGGATAGAGTTGTTAGGAAAGCGCGGCATTTGACGCCCTCCGGGTATTGGTGTAGCAGGGCGGCGCTTTCGAACTTCATGACATGTTCTTCAGGGTCATTAGCCCCCGAGTATTCGGGCATGGTGAAGAAACGTAGGTGCTTAGGAACAAGGTCTCCAAGAATTTGTGGAGAGAAAGGGCTGTGAGTCGGGTAAGCCGAAGTGGGGTCGGCTAAACCTTTACCTTTATCCGGGCGCGTCTGATGCGCCAGGCTGGACGCCGAAACTTCGGTCGGGGCCGAGTGAGCCTCGTTCCGGAAAAGAGCTCGGGGAAATGTAGGAACACAGGGGTCAGGCTGAGCAGCCATACCTTCTGAGTTTCCCCGCGTTGAGGGCCCGGGGGGTCGGGGTCCTTGACTGCCGGTCGGCGGATGTGATTGTTGAGCTTTCTGTGTTCGGGCAGCCATCAGCATTTCGTACTCTTCAGGCGTGAGTGTAACCGTCAGTGGATTAGGGTTTTCCATCGTCAGCTCTCGATCAGGCGGAATGCCCTCCTTCTAGCGCCAAATTTGATCATGTCGCCGAGCGGGGTGGGACCTCAACAGGATGACGGTGTAGAGATGGGTGACGTGGGTGATGACTGTATGACGTGGATGCTGACTGGATGCCTTTGCTCAGATGACTCAGCAAGATGTATAGGGGGGTCCTCCGACCGGGCTTCTTCGACTGGATGGATGATGTAGGTGCCGAGTGGAACTTCCGCCCGGATGAATAAGAATCTCCGCCGGGTGGAAGATCCGACCGGATGGAAGAAGCTGCTGCTGCAGGGTGGATCTCCGACCGGATGGAAGAAGCTGCTGCTGCAGGGTGGATCTCCGACCGGATGGAAGAAGCTGCTGCTGCAGGATGGATCTCCGACCGGATGGAAGAAGTTGCTGCTGCAGGGGGATCTCCGACCGGATGGAAGAAGTCGCCGCCGTAGGATGGATCGCCGACCGGATGACCTGAACCTGCTGGAGAAGATGACCGTTAGCAACCTAGCCGGGAAGCGTCCCGGCAAGGCTCTCTGACGGTCAAGTCAGTACTCCGGAGAACGAAAAAAGTAGTGGAACACTATAGACGAGAGGCTTCGCGCGTACCTGATAATGAGGAGGGGAGGGGCTTCTATAGCCGGGGAAATAGACCAAGTCTGACCTGTGTCAGGATTCTCTGACCTGGTCGGGGGATATTCCATGATTCTGTCTGCCCTGTGTCAGGATTCTCTGACGGGGTCAGGGAATATTGTATGAGTATGTCGACTTGTAGCCAACATTCCTTGTCGTATACTGCTTGTCTTATGTGAGGACATAGACAGGTTCTTGTACGTCTCCGACCGGCGCCGCCTGGCACCAACGGCGCGACAGGGCGGCGTGCCAGGGAGTGCCAGTTCACACGAGTGGTGACAGCCTGTTACCTGCAGCAGGTGCAGGCGTGTTTTGTCTTTATCCCCGGATGATTCCGGGAGAGAGCCCGAGTGGGAGCCAGGCGAACAAGCCTGGGGAGCTTTATGTATATAAAGGATTGCCGGGCGGATGCACCCGAATGATTAGGCGTGTGGCCCTTATGTGGCCGGGCGGCAGTACCCGGGAAAGAGGGCATAGAGACCCTATTGCGACCAGGCGAAAGTACCCGGATAAACGAGGTGTAATAACCTTAATACGGCCGGCCGGATTTGACCGGCCGGATGAACCACTACGTTTATTCTGACCGACCGCCTTGAGTCCGACCGGCCGGCGGAGACCCTGGGACCGGCCAGGTGTTTGCCAAGCTGGCTGCCCATACAATGACGTGGACCCTGGAGCTGACCCGGCCGTTTGCCACGTTGATTGTCTGTAAGGTGCCAAAGATAAGGCAGAATCAAATATATATATATATATATATATATATACACATTATCTTAATAATATTATACTCTTTTTGATAATTTTATTAATAAAAGATCTTATATCTTTAAATTGTTTAAAATAAATTTAGCTAAACATTTTAATCGTTTATTTTTAAAATAAGATCTAACCATTTATAAGCTTCTAAAACAGCTTATAAACTCTACAAGCGTATTTGATGTTTTTAATCAGTTTAGTCAAATACCCTTTAAAGCTCAATCAAACATAAATATCATATTGTCTCAAACTTTTTTGATAAATATTTGTACGTGCACTATTATTAATCACATAGAATTATGTATTTGAAATAATTTTAATATATTACAATAATTAATTTTTATATTAAAAATTATATTTTATTTACATTTCCCCTTCAATTTATTTTTATAATAAGAATTATGCCATATTAAAATTAAATCAACGAATTTTGATAACATCATAATTATCATAGAGTTGTTAGTAAATCCTTCCATATTTATTCTTTTAGAGACAAAAAAAAAAGAAAATTGAATTTGGGGATAAGTAAACAATGTTAAAATTTTGAAAAAAAAATGTTAACAATATTGAAATTTTAGGAGATAAAATGACAATTAAGGCAATAAAAATATCTTATAATATTGAATTTACGTAAAACATTTTTTTAAAAGGATATAATATAAGGGTAAAGAATATCTTATTTCAATTTTTGTTGATGTGCATAGTACTCAACTTATTATTTAGTTAAGATTACTTGCGTATTTGAGTTATCATGCGCTACATTAACATACAGCTTCATGACGACTGTTATGGGCTATGGTGCAGCGGTATAGTCATTAGTCGCTATCTCAGGCATCCTCGGTTCGATTCCTAGCTACGGCGCATTTGCAGGAATTTTTCCTCCAAATGGGGCGCGAACCCTGGGACGCTGGGCTTCTAGACCGTCCACCGCGAGCGCTTCCCGATTTACCCTGGTGACCGATGGGAAACTTCCGTGAGGTCGGGCCGGTCACCCCAGGTTCAATTTGTCTGCTGCCTGATTCATCATTTTTTTTTTCATTTTTTTTTTCATGACGACTGTTATGATAAATATAACGGAAGTTTATGTCATGTTTTATGAAATGATTCCATGATAACGGCTGTTACTGCTTACCCCGCAAGAATCTTTAAAACGAACCACAGGCTTCAGCTTTATTACTGTTCCCAATTGTCTTGGGTCTCGAGGGGGGCGAGGGAGACAGAGAGGATGGGCAGCGGCGGAGGCGGCGTGGTTAAGGACGTCGGGTCAAAGGAGGAGCTTGACGAGGCGCTCCGCGGGGTGGCGCCGGTGGTCCTCCACTTCTGGGCGTCGTGGTGCGTGGCATCGAAGCAGATGGATCAAGTTTTCAGCCATCTGGCCAAAGGCTTACCTCACGCTCTTTTCTTTAGGGTAGGTTTACTGCTCTCTATCTTTTCGTCTTGCGGTTTCCAAGAAAGAATCTTTATTTGATCGGATACGATTTAGGACCCTTTTTTTTTTTTTACTGCTTTGCGTCCCTGGTGATTAGATTTTTAGCATGCCTTTTAGCTTGATCGGCACGGAACCAGAAATGGGCTTAGGGTTCTTATGTGATATGTCGTATAGTAGAAATCACTTTGGTAGGTTCTGTATAACTTAGTGAAATTCGACTTTTTCTGGGAGTAGTCGGTTTTATCCGTACGTTTTACGCTTTTTTAGTTGCTGAAACAGCTAACTGCCCTCCATTAGTTTCTCAGTGTGATTACTAGCTCTTCTTGCCAATGCTTTTATTCTTCTTCGAAGCTTAATCAAGTTGTCTCTTCTACATATAAATTTTTATGAATTGTTCTATTAGTATCCTTCTCAATTCTCATACTCATTATTCAATCTCAATCACTTTGTTTCTCGTATGTTAACATCTCAGGATGAATTGAATTTTGGCAAGCTTGTAGGTTGCTATTATCGTATTTGAGGACGTTGTCCTTACAGTTAGATCAGTTGGATAATATGTTCACTATGTATATGACTGTTGTCCAGATCCTTTTGTTCTTCCATCATTCAATTTCTACTTACATCAATGCCAATATATAGTGAATTCAATTAAGTACAACCTAATTTTTTATGTCATAATAGATTTGAACATTTTCCTTGGATTGACTTCAATATCATAATTGCTCTAGTGATTAACTAATAGATGGGTTGGAAATAGGAATGAAAGTGATTAATCATTAAAACAACTTGTATGGTCGCCAAAAAATAGACCTAATTATTGTCATATCTAATGGAAAAATAGTTTGTGTCATCAAATTATTTAGCATCTAATTATTTTCAAAGAGAAATCATCCTTGATTTGTTTTATTTATTATTATTATTATTATTATTATTGCTTCATTAGTTTTGATATGTCAATGTTTGCCTTTGGTGTTTACATTTTTTCCATTGTTATTTGATCTAAAAAGCTTTATTCTTTTTAGGTCGAAGCTGAAGAGCACCCAGATATTTCTGAGACTTACTCTGTTTCAGCTGTGCCATATTTTGTATTCTGCAAGGTTAGTTCTTTCCTAGATTTTTCTCATTTTCGAATGTGCAAAAAGATGGATGATTTCTACATTGTGATTTTGACTGCGTAAATATATGTTGATGGTACCTTAATTTGAAATCAATTTTCTGTAGTAGCGGTTATTGGAGAAGAGTTTGCATACTGTCGGGATGATTATGACAGGACTTTTAGTCAGATCTGACCTGTAAAATTATTATGCCGGAAAGCATTAGTCTGACAATTATGATCAGGTTGTTATTTCATTTAACTTTTACTTTATATTCATAATTATCATGGCCATTTTAACAGGTAATTGGTTAGGGTTGTGACTTATTCTTGGTGAAAATTTTGAACCTTGTTATGTGGTAGAAATAATTCTGACATTGAGTTGTCTTCATTTATACATTTACTCTAAAAGGCCGGAAGGCTTGATATTCAGTAAGGCACTAAGGTCTCTTCATTATCTCCGTTAGGCTTTTACATTTTAGAGTTATGAGAGTAAATGTTTTTGGTTTAGGGCCACCTGATGTATTTACTGATAGGGCGTTGTGCCTGAGTTCTATATATATGTAATGTAGAATTAGGTTATCTTCAAGCTCTTAGGAGTCTGAAGTTTGTTATGATGTCACAACCTCCCTTTTTCTCATCTGTCTTACTAGATAATCCAAAATTTTCTAGTAATTCTCCTGACCTCTGGTTGGCAATTTAATAAATTGATTGAAGTGTACTTCTGCACTTGATTCCCCCCCCCCCCCCCCCCCCCCCCCCCCCATTTTTCCATCCTTAGAGATTCCGTGTCTCATTCAAACATCCACGTTTCATCAGTCACTTATCATCTGGTTATTATGTAATATGTAGTTAGTGCTAGTGTTTCTTTAACTTGTATTTCTTGTCAGTTTGTGGGTGTTAAACTTCATTCAGTCTTAGTTTCTCCTGACACTATCTTCATCTTTTATAATAAAATTATCAAAAACTTAATTCTCTTGACATTTCTCCCATCTTAGACTGTCTGTGTAGAATGGGGTTCTTACTTATACATCGTCTCTCCATTCAGTTGCAATTTCAAAAGATTGATTAGTCTTTGTCTCTCTTCCAGTTTCATTTTCCTGTCAAGCAGCAATTCAGAGTGTTACTCACCAGAGGTGAAATCTCATCTCTCAGAAGTAATATTGAACATTATCAGCATGTCTCCCTATTTTATCTACGACCCTTTGCAATTTATCTATTCATGATCACTAAGTTTAGAATCCTGCAATATCTTTGTTTTGGGTAAAGAAGATTTTACTAACTGTGCCATAATATCTGAGTGATAGATTTGATTCATTAGGACAAAAATTTATTCTTTAGCTGGTTTTTCAGGATATTAATATTTCATTTTGTCAGGATGGTAGAAGTATCGATGCACTTGAAGGTGCAAACCCAACTGTTTTAGCTAACAAGGTAGCAACACATGTTGGACCTGCTACTTCTGTAGAATCTGCTTCACCTGTAAGTCTAGGGACTGCTGACCCTACAATTCTGGAAGCTGCGAAAAACATGACGACGCAAAGTGTGTCTTCCAAAACTGAAGAATTGAACTCTGGCCTCAGTGATGGATTGAGAAAACGTCTGCAGCAGCTTGTCGAGTCATACCCTGTATTCTTATTCATGAAAGGAAATCCAGAGCAACCTAAGTGTGGATTCAGTCGAAAGGTGGTTGATCTGTTGAAGGATGAGGGTGTTGAATTTGGAAGCTTTGATATCCTTTTGGACAATGAGGTACGTGAAGGAATGAAGAAGTTTTCCAATTGGCCTACTTTCCCTCAGCTCTTTTGCAAGGGTGATCTTCTTGGTGGGTGTGATATTGTAGTTGCTATGCATGAAAGTGGCGAGTTGAAAGATGTGTTCAAGGACCATGGAATTCCTGTCATCTCTAATGAAACCAAAATTGCAAAAAATTCAGAAGGTCCTATACCAGAAATGAGAGATGACGTTTCTGAATCCACAGGCCTTCGTGCTGAAGTAGTTTCTCGGCTTCAAACTCTTATAAATTCCACCCCTGTGATGTTATTTATGAAAGGTAAACCAGAGGAACCAAAGTGTGGCTTCAGTCACAAGGTTGTTGAAATCCTTCAGCAAGAGAAGGTTGCTTTTAATAGTTTTGATGTTTTATCTGATGATGAAATGAGGCAGGGTCTGAAAGTTTTCTCTAATTGGTCGAGCTATCCACAACTATATATAGGAGGTGAACTGATTGGAGGATCTGATATTGTGTTGGAGATGCAGAAGAATGGGGAGTTAAAGAAGGTTTTAGCTGAAAAGGGAGCGATTCCAAAGGTTACACTTGAGGATAGGCTGAAAAGCTTGATCACCTCATCACCTGTGATGCTTTTCATGAAGGGAACGCCTGATGCGCCTCGTTGTGGTTTCAGCTCAAAAGTTGTTGATGCCCTTCGGGAAGAAGAAATCAGTTTTGAATCCTTTGATATCCTCTCTAATGAAGAAGTGAGACAGGGATTGAAAACCTATTCTAACTGGCCAACCTATCCTCAGCTTTACTATAAGGGTGAGTTGATTGGAGGATGTGATATTGTGCTGGAATTGCAGGGCAGCAGGGAGCTCAAGTCAACACTTACTGAGTGATGATATGGTTGTAGTACCAGTTAATAATGTTTCCCTTTGCTGTCGGAATTCACTTATGTGAAGGATCCTATAATGTGCCTTTACCATATGCTTCCAGTTCATCTCTAAATACCTTCAGTTTTCCTGATGTTTGCTCATGTATTTATGGTTTCCATCTGTTCAAACATTTTAGCTAAAGAACTTAATTAAACGAGGTGTTACATCGATATACATATAGCTTCTCTTGTGTATTTCTTGTTAGACAAATCTTGTGTTGTGATGGGGTGTTCGAACTTTGGGCTTTCAAGCCTTGCAAACTTGCAAACTTCTGTCATTAGTTGACAAGAACACGAGCTCGAAGATTCAACCAAAAACAATCTCTTATTACACAACACTAAAAACTGCAAGCATCATGAAGCGGCTACACTGTTCGCATCCTGCTTATTATATCGGTCTGTTTCTTTACTTAAAAACCTCATAATATTAACTGCTTAGACATATTCAAGAACAAGACGAAAGATATTGTTATACAAAAACATTATTTTGTACTGTTCATGAAGAACAGATCGTAATTTCCTTCGTGCCCCTCACCTTATGAACACTTACTTTTCATCGGCTTCTACTGCTTTGTGCTCATCAAAGCCAGCTGCCACATCATCTGCTGGACTGCCTTCATTCTCGGTGGCAGTGGCCGGAGCGGCAGCTTCTGTCACATTGGAAGCACCAGTATCTGACCCCTCGGCCACCGTAACAGGCACTGTCTTCTTAATCGTACCCACTTTTACGTATTTGCTCATGAACTTATTTTCCCAGTCCTGGAGGGCCTCAAGCTCAAAGGGACCAAGACCAGAGAGATCGCCAGTCAAATCCTTGGGTTCAAATGACATCTTTGCTAATGCTCTACTGGCGTCCTTACCAGCAAACAATGCGTACGGACCACCTGGTCCATAAAACATCCTGTGGAAGTGAATATGGCAACATGTGAGTGTGAATATAAGAAGAAAGACCAACAATGTCAATGATGATGGATAGAATATATATAAATACACTTGTGTTTTTCCAAAATAGTTGCCACAAAATAAAATCCAGAACAAGTAGACATTAGAGCCACCAAAAGATATTATGTCGAAGGAGGTTCCTATTGCCTACCAATGTTTGGATTGATCTGATTACAGGTTCAGTTTTAAGAACATTGGCAGGTGGTAGACACAGGAAGAGGGGAACACAGCGGAGAGAAGGGGGACAAAGATATTTCTGCCATTTGCGTAATTGGAGAATATTTTTTAAAAAATAAGGATCAGTCACAAAGACTGCTTGCTCTGTGTATTAACCATGTTTGTTGGCCAGTCAACATTAGCAGTAATGAGCCTTCTTTGTCTTTCCACCCATGCTGGGAAGGAACTATGGGGGAACATGATACCGTAGACTACCATGTGCCTTTGAAAAATGGTAATTTGCCATCTAGAATCCCACCAAATCACGTCTCCTTTTCTCAACTAAAAGTAAATACAAAATGTCAACCACATGATAGTCAAGTTGGTCATGGAAGTCAAAAAAAACTTAAGGGGTGTTTGGTAGGCTTGTTTTACATTTTCATTTTCCGTAGAAAATGTGATTTTCTGGAAAACGTGTTTGGTTTGCATTTTCCGGCCTTATTTTCCAGAAAAAAATATAGTGTTTTCTGGAAAACTAGAGAATGAAAGAAAATTATTTTTCAGAAAATGAGAAAATGCGATTTTATGGAAAAACAAAATAGAAAATGGAGCAAACCAAACGCTCCCTTATTTTTCCTTTCATATTCTTCCTTCAATTTGTTCCATTTGATTTGCCTCATGCTAACATGGGAATGTACTAAAGATGATGATGATGAGAATCCCAACATGAATGTGTTATTTAAAATAATAATAATAATATTGAGAGAATTTTGAAAGCAGCTAAATTGTTAAATGAGAGAAGAATGTGTTGAGCTGGTTTGAACATAATAAAAAATGATCAAATGTCACTAAAAATTCAAAAGTGATCAAAGATCACTAAAAACGAGAGGATATGTGTGTTCTTGCAGGTTTGGGATCGAATGAGCAAAAACTCGCCTGACCTGCCCCTTTGCCACTATTTTCATCTCTCTGTCTCGCTATCTCTCTCAATCAGTGTTAAACTTCCAATTTTTTGAGGTATCAAAAAACTCAATGGCTAAATCGAAGAGCTAACTTGACTAGTGGAATAAGAATTTTCTTCTAGCAACGAAATCGACGGCTCGAGATTGCAAAAATAATTAAGGAATAACCGAAACCCTAGCAAACCAAATTAGTTTAGGGCATGAAATTTCAGGGGGGAAAAAGCATAATTACCTGCTCTGCGAAACGTCGTAGATCTGACTCTTGATAGCCATCAGCAGCGGCTTCTCGCGATCGGAGCCATCGTAGGCTCGGAGCTCCTCCACGGTGACCTCCCCGAGCTGCACCGGAGGCCGCAGCGGCTCTCGCTCCACCACCTCGCGCGCGTGCGCGTGCGCCTGCGGGGCAGTCGGCTGCGTCTCGAAGAACCCCGCCACAGTGTAGTATATCGCCGCCACCAAAGCCAGTACCGTGAAGAACGACGCGGGCGACAGGCCCGTGTAGGTCTCCACCGCCTGCTTCAGCGTCTCCCACGCCTCCATCGCCGCCATGATTCTCCAAATCCCCACTCAACGATTCTTCCCCCTCTCTCTCTCTCCCTTATAAAGTGGACGGTCAGTTTACGGCTCCTTGCTTCGTGGGCCAAATCTCAACTTCCAATAGCACATCGCCTCGTGGCCCAAAAAAGGGAACAGAACTGTCAAGGCCTGCATTTCTTACAATTCAAAATCATCCGTCCGTTTGGTAAAGCCTACAACTTGATGCGTAAGTGGCAGTCGACAAACGGAGAACTAATCTTCCGCCTTGCAGCGGCCGTTGCATCTGATCCGAGATTGGGAGGGGGAGAAGCTACCTCCGCGACGGCGTTGTCACGCCGTCAACACCCGCGCCGACACGGTAAACTTTAACCATGTCCGCCCTGTTTGAACAATAAGATCTTGATAAATATTTATGGATTTTCAAACTTTTATATAGAAGATGGAGTCCAATCCAAACTCGAATAAGACTGGAGTTCTAGAATTTGAATTTCCAAGCTGATATCGTAAAAGCTACCTTAGCTGAGAACAGTCTTGAGTTACGGGTGAAAATAGTAATTATTATTGAAAACTTATTGACCCGTTGGGATCCATCCAAGTTTTATATTGTTTAAAAATATAAAAGATTATTAATTTAAAAGGATGAAATGTATCCCAATTATATAAAATTTTTTAGATAGAATCTTATCCCTAAAATATAGTATAGATGATAGGTGCATGATATTTTTAGTATAATGGTCAGGGATTGATTTTCAGGAGGTGACGACCTGTATTTTCTATCCCACCATGAGTCTTGTCTGTGTACCTACATAAACCTCCCTTCATATTCGTGAATCGACTCTAGGGGGTCGATAAGGTAGCGGATCTATCTTTTTTTTTTATAGCATCTAAGAGTAAAGTCATAAGAGTTTAGGTCCAAAGTGAATAATATTATATCATTGTGGAGATATACACATCCTTAAGGCTCCAACAAGTAGTATCAGAGTCATGGTCTAAACCTTATATTATATGGAAGGTTCTTTGAATGAAGTTGAGGGGGGCTCGAAGTAAGTTAAGTATGATCGGATATTTACGAAGAGACTTATTGGAGATTGGATGCTTACGGGAAGATCCGGAGGCGCCGAATAAGTCAAAAGAACGATCATATATATATATATATATATATATATATATATATATATATATATATATATATATATATATATATATATATATATATATATATATATTCATGAGGCTCCAATAAATTCAAATGAAAAACTTGTTGACGAGGCAATCCGTCCGTTCCACACAATTCCATAATCAAATTTTAGTTCAAACATGGCCACGAGATTTGGGTGGACACGATTTAAACATGGATCAAATTTGCTACTTACGGGGATTCACAATTTTTAGAGAGTATATATATCTTTCAGCATCCTCGACCTCCGAAATCTATAGCTCTAAGAATATTAAAATAATATTATTAAAAAATTATGAGGGCGAGACTCGAGAGCGTGCCTTTCAAGTCTTATAATTGATCCGTCCTTGTATATTGGGATGTGTGGCCAAAAACCACGTGTAAAGCCTTACGAGGATGTCATTCACAGTCATCCTAACAACAATGTTGTAGATTGTCTTAATGATTTGATGTTGGACAAAATACTCGATACCCATATTTCTATAACGAGGAAAAGGAGCCATGATGCAATGAAAAGTATAATTCCCGACTTACATTTATATGAAGTGTCTAATAGTGAAATATTGAACTTTTGATTTGATGCGTATTTTCAATTTATCTTGACGGTTGATAAATTTTTTTACGATATCAGATCAATTATTTTAGATTCGACGTTATTTAACTAAATTAATTATTTTTTATATACTAAGGAAAAAAGTTTACATAAATTATGAATACTAGATTATTTCACTATACTAACTTGGAAATTCTATTTTTTTTATTAATTTAAGATGTTGTATCTTAGGTAAAAAGTATGTTCCTCCTAATTTCTTACCTTCTTAATTATTGTGATTTACCTCATCGCATTGGTCCTAGAACGAATTGACGGGGACACTGAGAGAAACATTTCATTTTTCGGCAATTTATCAAAGGGCGTACCTAAGAATTGGTATTTACCAAAAGGCGTATCATGGTTTCAATGTTACCAAAGGGCACATATATTTTAGTAAACTTCCTCTTATACCCCTACCGTCAAGTACTGCATGTATTTCTCTTTCTCTTTCTCTTTGTCAGTAACGATTTTCGAGAGAGACCATAAAGAGATGTTTCATTATATTTTAATTTTTATATTATGGAACCTATCTCAAAACAAAAAAATATTGAAATTAATTAAAATATTTTTATTAAATTAAAACAAAAAGAACATATCAGACCCACGTTTCAGGCCCAACGTGGGGCTGAAATGTTTCCATTTCAGGCCCAATATGCCCAATATTAAGAGTCTTTTCTCGATTCTTTATTATTACATTTTAACATCTCGGAGAAGTCCAAATAAACAATGGATAACAAATTTGAATTCCTTGTAACCTCAGAAATCCACAGGAACTGAAATTTTTACAATCGGAGCTCTCTAGGTCAATCAGTGGCCTTTTAGGGTCATTGGGCCTGAAATGGAAACATTTCAGGCCCACGTTGGGCCTGAAATGATTCCATTTAGTACTTAGTCTGGAGGTCTAGAGTTCGAATCCTGGGAAAGATAAAAATCCACTGGCCAGGAGTGAGAAGTACTTATGAGTAACGACCGCCCAAGAGGTCGCCAAAGGGGTCGCCAAATGAGATTTGGCCGCCCAAGGGGCTGAGGGCCGCCAAGTGGGCTGCCAGTTGGGCCGCCCAAGGGGCCAAGGGGCCGAGTCGTTACATTGGATGTAAAACTTTATATTTTATATAGTGGGTGAATTCTAAAGATGAGTAAATTACGATGATGTGTAATTTGTTCGATGTTGTGAATGCTAGATTCTGAATAAATAAAAATAACAATATTTAATTGCTTTATAAAATATTATAATTGACATTTAATAATATCATTATAGATTAGTTAAGATGACAGTTTAAAATACACTTATAATAATCATTATTGATAATTTAAAATATTCATGAAATAATTTTTCGTGACATTTTTTTATTTTTAATATATTCTTATATTTAAGATACTTTTAAACTTAGCATAGATATTTTATAATGACATTATCCAAATGTTAAAAATACTAGAGGTATATGTTAACATCACATTTCAATACATTTTTCGACGATGTCATCATAGTTTTAGTGTTACTAAAAATATATTATAAGGGCATTTAAGTGTATCTTAAAACTTTATTTCTAGTAGTGGTGGTTGGGTTTTATGTTTGATGTTTTTCAATTTGATAGCATAACTTCAATGCTCTACCATCATCATGGAATTAACATCCGGGCTAAACTATAGTATCCGGGTTAGTAGTCTTTGTGATTTACCTTCTTCATATTAATTCTGAGATGGGTTGATGGGGGCGTTGGAGACGAACGAATCATCTTCTGCCATCATGGAATTAACATGACATTTATTAGAAACTACAACACGTATTTCGATGAGGTGACTGATGTGAATGTCGTGGTCTACATGATGCTCACAAATCACTTGGTGTATTAGCTATTGTCAAACACTATCGTCGGATGTTGGACTTCTGGATTATTTACCACGAGCATTCCCCTGGCTGTTGCTGGTTTTATTTTCAGACGCCACTGTTATTGCTTATAAGGGTTTTGAAAGTTTAATAGCTACTAATAGATTTACTAAATTTAGTGCCAAATGGATTTTCTGTCACGCCCCGAGGAGCTGCCCGTTCGATACTGATCGGACCGTCACTCCCTCGACCGGCGGACAATTCAAAACCCTAACCTGTACTACTACCCCAGTCGATTGCACCGTAGCCTATAGGGCTAGAACAACCGTCTAAAATAAACGAAAATGAAAACTACAAAAAAAACTACGTACCGGTACAACTTACGACAAATAAAACGAACAAAGGTCTCCATGGCACACAAAAGTACAACTATACTACCGTATAGAATGACATAACCGAACACAAATACAGCAGCAGAAATGTAATGTAAAAAGGAACAGAAAAACGGTACCAACATATACCACTATCAAAATAGAAGAAAAATCTCGAAATCGTCACGAAGAATATGCGAACTGGGATAGGATGTCGGGCATTCCAGACAATCATCCTGAAATAAAAACAAGGAGCTAACGGGGTGAGTCTATAGTACTCAGCGGATATCTCATCAGATATGCAAGATAGTCTAAACTAGCAATAGTAGTAACATGCTATTGAAATAACACATGTATAGGCAATGATAAGTACATCTGAAAGGAGGAGTAGAAAATACCAAGTGCGATAGGGGCGGAGATGGTTGGCGTATCATGGCCTTTCCAGCCCCTTGCCTTTGCCATCTTCTAGATAGGACCTACCCATGTGAGCTTTTTGGTGATAACATACGGTTCGTCCCATTGTGACTCCGGCTTCCCAGGGTCGTCGACTGGTTTTATCCTCTTCCAGAACTTGTCACCGACCTCAAAGTTGCGGGCGATCACCCGACGATTATAGGCTTGTTGCATCCTTCGTCGATACGTTTTCAACTGTGCCGCGGCTCTATCCCGCACCTCTGAGATGAGGTTTAGGTCAATCAGCCGCTCTTGATCATTGTCCTCCTTGTTATAGTGTTGTCGTCGGGCAGACTCTTCCCCTATCTCCACCGGGATGACGACCTCAGCCCCATACACCAGCTGGAAAGGGCTCTGATCTGTTCCTTCTCACAGGGTGGTACGGTAGGACCACAGGATGCTGGGGAGTTCGTCGACCCAGCTGCCTCCGACATGATCTAGCGTTATCTTGAGTCCCCGGAGGATTTCAAGATTGACGACCTCGCCCTGTCCATTGCCCTGCGGGTAGGCTACTGAGGTGAAGGCCTGACGAATGCCCAATCCCTCACACCATTCTTTTATCTTGCGTCCCAAAAATTTCTCCCATTGTCCGACACCAGCTTGTGGGGGATGTTGTATCTGTAGACGATGTCCCCCCATAGTACTTTCATCACCGCGACCTTCATGATATTCGCCAGGGGGTCCGTTTCTACCCATCTGGAAAAATAGGCGACGAGAACCAGTAGGAACTTTTTTTGCTATGGTCCGATTGGGAAGGGGCCTATAATGTCCATTCCCCACTGATCAAAGGGACAAGATACCGTAGAAACCTTCAAGGGCTCGGTCGGTCGATGAGTCACATGCTGATGCCTCTGGCAAGCTTCACACCCAGCTACAAACTTAAGAATGTCGGCTTGGAGTGTGGGCCAAAAGTGCCCAGCCAGGATAATCTTCCTAGACAGAGATCTTCCCCCAATATGGCTCCCGCAAATGCCTTTATGTACTTCTTGCATTACGTAGTCGACCTCTTTTGGTCCGACACATTTGAGGAGCGGTTGAGCAAAGACCCTCCTGTATAATTAGTCGCCCACCAGTGGTAATCTGGTCACCCGACGGCGGAATAGTCGGCTTCCTTGGTCCATGCTTGGAACGGTCCCATTGCTCAGGAACTCCACATACGGGTCTCTCCAATCGGTCCGGGCGTCATCTTCTGCATCCTCTCCAATCTGTGCTACCATCCCTTCCAGGGCGCTAGGCTCATCTAGCTGCCAGGTTGAAATAGAGCTGGTGAGTTTGGCTAGTTCGTCGACCTTGGCATTATCTGCCCTGGAGATCTTTTGCAGGATAACCTCCATGAAGGAGGCCTTCAGCTGCTCGTAAAGGGTTACATACTTTCGCAAGCGCTCACACTTGACTTCGAAGTCACCCATTATTTGCTGTGCCACGAGCTGGGAATCCGAGTGTACAATGACTTGAGTAGCCCTCATGTGCTTGGCTGCTTGCAGGCCTGCCATGATCGCCTCATAGTCAGCTTCGTTGTTGGTAGCTCTCAAGTGGAGCCGGATGGCTAAATGTAACGTGTCCCCCTGGGGGGAGACCATTAACACCCCGACTCCACTGTGCCGGCTATTGAAAGACCCATCCACGTAGATCTTGCACGTTTCTTCAGCCTCAGACTCTGGGACAGTCTCCAGCATGAAGTCTGCGAGGGCTTGCACCTTGATAGTGGCACGAGGCCGATATTCAATACCATATTTGCTTAACTCCGTCATCCATTTGATCAGCTGGCCGAAAGCCTCGGGGTTGGTGAGGACCCGTGCGAGCGGGCTATTGGTGAAGACCACGATGGGCTATGCCAGAAAGTATAGTCTTAACCTCCGGGCCATTAAGACCAGAGCATATACCAGCTTCTCCATCGTAGTGTATCGCGTTTCAGCATCCTTTAGGAGATGTCCGAAGAAGTAAATGGGATACTGCACAATGCCCTCTTCGCGGACCAGCGCAGAGCTTACCGCTTGCTCTGCTGCAGATAGGTAGACAAATAAAGTCTCCCCCTTCATCGATTTGTAGAGGATGGGGAGCTAGGCGAGATAGGTCTTCAGGTCTGCGAACGCTTGCTCACACTGTTCATCCCACTTGAATTTGGCTGCTTTTCTCAGAATCTTAAAGAATGGTAGGGTCTTATCTGCAGACTTGGAGATGAATCTGGATAGCACCGTGATTCTCCCATTCTGCCGTTGTTCTTCCTTGAAGTTGCGAGGGGCTGGCATATCTAGAATAGCCTTTACCTTTTTCGCATTAGCCTTGATCCCCCTCTCCATCACCATGTAGCCCAGGAACCGACCGCTTTTCACCCCGAATAAGCATTTGGTCGGATTCAGCTTCAGTTTGTTGGCCCTCTAGGTGGCGAATATCTCTTCTAAGTCGGCTATCATGACTATTCCCTTGTTAGTCTTGACCAGGATGTCGTCCACGTACACCTTAATGTTTCTCTCGATCTGGTGCCTGAAGACTTTGTCCATCATCTGTTAGTACATTGCCCCAGCATTGCGCAATCCAAAAGGCATAACATTATAGCAGTATGTGCCATCAGCTGTCACGAAGCTAACTTTCTCCTGGTCTTCATGCGCGAGGGGGACTTGATGGTAGCCTTGATAAGCATCCAACATCGAAATGAGCTCGCAATCGGCCGTGGAATCTACTAATTGGTCTATTCGAGTCAAGAGATAGCAATCCTTGGGGCAAGCTTTATTTAAGTTGCGAAAGTCAATACAAACAAGCCATTTACCTCCTGGCTTAGGGACGAAGACCACATTGGCCAATCAGGCCAGGAATTGAACTTCTCTGATGTGTCCGACCTTTAACAACTTATGGATTTCGTCCCAGATAGTCTTGTCTTGTTTTGGTGCAAAGTGTCTCCGCTTCTGCTTCACTGGTCGAGCTCCTGAGTAACGTGCAGGTGATGCATGGCTAACCCTAGGGGAACCCCTTTGATTTCTTCTACGGCTCAGGCGAAGACATTTTTATGACTCCACAGACAATCAAGAAGGCGACTTCATAATTCCGGTGCAAGGTCGGTGACGATCCTCGTGACTCCCCCCTCTTGTTGAGGGTGAATTTGGACCTCCTCGCTCTCGACCTCCCTCCATTCTTCTTTAGGGCCCTCATCCTCTGGTGGGTGAGCGAGATCGATTTGCAGGGCTTTGTTGGACCTCGATAGGACTTCTGGTGGGGCCCCTCTGGGAGGACCTCCAGAGACCACTGGGATCTCCTCTTGCTTAGAAACCCCTCGCTGTGAAGCGGCTGGCTCCATTTGTTGCTGATGGAGTGCCTCTTTGATGGCATTGGGCACCAAGCAATCCAGTTCCTCTTTCGTCTTGACAATGGATTGTCCCGCCGGCTCTGCCATCCATGCTCCTCTGGTGCTTTACTGGTTTCCCACAGACGACGCCAAACTTATTCCTGAAGGAATCGACGTCGACGGCCAGTCACCAGGGTTCAGCCCACGTGGATGCTGACGCTAGAGGAGGAACTCCACACCCTGCGAGATTAACACGAGTGTTAGGGGTGTTAGGACCGATGGCACGGCTAGAGGGGGTGAATAGCTCGGTCACCCCAAATCTAAATTCTCCCTACAAGGTTAGCACAAACGAAAGCTTACCAATTAAAATAACAATGCTAACACAATACCGTTTTACGTGGTTCGGAGATTTCTTGCTCCTAATCCATGGCCTGTCCTTGAGGTGGATAATCCCTTGATCCTTCGGTGGATCATGACTCGGCAATCTCCGGCTAAGTCTTTCTCCTTCTCGGTGGAGAACAACCTCTCACAATATTTCTTCCTCCTTACAAGATGAATCTAGAGTTTGAGGAGGAAGATGAGCACAAGAGAAGATCTTACAATGAAGAGCTAATTTTCTCTTAGCCTTAAGCTACTGTTTAAATAGTTGAGAGGGTTGTTTAAACAAACAGCCCAGCTCACCTACCAGTCGACTGCCCCAAGGGCAGTCGACTGGTCCTAGCCAATCAGCTACCCAACGTCTAGCCTAATGGCTAGTTTTTCGAACTGATCAGTCGACTGGTCCAAGACCAGTCGACTGATCTTTCTGTGAGGTTTGGAAGTCGACTGCCCCAACCGTAGTTAACTACCCCGAGTACATTCTCACTCAACTTCACTCCGAAGATCATCCTTCGTGTATGCATGCCTTGAAGTCCACTCCCTTGGCTCGCCCCTTGAAGTTCTCTTCCACCGGCTGTCGTCCCTCAGATGCGCACACAAGCCCTCGGCTTGCCTCCATGCCATCCTTCACGTATGCCTTGAAGTCCACTTCCCCGGCTTGCCCTTGGAGTCCTCTTCCTTCGGCTCTCGTCCCTCGGATGCGTACTTCATGTGTGACTCACCAAGTCCTGCAAGACTCAATCACACATATCAAACAAACATAGCACCTAACTTAATCATATTGACACACACACATCCAAACCATGAACTTCCCGATCATACTTGGGTCGATTGCCCCAACAAGAGGAAGACACCGGAGGTTGACTGGCGGAGTCCACTCTGACGCTTAAGTCAGTGTCTCGATGAAGGAGATGAAAAGAAGGCATGAAAGTATGCGAGTAGTAGAGAATGCGTAACCCCTTACCAGAGGGGTTGGAGTACCTTTTATACTTGCGACGGCTGTCTCAAGCGTCTCCACGATCTTCGCCACGTCCTCCCCGATTATCGGTTTCTGGATCATCCTGGTAACGGTCTTCACGACTCTTCAATCAGGGTTCGTTGCGATGATTAAGGCTTTGATGGCCGCGAATCACGGGTCATGATTACTCCGTAATAATGGATGATGATAACCCACCGATCCGAGGAAAACGGATCGCTATTTGAAGTTGAGTGCTCCTTGGGCTTTGCCACCCCTAGGTGATATCGCGGCTGTTTGGCCCGGGGGGGGGGGGGGGGGGGCGTTCATCCTCCTGAGGTGGTATCAGGGATCTACCTCCAAGGTGAGCTCGGGGTGCATCATTCTGGAGGTATCTTCAGGACTATGCCTATTCGAGTTAGTCTCGGGATTTCCCTTTCGGAGGGGGTCTCGGGCATCCCGACCAGAGAGCCATTCTGACTCGACAACTTTTGCAGTACAACTTTTTCAGTCCACGTACCAATCACGGAGTACTCAATCCCATCAGCCAACTAGAGCCAAAGGAAAACACTCTACCTACTCGGGAAAAGTGACCGAGCGAAGGTCCAGCACCAACCGCAAGCCACGAGCCGCGAGGAGGGAGAAGGATTCGAAAGCTAGGAGGTTCAGTCGGACCTCCACTACTACATATAGCCGACTGGACGACGATGGTGTAGCCATGCGGAGACCTTTCGCCAGGCTTCGATCTGCCGGTTGATTCGGCCACTCAAGGGCCAACGGTCTGAGTGAATCTCCCACTCATCAGCCCAATGAGCCTTTGTATTTATTGTGCTCCGCGGTCAATTAGGGCCCTTTCCATGACCCGACATACTGGGCATGTCTGAGGCCCGTGGAAATAGTTGTCTCATATAGATACCCCATAAATACATGATAATTATGGCGTGAACAGTGATGTGATTGTCATCTACCTTATACATTCATTGATTCCATATTTAAGTGAAAATGACATCTCATTAGAATGGAGGTTCTTAGGGATGTTATAAACAGGGATTCCTCCTTCATGGCTAAGGGGACGCAGACGCGTACACACATTCTTAGTTTCATTTTCCTACTAGTTTCTTTATTCCCCTTCAAATATCTACTCTTGAAGTCGAGGTTTTCTTCTGATCTTCGCCATCCAATCAACGTTTCATTCTCATCGCTCTCCGACAATATTAATTTTCTTCTAGTAGAGTACTTATTGAAAAATTAAACTATTTTGTGAAATAATTTATCAAATAATAAGCATAATTTTTTAGGGTATTGTCTCCAACTGGCCCTCACATTAGTCCCCACGACAACGTCATTCGACGTGAAGAGACCCATCTCTAGAACGGTTGACGGCGGGTCTCTTTCTCAATCTTAATCACTTACTATTTCTGCCATGTCGATTCATCTCTAGAACATACGTGTTTTATTTGACCCATGAATCTACTTCGCGCGCTCGCCCTCTCTGTCTGGCACGCGGCGCGATATCAACATCCTATAGATAATATAAATACCCAGAGGATCTTTCTCACTCCATCAACTGCACCAGTCGATCTTCTGCTGTTCTCCGTTGGATTCCGATGGCATCATCCAGTATTGGCGGCGGCAACGGCAACGGCAACTTCACCACCATCGACCTCATCCGCCACCATCTTTTCGCCGATCTCCCACCCACTCCCCCATCCTCCGCCCGGCCCCCACCGCTTCCCGCGGCCCCGGCAAGCTACCACAGCGACGCCCTCCGCAGCATCCCCGAGCTTTCGGTCCCCATGATCAGCTTCACCTCCAGCCGACCCCGCCCTGACATCGTCGTCGATCTCCCAGCCTCCCTCAGGTTAAACTGGCCGCGGACGAGGCCGCCTACTCAGGACGACGGCCGGCGGTACCGGGGCGTCCGGAAGCGGCCTTGGGGGAAGTTCGCGGCGGAGATCCGTGACCCCAACCGTCGCGGCTCTCGGCTCTGGCTCGGCACCTACGGCACCGCTGTCGACGCCGCACGCGCGTATGACCGCGCCGCCTTCAAGATGCGTGGCCGCAAGGCCATCCTCAACTTCCCCGATGAGATAGGTTCCTCGGCAAGATACGACCTGGCCACCACGCCAGCCGCGGCGGCGACGGCGACTGCGGTGGTGAAAAGGAAGATGGAAGCGGCGCTGGCGGCGGACGAGGAAGCGTCGAGGAGAGTAATGATGAAGAAGGACCCTCTTGTCGAGGCCGAAGTCATTGAGCCGGCTCCGTCGTCAAACTGTGATTGGGATTTCAGCTTCGAATTTACAGAGGAGGACGAGCAGGCAGCATTCGACGCGCCGCCTCGGCCGCCGTTATCTCCGACGTCCTTAGTCTTTGCTCAGTTACATGTGAACAAAGAGCCGAAAGAATAATGTACCTGCTTGTGCTGGAGATCTCGTAGCTAGAGAGAATCTAACGAGTGAAAATCTTGAAGCTAGCTGTAATAATTATTTTCTTATAATTCAGATTCCTGTATTCCTGTGACAGTCTGGACAGTGTTGATTCTTTAAAAGTCGTCCCCGATGGGGCTTGGAAAGATACGATGTAGTCGTAACGGCAGAGTGGGCCCCTCCTCGATGTTTGGACTTTTGCATGAGCTGTACGGCCTTTGGATGATTTCGTTGCTTCATCCTCTTCATGGTCAACATTGACCTATGTGTCAACGCTATGGTCTGTGAGTTCAGCTGTCTCTTCTGGAACACAGAACTCGGCTGCCGGAAGGATCATTAGGGCTGGATCACTTAAAATTAAGGGAAATGATTTGAAGAGTGAATTTGGGAGAGTGAAAATTATAGTGAATGATGTGCAGTTAATGTGTACATGTTTGATCGTCGATCGAACACCACCGACGGCCTCTGATTACCGTCCCGAATCAAACTATACCTTGGAAGGACGGTGAACTCGTCAGGATCGCCAGCAACAGTGAACCCATCGAAATCGACGGTCAATGATGCGAGATCGCAATTGTGGCGATCCCCGACGGATTCACCGTGCCCCCCAGGGTATAGTTTGGTTCGGGGCGGCGGCCGAAGGCCGCCGGTAGTGTCCGATTGACGATCGGACGTCGGACGTGCCGTCGATTGACGATCAAAATTTTCAATGAGGCATTCACTTTCACTGTGCGTATCATTACTCTAAAATTAATAGCTGGAAAAAGCCGTTTCTAATAAATTTATCATAAGATTTTGATTAGTAAATCTATTCGAAGATTGTAAAGTGGTAATAAAACTGCCAGGGAGTCAGATTTCTCTATATCCTCTTCAATGATTTGCTGTGATTTCTGCATTTCCTTCCCAGTTCACTTTCAACAAGGAAATGATATCCAGAAACAATCATTTAGAAACTGAGACTGTTTTAGAGAAGTAGCAAACCATGATGAGTAAAATGAATTTACACAAAAACCTAATGAATTATTAGAATCAATTAATTGGAACAAGGATCATTTTTTTAGTAATATTTGATTCCATATATTTATTTATTCTGGTTTAATTCTGATATATATATTTATTCAGACATCTGATTAGCATAGTTTAGTTATTAATTTTGATCTTAGTTTAGCTAATATTTTTAGTTGACACCAAATATCCAATTCTTTAATCCTGGAGGTGACTGATCCCATCCCGAGAATGACTCATGGAAACTCAGGGCTAACATTCATAGGAAAAAAATCATCCACAAAAAACCATAGCTAAACACACAAACCTTAAATCACTTAATTATTCATTAAACAACCTAACTATTGCACATTTGCCGAGGATAGAAAAGGCGATTCACTTATCCTAGCCCCCTGTCAATCCATCCCAAAGTCAACACGGAGGAGATAAATCACGGAGATTACTAGCCAGGATACTGTAGCTCGCTCGTGGGGGAGGGCAGACATACTGACTTTGTTAAATTTTGATCCCCAGACCTCATGATGATAATACCCATAAAATAATCATCAATCCATCTGGTGGTAACACCCATACCTAATTATTTCTTGACTTTATATCAGCGAGTGAATGATTTTTTATTTTATTCAATTGTTACTTCTAACCGTTTTTATTTTTTTATTTTATGCAGATGATCACCTGTCAAGGTGGCAAAAGACGATTCACTTACTTCAATATCCCCACCAATCTATCTTAGGGTCAACACTGAGGAGATAAATTATAGGGATGCTGTGGCTAGCGCGTGGAGAGGGCGGATATATTAGCTTTGCTAAATTTTGACTCTCAAATTTCAAAATAATAATATTCAAGTATTAACCATTAGCTCATCCCGTCTAGACAAGTGATGTTTCACGTATTTGATTGAAATGGTATATAATTGATTACACTTCTAAAAAATAAAAAATATTTATAACTTTATGAATCGAATAATGAATTATTTAGTAAAAATGATATGTATTTATTCTAATATGTTTTAATCAATGATGATTTTTTAAATCGAATGGTTAATATACAATGAATAAAATTATAGAGCTATTTTAATATAAAAAATTGAAGTCAATTTCCTTTTCTTGTATAAGAAAAACATTTATTAAGACAAGCCATTACGCCTTGTAGATATGAAAACTTTTGGAAAGTTAAATTTTTTACCTTTAAAAATTAATACTCTTTAGTCATTTCTATCATGTGCTAGAGATTAGAAAAAAAAATTATTTCTAAAAAAATAGTCAACTATTTTTTTTCGAGACAAACATCTAAATAAATTTTAAATGCTAATTATCATCAAGTGAAAAGATATTAAAGTGTCTCATAAGAAACCTAATTCGTAAGATAAACTTTATTAGCACTACAAGGCAAATTCAAATATATTTTAAAAATAAATTTCATAAAAAATAATTTTTAAAGGTATAAAATAATCTATCTTAAAAGAGGATTGTAATTCCTTGATGAATACATGCAGTGCCGGTGTTTGCATCTGCCTAAAACTTTGGAAAACAAAGAGAAAAATCAATCGAAGAAAACTCAAAAGAACATATAAAAAAGAAAGAAAAGACAAGATTTTTTATAACTAGTGGATTAGGTCAAAATCTTTTATCTTTTTCTTTGGTGTAGTGTAAGCTGAGGCTGCACACACAAACATAATTTCGAGTTTCCAAACCAGGTGACAAATCTATTCAAAGTGGACACTAGGAACTCCACTAATTGAAGTTTTACCCTAAAAAACAAAAGAACAGATAAAAAAAAAAGAAAGAAAAGTGGACCTTTAATTCTATTTAATTTGCCTCGTGTTAATGTGTGTGTATGTATATATATATATATATATATATATTAACAATTGTCAAAAAGAAGAAAAGATGGCTAATCTCCCTTTCAAAAAAGAGCAAAAAGCTAATAAAAATTATTAATCTATAGGCTCCAACTGAGCAAAGTACAAATACTCTAAATTGAGGGTCAAAAGTGCATCCCATACGTACAGCCCTTAAGAATCATTTATTTAAACCTAAGTTTATTTTTAATAAAATTAATTTTTTGATTAGTTCAAACCTAAGTTTACTGGTTTGATGAAATAAAGATTTCTGATTATTTTATAAATTTACTAGTTTAATCAAACCAATGAATCTATATGTTTAATAAAATAAACTTCCTTTGTTTTTTAAGTTGATTTTGATTATCTAATTAGGAAAAATGAAACTACTTTAAGAATATATAAATTTAAGAATACTCGAATTAAAATCTATTTGGCATTTTAGAAATCCAAATGTTGTTCAACTAAAGAATTATGTCTTGTGAGTCAGTCCATAGTGGTAGTGCCAATTAAAGTAACTAGAGAAGAAATTTGTTTTTTTTGGGTTGTGTGATTTAGCCAAACATATTGACTAGATTTAGAAAGGTAAATGTATTGGACTAATAATAGATATAAAATATCCAATAGGTAAGAGAAATTAAGTTAAATTGGTTAAAAAACTAATCAAATGAGATAATTATTAAACAACTAGTTATATAATCCTTTTGTTACAATAAAAAAAGAAATAAAATACTACAATTCTTAATCCATTTCATTTTATTTTTTATTTTTTTATACTATTTCATTTTAATCAAACACAGTGCAAAGGTCAAATATCCAATAATAACTTCAAATATCCCTTGCTAAATGTATTTTGTTGCCGTATTGTACAAACTAAATGATTTCCCCAAGTAGTGCAAGTGATTCACTAATGCTTCTACTTTTTAGAAAATGATCATGTAAGAAAGAATTCATCAACTAAAGTATAGAATCTAATCGAGCAATTATGCAATTGCATCTCTATCCATTTTTTCAATCATTAATGTTTGAAAAAAAAACAAAACTAATCAACTACAGTGCTCTGATTCGTTTTTGTTAGTGTTATGGCGGCTCTTGCTTTATTATCCTTAACTAGGCTTAAAATGTCCCTAGTAGTTTGTTTGTTATCACTGCAACTTGTCTGTATGTTCTTTAGGCATAGATCGATGAGCCCTAAAGGTACTTTAATTATGATTCTTTAGCAACTGGTGTTTTCAGTATCTTGATTATAATCTAAGAATTTTGCTTGTTCCACTACCCAATTCAGTTTTACTTTCATATTTCTGATGTCAGGTTTTACTATTTAGTGAGTTCGAGCAAAAATATATAAAGAAGATTCATGTTGATTTAGCAACAGTTGGAGACCAAGAATAAGGCTCTGTACAATTTCTTGACTTTCTTTAAATAAAGAAAAGTTTGGCAAATCCTTACAAGCAACTAAACTTTGATGAGAAATGGAAGACAAACGGTTTGGCTCACCCTCTAAACCAGGAGAAGACATGGAGCAAAGAAAAAGCATAAACAGGCTTCTAATAGCTAGTGCAGTTAACTGCATGCAAACTGATACATAACTAAGATATAGAGACACTTCATAATCCTCAAAAATGAGGGTTGCTTCAATCTCAACTAGCTATCATCTATCATGCATTTTGAATAGATTTGTTGGTCTCACTTTGTCCCATTTTCAAACATTACTGCTTAACTACCTTTTTTGAACTAGTTAATTAGCCTTCATTGCCATCTAGATTTTAGGTTTGACTCTTTAGTGACTACCCTTGTGATCACTTGGAAGAATTCTTAGTCAACCACACTCTTTTAAGGTCTAGAGATCAAGAAATAGTAATCATAAATTTACTTGGGATCATTATGCTAATACAGAATCAATACCCAAAACAAAGAATAAACCTTCTTCAGGTAATACAAGATTGGATTGCCTTTCAAACAAGATGGAGCGATTAAGAGATTTAATCTCTGATCTGTGCTTTGCTTTGTTGCATGACTTATGCAGCAGAAAATAGAGACAGGAATGACTGATATGAAAATTTTGGTCAAAAGCAAGATCATTCGAAACCTAGCTCAATGAAACTTGTTGCTTGCTTGATGATCCATTTCCTTTCATTCATCCATTAGGATTGCTTCACTCATGCCCACTAGCCGAAGAGTGGAGGTCATAACAAAGATCCAAGAACAATTTCCTTTGTTGTCTTTTGAGAGTTTAGCTAACCTAACCTATAGTACAATCTATGGTGTTATTGGCATTAAATGAAAAAGAGCAAGTAAATAATCTTTTATTACTCTTACCTTTTCTCTTTGCACCAATATATATCTTCTAAGCTTTGCATTAGAGTAGTATTAAGCCTATTAGCAATGCGAAATCCACCCACTAATGCACTTAATTTAATCTAAAACCCTGAAGCGCACTCTATAAATTGCTGTTTCCATGCTTTAGCTTGTGCCAACCTTTACATTCTCAGCTCTCCAAAGGTACAAGTTCTTTGTCAACTTAAAAATTCCATTCTGATTAGTCTATGAGATCAACAGTCATGGTTTCTCAGTCAACGTGCAAAGTGATCCCAAAATTTGCAAGCTGAACTCACAATCTTCTACTTGCTTAAATCCTGCTTGTTTGCTTCTTGCTATTTTTAATTTTTGGACTTTTACACTATTATTTTCTTCATTGAATACTCTAAGAAACATGTTGCTCCAATCTCTATATGTTTCTAGATGTTCAGTTATGATAGCTTTGAGTGTTTTATGTTCCAATCAAGTTAGAATAGTGATAGACCAAAAAAGAGGCTTTGGTAGTTGAAGATTGAACAGGAGCTTCAAGTTTCAAATAATTAAAAAAAAAATACAATCTTAGTCGAAGCATAGATTTTTCATGCAAGATCTAAGTGTTGATGTGTTTTTCGAACTTTTGTTGCAGTTTATATTGAAAGATACTCAAAATTAGTAGGAGCTTAACCATGGCGCTTGCTTCCATTCCACGACTGGTTTTGGGGTCGATTGCCTTCAGCACCTTCTGGATGCTGGCGGTGTTCCCCGCCGTCCCCTTCCTACCTGTCGGCCGCACCGCTGGGTCTCTGCTCGGCGCCATGCTCATGGTCGTCTTCCAAGTCATCGATCCCGAGCAGGCGTACGCCGCCATCGACCTCCCCATTCTTGGCCTCCTCTTCGGCACCATGGTCGTTAGCATCTACCTGGAGCGCGCGCAGATGTTCAAGTACTTAGGCCGGCTGCTGGCGTGGCGGAGCCAGGGCGGGCGCGACCTGCTCTGCCGCGTCTGCCTCGTCTCCGCCCTCGCCAGCGCGCTCTTCACCAACGACACCACCTGCATTGTGCTCACTGACTTCGTCCTCAAGCTCGCCAGGCAGCACGGCCTCCCCGCCAAGCCCTTCCTCTTGGCGCTCGCGTCCAGCGCCAACATCGGCTCCAGCGCCACCCCCATCGGCAACCCGCAGAACCTGGTCATCGCCGTCGAGAGCAAAATCTCGTTCACCAAGTTCTTCCTCGGAGTGCTTCCCGCCATGCTCGTCGGCGTCGTCATCAACGTGGCAATTCTTCTCCTCATGTTCTGGAACCAGTTGGGGAGTCAAAAACAGGGAGCCGAGTTGGATGCAATCTCCGAGAGCGAAGTGGACGCGCACACCTTCTTGCCGGCGAGGATGTCGCACCCTGATCCATCGGAGGGGAATGCCTCCGACAACGATGACGTCGAGAAGAACGTATCTAAGAAGGGTTGCTACCAAGTTCAGAAGTTGGTGCCAAAGAAGGAGGCGTTCTTGAAGACCTCTGTTTATGTTGTGAGTTTGGGGATGTTGATCGCTTTGCTGATGGGGCTTAATATGTCATGGACTGCCATTTCTGCTGCTTTGATACTGGTCGCCATCGACTTCAAGGACGCCGGACCCTGTCTCGATAAGGTAATCACCCTGTTTCTTAACTCCCCAAGATCATGAAGAGAAGCTGACTAATTAAGAATTTCTGTGTTCGATCTCCTGCAGGTTTCATATTCGCTGTTGGTGTTCTTCTGCGGGATGTTCATCACTGTCGATGGATTCAACAGGACCGGAATTCCTAGTGCATTTTGGAACTTAATGGAACCTTATTCGCGAATTAATCATGTGAGCGGCATGGCAGTGCTCTCCATCGTCATTCTGCTGCTCTCCAATTTGGCATCCAACGTACCAACCGGTGGGTTCGTGATTCATCGCACACTGACACACACGCATCCATTTGTTGGTTAATTTCTTGAAATAATGGGCACGTCGACTTGCATGCAGTATTGTTGCTGGGAGTTCAGGTGGCGAAGTCGGCGGCGGCGGTGTCGCCCAAGTACGAGACGAGGGCGTGGCTGGTGTTGGCGTACGTGAGCACCGTCGCCGGCAACCTGTCGCTGCTGGGATCGGCAGCGAATCTGATAGTATGCGAGCAAGCGCGGCGGTCGGAGCACCACAAGTTCAATCTCTCCTTCTGGGCTCACATTGTGTTTGGGCTTCCGTCGACGCTCATCGTCACCGCCGCCGGGCTTCCGTTGATCAGAGGTTGACCGGCCAACTATGCACGAATTGATCCGGACGATAAGTGTGTATCCAGATGTAATCTATGGACTTTCAGTCAGTATCTATGGACTTTCAGTAGATAAACAATGATGTACATAGTATTTCTCCCTATAACCGGCATGCGTGATCGTTTGTCTGCTGTACTTAGTAACTTCATCATATGCCTTATAGATTTTAGGAGCTCAGTTATTTTGCTCAAAGTCAACGCCGAGCCGAGGAAGATGAATCATGAAATAGAAAAGAAACAGAGTAGTGGGAGAGTTCGGTTAGCATAATATAAAAGAAGGATAACGTAGTTATTTACTATATCTATATTATTATCAAGGAATATAAAAGATAAGTATGAAATAAATCTTTTTTTGATTTGCTTTATAAAGTATGGTTGACAAACAAATAAAGCCACATTGCAGCTCAACTGCAAAAGAAAAGAATGGAGACGTAAAATCTACAAAATTCAATATCATCTATAATTTAATTCAATAGCATTAATTTGATAGACTAATACTTTATGGCAGTAGATAGCGATTGAATCTATTCACGTTGCAACTTGTGTTTAAATCATGGGATCTAGTAACCTTCGCTAGCTTTTTGTTCTGTTTTTTTTTTTCTATTAGTAGATATACAGTTGCAAATCTGTGAAGGGTTCTGACGAAGATGTACGAAGGCTACCTGATGAATTTGGTAAAACAACAGTTACCATAAGCAATCTGTAGATAGATTAACTTGACCCAATCTGGCAAGTCTTTGTATAAATAGATGATTGGATGTGTCCACGTCTCCAATCTGTCCAACCACCGCCACCACCTCTGAAAAAGAGGTGGGGGATCGAGATCCTCCGCTATGGCAGAGGAGCATCCTGTTGCCGACGAGGCCCTCGCCGTCCCGGCCGTCGTCTCCGTCCTCTCGACCATCCTCCAGCGGCAGGCGGAGCGCAACGACGCGGCCTCCAGCGGCCTCCGAGCGCCGTCGGCCTTCCACGGCGTCCGGAAGCCGGCCATCTCGGTGCGCCGGTACCTGGAGCGCATCTTCCGCTACGCCTTCTGCAGCCCCTCCTGCTACGTCGTCGCCTACATCTACCTCGACCGCTTCGCCGGCAGCAACCCCGCCGTGACCCTCGACTCCTGCAACGTCCACCGCTTCCTCATCACCAGCGTCCTCACCGCCGTCAAGTTCATGGACGACATGTACGTTTCTTAATTTACCAATGCTGCGATCGATCGAATTCGAAGCTCAAAATTGCATTGCTTAGTGCTTCTTAATTTCTTGACTCTGTTCTTAAATTTGCGATCCCATTAATTGCCACCTTTCGAAGCTCAAGCATTAGATGAAATATATAGCGACTCTAATACGACATGGGATAAGATGGTATCAAAGTTGAAAATAGTAGCTAAGGATGTACTCGGTGAGTCAAAGGGGCATGCACCACCAAGGAAGGAATCTTGGTGGTGGAATGAGAAAGTACAAGAGAAAGTGAAAGAAAAACGAATAGCTTATAAGGAATTATATATTTGTAAGAACGAGGAAAACTTAAAAAAATATACAATAGCCAAGAAAGAGGCTAAGAAAGCAGTGAATGAAGTAAAAAATAAAACTTTTGAACGATTATATCAAAATTTAGATACAAAAGAAGGGGAAAGAGACATTTATAAAATAGCTAAAGCAAGAGAAAGGAAAACAAGAGACCTTAGTCAAATAAGATGTATTAAAGATGAATGCGATAGAGTACTAGTAAATGATAGCGAAATAAAAGAGCGGTGGAAGATTTACTTTCATCAACTTTTTAATGAAAGTTTAGGGGACCAACTTGACTTAGGCAATTTAAGTATTTCAAATGAGTATAGAAATTTTAATTTTCATCGGAGAATTCAAACTTCAGAAGTAGAACAAGCTTTGAAAGGGATGCAAAATGGAAAGGCCGTGGGACCGGATGATATCCCAATCGAGGTATGGAAATGTTTAGGGAAAAAAGGTATTGAATGGCTTACAAAATTATTTAATTTAATATTGAAAACAAAAAAAATGCCTAATCAATGGAGGGTAAGTAGTCTGGTTCCCTTATATAAGAACAAAGGAGACATACAAAATTGTGCAAACTATAGGGGTATTAAATTAATGAGTCATACCATGAAACTTTGGGAAAGAGTAATAGAAAAAAGATTGAGGAAGGAGACCACGGTAACCGAAAATCAATTTGGGTTCATGCCTGGAAGGTCGACAATAGAAGCTATACATCTTCTTAGGCAATTAATTGAAAAATATCGGGAGCAAAAGAAAGATCTACACATGGTATTTATTGATTTAGAAAAAGCTTATGATAGGGTACCAAGAGAAATTATATGGAGAATTCTAGAAAAGAGAGGCGTTAGCGTAACATATATTGACCTAATTAAAGATATGTATGAAAATGTAACGACTAGAGTGAAGACTTCAGGTGGATTGACTGAAGCATTTCCAATAAGGATAGGGTTACATCAAGGATCAGCTTTGAGTCCCTATCTTTTTACACTAATCATGGATGAACTCACTAGGCACATTCAAGATACAGTGCCATGGTGCATGTTGTTTGCAGATGATATTGTTTTGATAGATGAGACACGTGAAGGAGTAAATGCTAAACTAGAATCTTGGCGGGAAACTCTAGAAGTGAAAGGTTTTAGGCTTAGTAGAGTAAAGACTGAATATATGGAATTTAAGTTTAGCGATGCTAGACGTAGTGAAACAATTGTTAAGATAGGAGATGATGAGTTGTCTAAAATCGAGAACTTTAAGTATTTAGGATCGTTCTTGCAAAGTGATGGAGGAATTGAGAGAGATGTCTTACATAGAATACAAGCAGGATGGTTGAAATGGAGATTAGCATCGGGTGTCTTATGTGATCGTAAAGTACCTCTAAAACTTAAAGGGAAGTTCTACAAAACGGCAGTTAGACCTGCTATGTTATATGGTGCTGAATGTTGGGCTATGACTCGGGCACATGAGCAAAAGATGAAAGTTGCAGAGATGAGGATGTTAAGGTGGATGTGTGGACATACGAGGATGGATAGAATAAGGAATGAGAGTATTAGAGAGAAAGTCGGAGTTGCATCTATTGAAGAAAAACTTCGGGAGACACGTTTGAGATGGTACGGACATGTACTTAGAAGACCAATAAATGCCCCTGTTAGACGATGTGAAACTATGATAAATACGCACATTAAAAGAGGGAGAGGAAGACCAAAAAAGACTTGGTTGGCAACAATAAAACAAGATAAATTTTATTTAAATCTAGATGATGATATAGTAGGGGATAGAACTCAATGGCGTAAAAGGATCCATATAGCCGACCCCACCTAGTGGGATAAGACTTTGTTGTTGTTGTTGTTGTTGTATTAATTGCCACCTTTCCCTCTCTCTCTACACATGCCAACTAAGAATGAGTTGGTTGGGCATGCCGTCAAAAAGGATTCTGGCAGCATGTGGTTAACAAAACAAAAGAAGAAGAAGAAGAAAAGGGGAAAAAAAATTGGTTTAATTCTGTATGTTCGATAGGTTGATTGTGAAGAGAATGAGACCTGAGACTCCAACAATTAACTCAAGCACGCAACAAAGATTTCTAATTGCTTAAACACTAATTTCAGTCCATTAATGGTGCAGATACTACAACAACGCATACTATGCTAAAGTTGGGGGGATCAGCCTAATGGAGATGAACTACTTGGAAGTAGATTTCTTGTTCGGCATAGGCTTTGAGTTGAATGTTACTCCTGTCACCTTCAGCTACTACTGTTCTATTCTTCAGAGGGAAATGTGCAGGGAATCACTTCCTCCTCCTCCTCTTCCTGCTGCTCCTGCTCCTGCTGCTCCTGCCTCAAGGTCGCTCTGTTGCTTGGCTGAGGAAGAATCCAGCAGTTGCCAGCAGAAGCAGCTTGCTGTTTGATTGCTGTTGTATAGATCAGCCTCTTGATTAGCTCTATGAGTAGTGTACCCCTCTATTTTCGCATGTGAACTGTGACTCAAACCTTTTCTGCCATTTCTGATCACCTTGTTGGGCTGTGCATACTGTATGATTCCTTGGCATATTATCAACTGCAGTTCGATCAAAATTTTCTTCCTACATTTATGATCGGCATGACTTGGGAATCAACATTAATATATAGTGCCATTTTTTAGGCACACAGGTTGCTAGTGGAGTAGAATTCTAGCATGATCAGGGCACCCAAGTGGTACATGGTGGCCTTGAGAAGCCAACGGTGAAATATGGTTATTATATAGCTAGGAGCATGCATGAGGTGGGCCTTGTGCCCTACAAAGTTGTAGGGAGTAAATATGCATCAATGGTGGTAAAAATTAATTCGCTCTGCTTCAGTACTATGCCAATTTGTCCCCGGATCTATATGGAGGAGATTGATAAATCACGAGCAAACAAATATTTGATTTCACTAGGATTTGATCTTAGATCTCACCATGATAACGCCTCATTAGTCCTGTGGAGACTGAGTGAAGATGTAGTAATGATGAAAGCTAGATACATTTAATTTGCTGAACATGGCTTTGGATATGCATTTAGTTTGCACTCCCTGAAACTAAAAATCAAGTATACAAGCTGGCCATTTGAAGGCCATGTGAGCCTCCCCTAAACACGCAATCCTCACATGACTTTTTATCGTCTGGCTTGCTATACCATTGTTTGCAGTTACACGTAAATTTTTATATAATTTATTGAAGTTACTGTTACTGTGTTAATCTTTTTAATTTTGTTTATCTTCTTGTCAATTTAAAGTATAAATATATATTGTAAATTTATTATAGAAGTTATTTTAATAGATATACGTTTCCATAAAATTAAACTTCCTTATTATTGTATTTATTTATATTAATTGGAATTTGGAAAGAGAGAGACAGAGAGGACCTGTTCAAAGTTGAAGATGGATCGATCGGAACATGACCAGTAGCAATCCAAACCCCAGAGCGGAGATCACGATTTCTTCCTCCGCCTCCTTCGGCTTCCGTCTCCATCACGTTGATCGGAAAATGGCCGCCGCCGTAAGCCCGTCGAAGCATTGCATACCGGATCACCCTCCGTATGCCCTGGTTATTTTCTTTTCTTGAGAATTCAAAAACCCTTGTTTTGTTGTTTTCTTTTTTTTTTTTTATTGATTGGGTTTTGCGGCGGATGCAGATGATCGCGGCTGCAATCCAGCACTTTGCGGAGGAGGACGGATCGACGGAGGCGGCGATCTCCGATTACATCCGCGCGAACTATGACGGGCTTCCATGGGCGCACGATCGGCTCCTCCCCTACTACCTTTGTAAGCTTACTCGCATGGGCGAGTTCGCCCAGGGCGCGCCCGGTCGCTACGTGACGGTCCACGACGACCAAGCATCGCCGCAGCCGCCAAGCGAGCAGCCACATGGACCCGCGTCGATGGCCCTCTGCCCTTACCAGGTCGTGGTCGCTCCCGCTCTGCCGCAATTGCTGCCTCCTTTCATCCCTAAGCGTCTCGGACGGCCGCCAAAGAGGAGCGCAGTCGGAAACCCTACTATTGATCGTCAGTGCGGATCAGAGCCAGCAATGCCGCCGCCGTTGGTGGTGATCGAGAATGGCGACAACAATTGCGGTGGTTCCTTGAGGCGTAAGCGCCGTGGTCGGCCTCCGAAGAGGGAAAGAATGATCGACACGGGTGCGATTGCGCGTGCCATCTATAACCACGGCCAATCGAGAACAGAGTTTATTCCTCTGCCAATGACAAGGGATGATAAGATTCTCGTGCAATACGAAAAGCATAATGACGAACGATCAGACTACGTACTCGCTCTCCCTTGCCAAGAGGCATCAATTTCTGCCTACAGCATCCGTGGTGAGGTCCAGCGTGACGAAGCAGAGCCAGTTTGTCTTGCAATGACCCGTGGAAATACTGGAGACAATGGCTTTGCAGTTCCCAAACGCCGAGTTCACGGCACATCACCCAAATCAGGACGCTCCAAAGAACAGGTACGTCTGATTTATTTAGGAGCAAATTGGTTACTGATTTCTTTGTAGGTTCTTCAGTTTCAAATTAACTTGGTCGCATTATACTGACTATTTTTTTTTTTAAACTTGGCCTGTTGTTCATGTGAAATTGAAAAGAATGAAAAAATAGCGACTTTTACGAGAAACATGAACATATAATCCTTGGGTGTTGCATTTGTAGTTGATAAACAAGCTAAATCATGTCTAACAAACAACACTTGGTAGAATAGCTAGCTAGTTAAAACTCTTTCATTTTTCGTAGCATGTGTTGCAAAATTTTAGTCCCATAGCTTTGGAACAGTCAAGTTTACTGCCACAAAAGAGTAACTTGAAGTTGATCGTGTTCAACATTATCGAAAACTTTCAAAATGTATCCGTCTAAGATTCAGTCTGGTGACAACTTCCATAAATCTAGGATCCATTGTACATCTTTATTCCATAAGTTATAGTATAGTTACCTGTAAAGATGAAGCTATGAAAATTAGGCTGAGCATAGCTTGGAAAATTTGACTGATCTTCCGAGTAAAGATTTGTAAGTTTGAATGGATCAATACTATTGGAATTTGATATGTGGGCTCTTGGATGATGACATATCAATGGATCTTCATGATAATCATAATTAATTATCTGCCATGTAAATGGTATTTTATATGTGGAAACAATGTCATTACTAATAAATCTCAGGCTATATATTATAATGTTGAATACTTTATACTAAATGAGCCAACAAACAGTTTGTTTATGAATTATTGACAAGTTTTTCTCATGAATGTTAAGGAGCTGATGTTACCTAGTTCATGTTTGGCATTTTAATTAGCAAGCAGACAAAACATTCAAGCTGATCTGATTCTGAACCTGGCATATAATTCAATACCAAGCTTAATTATGATCTTTGATAATTTATAGTCCTAACTGTAACATTAAATGAGCCTAGAAACAGCAAGCTTGTTGATGAATTTATCTTATGTATGCTATAGAGCTGAATCTGATTTGCCTGGTTCATTTTGATATTTTAGTTAGCAAGCAGACTAAAGCCTTGATGGTTCGTTCATGTAGTATAGTGTTTTAATTCCATCTGCACATTGATGAATCGCAATGTAATATTGAAGGAGGAGCACATTGATGAGTTATTAACACATGCATTCTTGAACTTGCACTTGCTCCGTTCTTCTAACAAGTAGCATGTCAACCAAGTTGATATACTCCAAGAGCAAAGCTTTAAAATTCCAAGCTGACTCATTGGTGCACTTTTGAACATCTTAGTTCTGCTTGATGGCCATTAATTACCTAAAGGTTTTGTTAATAAATGCATTCTGCCTGCAGGAAATCCCCATCGCTTGCATTGGAACCCATGCCGTGGCGATCATCCCCCCAGTCGTCCCTGCAGCCGTGGAGCAATTGCCTCCTTTCATGCCTAAGCGCCGTGGACGACGGCCCAAGAGGTGCGGATGCTGCAGCCCGTGCAATGATACTCACAGGGAACCAAAGTCCACACGGTTGCTACTTGAACCTGGTCCTCGTGACGCCGAGCCAGTGCCACCCCATGGTTTCCCCATCGTCGAGCAATTACCCCCTCCCTCCATATCTAAGCGCCGCGGACGACCTCCCAAGAGCAGAAGCAGCGTCTGTAACGATACTGGCCACACTGGACCAAAGCAGGCACTGGCACCGCAGACTACAGAGGTTAATAGTGTCTGTGGAGACGCCACCTCGGCGGTGCGTAACCGCCGTGGACGGCCGCCGAAGAGGAGGTTGATAAATGACACAACACAAGATGCTGATCGTAATGGCCGACAAGGGCAGGCGCCAGCAACATCCGACGTCGACGGCTTTGTGGTCGTTCCAATCCGCAAGGCTCCTGCGCTCCGTAAAGCTCAGAGCGCGAAGCGATTGGAGTGCGTACTCGCATTGCCGCTCCAAGAACCACTGCGGACTGCTACCGTTGACCGTTGTGGGCATGAGTCGACGTTGAAAAAGAACAGGTGAAAACGGCCGTCGAAGGAGATACCATTGGCAACTCGTATTGGAGGGAGTTAACGTGCGGCTTGCGCTCTTTATGATCTTTAGTTTCAGATAACTATTAGTTCAACGACAGTGAGTACGTTTTTTTTAACGTGGATATTCATTTTGTTTTTAATCTAGTTGATCGTCAAGATAAATCAAAAGTACTCGCGAAGATTTATATTCGAATATTAGTTGAGCATTTTTTTTTAATGTTAGATTGGGTTGTGTAGCTTTGTTTCTGTCAAAATTTACATAATAATCTAAAATCAACAACTTCACACAAAAGAAGGTCTTAGACAAATAAATATGTTTAATAAACAAACCTATTCATAGTTAATCTAAAACCTATTCATAATAAATAGGTTTAATGTGTTCAAACCTTTTCATAATATAAAATTCCATAAATCTTTCTTTAAAACGATGAAGTGGGGAGAGCCGAGGGGAAGACATACAATTCCGACGAGATATCCGACGGTTCTGATGCAATCATCTTTAAGAGGCTCAGCCAGAGACGAACCGTTCCATTTCCGGAATTTCCCAATCCATCCGTAAATTACCTTTTTACCCTCCATCCGATCATTTTCCCCTCCCGAAGGCGTCGGCGCTTCCGCCCTCAGCCCCTCACTCCTTCCTCCCCGTCTCTTCTCCGTTGGGAGAATCGGGACTTTTTGTTCTCATGATCGCCGAATCCTTCGTCTAATTTCTCGAAACCGATTGCCTCTCGGAAATAGTGTCGCTTTTGATTTTCGATTTCAGGGTTTCCCTTTTTTGGGGGGTTGCCTTTTTTTTTTTCCGATATGGCGAATCGAGTTCAAGCTGATTTTTGAGCGATAAGATTGAGTGAGTTCGAGGGAGGCAGATATGTATAGGGACAGGGGAGGGAGCGGGCCGAAGTCGGAGATTGGAGCCGCAGATCGGAAGAGATTCAGCGATTCACTCGACAAGCATTTGGAGAAGTCTCCTCCGACGGCTTCGAGGGCTATGGATTCAAAAGAAAAAGATAAGTTGTCTGTACCTTCCACCTCCTCCGGGAAGCAGCCGGAGGATCCGTCCTTATCCAAGAATAAGTGCTCAGATGGTAGCGTTTCCTCACTTTTCTCTTGCTCTCTATTACTTTTTGGTTCTACAAATCCATATTTGCAGAACGTATTGCTTTGAGATTATTGATTCTAACGTGTGAATTAAGTGATTGTGCCTTTTTCCACTAGATCTGTTTATGTTCATATATTTGTTGGGAAATGAATCACACGTATAGTAGTATCATCTTTTTCATCATCGTCAAGTCACGTAAGTCCTATCTATTTGGATTAGCTACATGGATCTTACCTACTATTGAATTCTATAGTCTATACAATGTTATATAACTAGTAAAAGATTCAACCAACTAAATCACATTTAATATATTAACCATAATTCTCTTTTTATCTGGTTTTTATTATGTCAACTCTAAACGATTCAACTTGTTTGGTTATAGAAGGCATTAGTTGTGTGTCCGTATCATTCCAATTTACATTTTTCTCAATTTATCAATTATTGCAGTTACTTAATTGTTCTCAAAATTTATCCTGTAACATCACATATACATCTTAACATTTTCATCTCTACTATATTAAATTTTGTATATATTATTTCCTAATCAGTTAACACTATGGTAAAGTGTGTTTACTCTTACCACAGGTTTCTTTTAACTTTCACCAAATGATATCTCAAGCTATTTGACATCTAGATGTAATATTTTATGTCAAGGGATTTATTCTCCATGTAGACTTTATAAAAAAAGTTCTCTTAAACTAACAAGCATAGGATAACCACACCAGACTTAGGAAGCTCTTTTTTAATTTTAACAAGTTACACTTTATTTTGGTAATGATATCTTTATTAAAATCTCTTTTTCAGATATGTAAAACTGATAGGAGTTTCATCTCCATCTATCTTATATATTCCCTCATTTTGTTTAATTGTTATTCAAATTATATTTCATGTATTTATTTTTAGCTATATTTAACTTAAAGCATAATTTTTGAAAATTTTCTCCACAATTTAAGTTTTGAGCTTAATTGATTTACCCTCTCATCAATCAATACAATATTGTTAACATATTAAAGTTCATTTATTATTAACATTAAAAAATAGAGATCTAGAACTAACCCTTGAAATAAATCATTAATTACACTATCATATATAATCATATAATCTGATTTAAAACTAACCTTTCATAAAAAAAATGATTCTTCACACTCCTATTACTATATTATCATATATGATCATCTAATCCTTTCTTATTTAAAATCCACCAAGGGTGTGGGGAATCCCATGGAACTCTACATGTGATACTCAAGCCAGCCATGGTGTTAAGCATCCAACCACTCCTGAGAAGTGTGAGTAGGTCTGTGGAAACCTCCTTGCTTTGTAATCAGTGGTTTATAATGGTTTTATCCATGAAGTCACAGATGCATTAACGTTTCGATTAGGTTTTTACTGGCTAAAATGCCACATTCTTAGTTGGTATATCCTGATCTTGATTGGTTGTCATATCCAGAATCTTGGTTGTCCAATTTCGTCTGCAAGTTCAAGTTTATCTGGATGTGTATATAATTCTAAAAGGAGGTTAGTTGGTTATTTTTGTGTGCACTTCTTTTCAATTGGCAGGTGGGCTAATGATCAACTCATCAACAACCCCATATCAGTCCATATGAGTTGTCGTCAATCTTACTTCTATTATTATTATTTTTTTTTTTGATATTGATTACTTGATCCTGCCCTCAAACTAAAAAGAACAACGCGTCACCAATGTTGACCAACACAGCAACAATGTGGACTCGCTGAAGACTTGAAGCTACGTTGGAATAATCGCTAGAATAATCCTGAGAAGGAAGCAGAAAGGAGGTCAAAAGCAAAGCTAGGGGGGGCCGGCACAGGCACTCCGACGCTAGTTAAAGTGAAGTGGAATGTTAGAAGAAAAATGAGAGCTTCAACGTACCTGTACCATGGAGGAGGAATCCCTATATATATGTGCACCTTTGATGACCCTCCACCATCAATGTACCACATCCATTGTAATACAGATGTTACATCAATGATTTTCCCTTAAGAGATTAGGTTAGCGATAACCTGAACAGGTCAGTGTTTAGGTCATTGGGCTACTAAGCAGTTGAGTATTGAGCCTACAAACTCACTGAGCAACTGATCTTGTTAGGAAAGCATGTCAGTTTTTAAGGGAGTAGCAAGGTGATGTCATCCTTGTCTTAATCGAGGTGGTGGGCAACGACCCTTAATGATGTTTATATAAAGGGCTAATAGGGAAACCTTAAAGGAGGAGGCCCAATCTGGCCCACTAGGATAGTCGGGTTATGGTCTATGGGAGATGGTTGATTAAATTTCAGCTCAAGTATCTAAAATGGTCTAACGAGAGGAGCATATCAGTCGTTCGACCTTATGTATGTGGGCGGACCCTGCCGATCGGGGATGTTTGGGCTAAGCAATCCAGCCGATCAGAGGGGTGTTGACTGTATGTAAGGCTATTGAGTTAAACGACTTGGTTAAGTATCACCGATCCGCCGTTGGGCACGACACGCCGATCGGCCGTATAGATAGTCTGCCGATCTACGAGAATCCTGACAACTTTACTTTATCATCTGATCGGTCGACCTAGCCTATTCCGTGAATATTTCACTGTTCCTTTAACCCCTACTGCCATGTGCTCCAAATTCGGTCCACGTCAGTTGTTGGACTTATCCTACATGGTTGAGGGAGCCAAAACTCCCCCGTATCATTACCATTTCTAAATCTTGTTTTACAATTAAAAGGATGTGTAAAATAAATTATCTCAAGCTAGCAACTACAGTTTTATGCCGGGAAGCAAGTGCCTATCATTCTAAACCTTGCCTACTTTAATAAACTTAGTTCAGTTCTCATCGACTTTTGTTGATTATACCATTGTATTTAAAGATGACACCTATAATTAAAAAAAAAACTTGTTACAATGTGTCATCTAATTATATTGGTTATAACATTTCACGTAACATGTTGTTGTGCATCTGTGAATACTCACACACATATTGTTCATTTTGGCAATTCGTTTTTCTTTATTTTTTATTATGATACTTATATTTGAATTTTTTTTTAGTTTTCCACCATTCATTGTTTATAAGCCTGACTTTTGCTATCTGCCACTGCCATAGAAGAAATGGATACTGATAGCGAAGAATCAGATGTTAGTGGATCTGACATGGAAGACTCATCTTGGATTTCATGGTTTTGTAACCTAAGAGGGAATGAGTTCTTCTGCGAAGTTGATGATGACTATATACAAGATGATTTCAACCTGTGTGGATTAAGCAGTCAAGTGCCATACTATGACTATGCTCTTGATTTGATATTGGATGTTGAGTCTTCTCATGGTAAGCTTGTTTGCAATTTTTTTTACAGAAATTCTCTTAGTTCATAGCATTCATGGTATTTAGCACTAGGAGTTTCTTCCTCCTACTCCAGTCTCCAATTTCTACAGAATTGATTGATTGAGCAATTCATGGTATTTGTAGTGAAGTTACCAATTTTAATGGATTTATTGATTGAGCAGGAGACACGTTCACTGAGGAACAAAATGAGTTGGTTGAATCAGCAGCAGAAATGCTGTATGGTATGATTCATGTTCGGTACATATTAACCAGTAAAGGGATGGCTGCTATGGTAAAATTAATCCATTCATGTTCTATACTGTTTTTACTTTTTTTGGCCATTTATACATTGTTTAGTGACAATTTGTGTAGCTTGAAAAGTTTAAGAACTACGATTTTGGAAGATGCCCCCGAGTTTACTGCTCTGGTCAGCCTTGTCTTCCTGTTGGACAATCAGATATTCCTCGATCCAGTACTGTGAAAGTATATTGCCCCAAATGTGAAGATGTATACTATCCGAGATCCAAATACCAAGGCAGTATCCTTTTTCCCCTCTTGGAAAATTTACAAATGTGACAAGTTGTTTTTCTTCTAATTAAGTTGATGGATATTCAATTAAAAACAAAGTAAGTCGACTGCAAAGTATAGCTATCCAAATCTTTTTAACTCCCCTTAGATATTGACGGTGCTTACTTTGGGACAACCTTTCCCCACCTATTTCTGATGACGTATGGGCATCTAAGGCCTCAAAAGCCGTCGCAAAGATATCTGCCTAGAGTATTTGGCTATAAAATTCACAAACCATGATGGTGAAGTTGAGCCGACACATGACACTTCTGCCAACTTGAGGGGTTCCATGTTCCTGCTAGTGTTGATTTGTTCTAGACAACGATGAGAAACTGTTTATATTGGGCTGTTCTATTCCTTCAACTTTTTTTTTATGGTAAATCTCGTAACTACTGAACAAATGTAACTTTACGGTTAAGTATTCGGAGTCTTTTGGTCATATTGTGTGTTTTTTTTTTAAAAACGCTTTGATACAGGTTTAAATTTGTTTATCTTCCATGACTGATGAATGATGGTAACAAAGGTTATCATATGTTTATTTAAGTTCTGTTTATTGTGTTCCTTGCACTAATATAAACATATTTGAAGCAGATGTTTTATACAGCATCATGTATGTTCATAGCAACAAGTAATTTTCCTTTGATTGTCTACTTTTTCTGTTTGTTTTGTTTTTTATTTTTGTGAAAGGGTGAACAAGGGAATATACTTAAATTTTGGTGTCTGTTTTATTTTCTTGCTTATACTTTTTCCAATTTCACTTCAGTTTTTCAGTGTCATCAAGCTGATTTTTTTTTTAAAAAAAAGGCATGAAGAAAATACATCTTTTTTCTGAAACATCAGATTGGGGGAAAAAATTATTATTGAACATTTTTATGTCAATTTACACATGAATTATTCAACTAATACAACATATTGAATTTTGTATAATCGTTCAGACGAATGTCTTGATGTAATTATGAAATGCTAATGGCAGTGAATAATCCTAATATATCTACACACCATTATATGGACATGTTGAACACCTGACACGTAAAAATTTAAATTTTTTAATGACACTTTTATTTCTATGTAATTTTTTTTCTTTCATACATATAAAATGATGCTGATTTTAAAAAATCAATAAATTAATTTTTAAAAACTTAATTAATTTTAAAAGTCAATTCCAACATATAAGTGGTCTTTAAAGTTTAACATCAATAGCTGGAGTTAATGTTTAAAGACTAGCTCCTTAACATGAAGAGGTGGTCTTTAAACATCAGCTCTCCTTTCAAGTTAGTTTTTAAAATCAATTTCAACATGGATTTAGTTTTTAAAGACCAATACTAACACTCAATGTATGCAATGTTGATGTTAATTAGTACTACTTTGGTGCCGATGTGCTACAAACCAACACGATCATGTCCGATCACCCACATCGGTCGTCATCCATAACCACTCACATCAAAATATGTAAGCTATCAAATTCGTTTTATATATATATATATATATATATATATATATATATATATATATATATATATATATTCCATTTGTTTATAAAAAAATTTGCCTATAGTAGAGCATTGAATAGATCCGATAAGAAAAAAAAATTAAGAGCAAGAAAAATCATTACTTTACAATATGAAATTGGATTGTGATGAATATATTGAAAAAAAATGGTGAATCAAGCAGCAGACAAATTAAATTTGAGGTGATCGGTCCGGTTCTACAACTTCCATCGGTCACCAGGGTAAATCGGAAAGCGCTCGCAGTGAGCAGTCTAGAAGCCCAGCGTCCCATAGTTCGCGCCTCATTTGGAAGAAAAATTTCTATAAAATGCGCCGTAGTTGGGTATCAAACTGCGGATGCCTGAGTTAATAACTAGTTGTCCTACTGCTGCACCATAGCTCCGGGGGCATTACGATGAATATATTGAGCAGACACAGGAGGAAGGAATTATAGAGTCGAACAATATCATTTTGGCTTGTATACTTTTGCTTTGTTTCTCAAATCTACTAACATACCTACCTACAAGTGGAAAATGTACCATAGTTGGGTAATTGATCAAGATTAATAATTAAGATTACACGCACCAAGGAAGTGTCTGATTTGATAAGAAGAACAGGCACGAAAGCGAGCAATCACAGCGATCTAGCTGAAGTTGTCACCTAAACTTGCCGTGATCTACCAGTTTCCACGACCGATCGTGCCCCAGCCCTGTCGCAGGCCCCACCCGGTGCTGAGGCCGTGGGGGCGCGGCAGCCGCCCTCGACGGCTCTTCGGAGAAGCTGAACTCCGACACCCTGGAGGGTCGGTTGTTGTTGGGGTTCGCCGTCGCCACCGGGTTGAAGCATACGGCGAAACCGGAAAGGCCGCCGCCGTGGCAGTGGCAGTGGCGGCGGTGGTGCTCCGACGTCGGCGACAGATTATCCAGTCGCCGCCGCAGCAGCCCGGAGTGCTGCGGCGAGGGCGATTCGAGCCAATTCTCAGGCGGCATACCCCGGTCCACGCGGACCGCCGTCTCGGCGTCGTCCGAGGAGGAGACCGGGCGCGAGGAGCTCTTACTCCTGCCGCGGCCGCCGTGGAGAAGCGCCGAGAACCAAGAGCTCGACCGCCGGTGCTTCCTCTCCGGGGTGGTGGAGGGCTTAGCGGGTGTCAAATTTCCGCAGGCCGCCGCGGGAACGCAGGGGGAGGCAGAGCCGCTGAAGGAGAGACACGCCGGAGAAGGGGACGGTGAGGATCCCGTCCCCTCGTCCATGGCGGCGAGGAGGGAGAGGAGGCGCTCGCGGAGGCAGGCGGCGCAGACGCCGACGCCGTCCTCGAGCGGATGCCGCGCGCACTTCATCTCCATCTCGTCCCCTCCATCGAAGAAGAAGAAGAAGAAGAAAGCACAGATTTCAAAGCAGACCACTTCTGGACACAGCCTCCTCTTTCCTTCTTCCACACCAATTCGGCTTCGAAGAAGAAGAAGAAGAAGAAGAAGAAGAGCAGGCGGGCGAAACAAAACAATAACTGGAAACTTTTTCGTTCATAAACAAAAATTTCTTTGTTTATGAACAGGGGACGAATTGTTAGGATTCCTGAAGGATCAAATTTGGAAGAATCGTCGCCGCGAATGCGTTCGAATCATCGACCTCCTTCTCGCTAGCTCGTTATATCGCCGCTGGTTAATTTGGAGGTTGCTCTGTTTTTTTGCACCGGCCGAGGGAAAAGAAGGAGACGAGCGTGAGAATTGGGATGGTGGTAGCTAGCGGCCATTAGACGCTTCTAATTCTAATTCTGTTCGAGTTCTGTAATTCGAGCACAATCATATCCAGATTTAAGTGCGTAATAGATAATTCATTGAAACTTCTAAATTTGATGGCATCGCTCCAAAATTCTTGGGGGGAGGGATAGAGATGATTCAGCCTGATGAGTTCGAGTCTCCTTGATGAGGCCGGATCCGGGCCCGGATTTGGCCTCTGTCTCTCTGATTTGCTCGTCGGCGATCGCCAGCGAGCCGTCCGATCAACGATTGGACATCATCGACGGTCTTCGGCCGTCGCCCCGGATAAAACTATATCCTGGAGGTACGGTGAACCCGTCAGGTATCGCCGCAATTGTGATGTTGTCGTATTCACCGTCGAATCCGATGAGATTGCAATGCGACGTTTTCGACCGATTCACCGTTCTCCGAGGATATCGTCCTATTCGGGATGATGATAAAAAATTATTAGTGGTGTCCGATCGTCGGCGAGTCGTTCGATCGGCGAGTCGTTCGATCGACGATCGGACACTACTAATAATTTTTTGATCGTCGTCTCGAATAAGACGATATCCTCAGAGAACAGTGAATCGGTCGAAAACGTCGCATTGTAATCTCGTCGGATTCGATGGTGAATATGACAACATCACAATTGCGGCGATACTCAACGGGTTCACCGTACCCCCCAGGGTATAGTTTTGTTCGGGACGGCAGTCGAAGGCCGCCGATGGTGTCCGATCGTTGATCAGACGGCTCGTCGGCGATCGCCGACGAGCAAGACAGAGGGACAGAAGTCGGATCGCCGACGAGCAAGACAGAGGGACAGAAGTCGGATCCGAGATAGAGGATCCAGCCTCATCCTTGATACTCTTGGGATTATCCAAGCCATCTTCTTCTGATTGGTTTGACTTTTATTTAAAATTCAAAGGAAATATGTACGTGGGATTATCCGACCTAGTCAAACCCAATGAAAAACTGACAATTATTTTCGTCGAATTTTATGGGAGTTTTGACTTTTTGATAAATTAGGATAATTTATTCCTTCAAATTACATCCAAAATTAAAATAAGATAATAACTTTTTTCTGATTAAAAAAAAAGTACGTTGCTAAGGTGGAAAGTTAATAGTATTAATATTAGTAACAATAAGTTAATATTAGGAGGAGGAGTAGAGGCTTGATAGTTTAGATATAATTTTCTTTTTTAAGAAGAAGGTTTTATATAGCACGTGAGAATATATCATCCTGAGGTTAAGAAAGTGTTCTAAATATATATACATTTATTACATTTTTTTAATATTTAGTGTATATCTCGCATTGTAAAAAGATAATCTCGCATTATAAAAGAGAAATACGATTAAAACTTCATGCAAAAGAAAAAAAAAGGCATCGAGAACTCTCGAATATCCTTGCTCCATTATTTTTCTTAACCTACTTTGAAATTTTTTTAACCTTATGTGGCGGTATCCTGTAGCACCACGTGGCATGCATAATCAAAAGTTTTATTGAGCTATAGTTCAAACGGAACCAAAATTAGATCCAAAGAAAATAAAACTGACACGATTGAGATTCGGATTTGATCGAACTTGCTTAATGCATTCATCTTCAGAAATAGAATTTGTTTAAAGATAAGATAGTTACTAAGACTCAGTCTCAGTTATTGACACCGTTCCGGTCTCGATTCTGGATTTCGACATCCTCCTTGTTTCAGCTTCAGATCCTAACATCTTCCTTGTCTCAGTCCTAGATCTCAGTATTGCCCTAGGGGCGTAGCTAGGTATGAAAATTACCTGAGACTGGTTGCCTACTTTACGCACTTCTTCCATGCTTACATCCTTCGCGGCGGCAACTGCCAATCGAAGGAGTACAAGAGGTTGGCATCGTCGCGTGGTGGCATCATGTTCACAAACCTCTCCGGGTCAAACAACTTTGGTCTCTCTCACCCATTCGGATCCCTGCTGAATGCTCATGCGTTCATGTAGATGGTCGTCTTGGGAGGAATTTGGTACCTGTCGCTTAAAGGACCAACGGCTGGTGGTAGGATAGAGTCGAGGTAGCTACAGGTGGCCTTGGTGTTCCGAAGATGATGGTCACAGCCAAATCACGACAATAGGGCGGAGTTGACGTTGCTTGCAACAAGGAGAGCAATGGCAAGGAAACTTTCGAGGTGGGGTTGGGGCAGCCGTTGCGGTGATATCATATGTTGTTAGGGAGAAGGGAGGTCGTGCTCGTCGAGTCACACCCGGACGCCTATGAGGAGGGCCAAGGAAGTCAACTCCGGTGTCGACATTGGTTGCTCCCACAGTAGATCGCGAGCAATGCATTACAATGTCACATGTAGAGAGGTGAAGCAGCTGCGACAAAAATTTAGGTCTCGACATCCTACCTCAGTCTCAGTCGTCGACATCCTCCAAGTCTCAGTATCAGATCCTGGCATCACCCATGCATCAATCTTTAATCACGACATCACACATGCCTCAACTCTATATCTTGGCCTTAGTCATCGACATCCTCTCAATCTCAGATCCATACATCGCCCATGCCTCAGTCTCAAATCCCGACATCGTCCATGCCTTAGTCTCACTGATCCCGACATCACCCATGTCTTAGCCCCAAATTTCGGTCTCAGCAGTCGATATCCTCCATGCCTCAATAGCAAATACTAGCATCCTCCCTCGGCCTCAATCGCCTACGTCATCCTTAGCCTCGGTGGCTGACATCATCTATTTTAATGGCACTAAAAATCGACCTCCGGTCCTTTCCTCATTCTTGGATCAGGCTCACACCCTATGTTGGTCCATTGAACCCGTAGGGCACATATAGAAGCAGTGTAACCATCTCAATGATGAGGCTAGTTTTCCTAGAAGATGCGGACAATAATGAGGAATATTTCAGAATACGTGGATGAATGAAGAAACGATTATGTGATTGTTAGATTCGATCTCCTAGATATCCTCTTTCAAACATGTGATATTTAATGGATGGAAAAGCAACTAACGATTGTCAGATCTGATCCTCTTCATTAGCTCACAAACTCTCGTCACTCTCTTCTTCTTACTCCTATGCGAGCTTCATTTCTTAAATAAATTCTAACTTGAGGATTAGAATTTCCTATCAGGATCTCCCGACGATAGTCTAACTCTCTATTGTGTTTCAAGTCCTCCTCATCCTCTTCACCTGCAATCTCCGAAGAGCGCGCACATTGAATCGTTTATTAATTGATGACTTAATCATCTATGATATTTGACCGGAATACTATCCAAGGCCAATGAGCTTGAAATTGCCATTGAAATTCATTTTGATTCTGAGATTTATGTGTTTTATTATAATTGTTCATTGAATTTATATCATTTGATGTCTCTTGATGGCAACAAGTGCAATATGAAATCAATATGAAAAGATATTCTTCGTCAATAGTTACAATTTGGTAATGTTAGCAACTAATCTGCAAGTTATGGATGAAATTCCAACGCCAGAAGAAGATTACGCTTCATCAATTTTTGCTGACTCGATTTCTTTTGGCTTTTCACCTTGCCGACTGGCTGGAAATGCATGCTTGAGCTGAGAGTTTTGCATGTTAGAAAGCAACTGGGTGACAGGCATCAGCTGCGTGGCACTGTGGATCAAAAGTTGTAAGAATTAAACTGTGCAAATTCAAGTCTGTTTAGGTTGGATAAATGAAATGCATATAGTTTCTTGATATTAGACATAACAATCAAGTCATAACAATCAAGTCAATCATCAGGCATGGCCTGTCAAAGACTGGAAACCAAAATAAGAATACTACTTTTATTCACTTCTAAAATACCCAACTAGAAGATCTCCATATTCAGCTCTCTTAATCATTCTTAAATACTTGGAGGTGGCATCAACACGTTAAACAGTTTAACAAGGATAATTTCCAAAATTCGTTAGATATTAGTCGAACGTCAAACCAACGCCTAGCGTTTAGCCCGCCTAAGTGGAGACTACATGAATTAATCAGTATCAACATAATTAACATAATAAATTACATATTATAATTCCAAATCTCCAACACAATAATATGAAATTTAAAATGATTTCAAACTTTAAAATTATATAACTAATAAAATATCATAGTCATAGAAATAGAACACAAACTCAAATTTAAAATGAGTTCAAACTTCAAATTACATAATTAATAAAATATCATAGATACAAACTCAACATCAAATTTATTCTCTTCTTCTCCATAATTTTCAAAAACTTGGTTTTCATTGGACACAAACTCGATATCATTATTATATTCCTCCTCTTCTTCGTCGGATTCAAAATCATCCTTGTGAAATTCTCTCACTCTAGAGCTTCTTCGGGATTGTAAATTTTCATCTGCTCCACTTGTTTCATCAATCTTTTGTCATGTGAGCCCAGAACCTAGTTCAACTTCATCATCTTCTCCGCCATCTACAATCCAACCTTGTGCATTTTAAGCATCTTTTGTAAGAAACACATCGACAATCCTATCTTTTTCTCTTTTTTGTTTGTTCAACAATCTAGCATTAAATTGAACAAATACTAGATTGTTTAATCCATTGACATCCAATCTGTATCTTTTCTTTGTGTGAATCTAAAAAAGAGAATAAATATTAAAGTTAATAATATGAATATATACTTTACTTTAATTAAAGAATAAATACTTAAAGTTTAAAACTTACGCCTTCGAACACACTCCAATTTCTTTCGTACCAAAATGTGCTTGTAGTTAATGAAAATATCCTCAATGTCACTCTTAGCAAGTTGAGTGTGTAAGCACCGTATGTACTCCACCATACACATGGATCAAATGTATAATCATTTTTTTCACATGTTTTTGCTGCAATGTTTTTCCAAATAGCCCAGTCTTGTCTTTATATTTTGTAAACTCCTTGTTAATAATTGTATCTTGTAGATCCAACTCATTGGTATGCAAAATTTCTATACATTCAAAAACCTCCATTCAGACCTCCTCATAAAGAGCAATAGGACTATTTTTATAGTAAAAATCTAAATAATATTTTGAGCTCTTGTTCAACACACTTGTCAACATACTCAAAATTAAATTCAACTTTATGTACCTCATCTGAAGACTCCTTGAACTGTAAAAATGTAGTATCCTCTTTGCAATTAATACACAAATTTAAAATTCTTCTTTTTCTATTACTTCATACATCTGTCATGATCGAGCACTCATTCTTTATCTATTCTTCTTCATATTTCTTCAGCAATTATTTTGTTCTTTCAACTTTGCCTTTTAACAGTTGTTCTGTAAGTTGATATTGAGTTAAAGGCTTAAATCCTGGTCCAAATTGACCCACTGCTTCCATTAGTTGCTTGAAGTTATCATTATCAACGGCATTGAATGAAATTCCATTTTCATAAATCCATCTTCCAACATATTGTTGAACTTATTGAGTTTTCTTTTTGAAAAGAACTTCATTTATATTTTTTTGGCAAAGCAGTTTACTCCCACTGGAACATACATTTTTTGGAGCAATTGCTTATGCAAATCTATCTATGGGGCCAACTGAAAGAGGTTTTTTAGATGAATCTATCTCTTCAATTTCAAAACCTTCTTCTTCATCAGGAGAAATAGTCACCTCTGCTCTACAACTTTGTTCTTCCATTATTTTATTTTTCTTTCTATCCCTCCCTTCTAAAATAGTCTGTTTGCACTTGTTTTTATCTTCTCAAGATGTTTTTCGACAACCAGATATATTTCCAGGTATGTTTCTTATGTGCTCCTTGATCGTATATACTCCTTCCGACATTATTTTTCCACACGGCTTACATTTAATTTTATCGAGATTCTTAAGATCAATCAACATCTCAAACTCCCATCCGATGGCATATGACTTTGTTCTAAGAATCCCGGATTCAGATTGAGTAACTGATATTGTCAAAGATGAATTGTTTGTCATTGTAATTGTAATAACATGAAAAATAATTTAAAAATAAATTTAACTTTAGAAACATTAATAAATAATAAATAATAACAAACCTAAAAAAATTATATACAAAATAATATAAATATTTTTATATTATATATAAAATATTTGAATTTTAAAACTTAAGATTTTTGAAATTAATAAATAAAAAAATATATATTAGTAACATAAAATTATCATAATATAAATTAATAAAATTTATTAGAATTTTTAAAATTTTAAATATAAATTTTTGAATAAAAATATAATTTATAATTAATAAATATGATTTTAAATATAAAATATTTAATAAGATTTATAATTAATAAAACTTATAAAAATTTTATTTTTAAATATGTATTTTATATAATTTTTTTAGGAAATTTAATTAAGATTTGGAAAAACCAATTCAAATTATCTATTTATTTGAAAAATATTTAAATTAAATAAAATAATAAATATAAATAATAAAATTAAAAAATAAAAACATAACAGCTGCGCCTCAGCATTGAGACGCTATCGGTGACGCCGGACGCGTCGCAGGATGCATCACCAGAGCCATCCGGCTCTGCCGAAAGTCTCTCACGACACTTCCGGCCCCACCGGACGTGTCCTGCGACACCAAAAGCAGCTAAAAGTCTCTCGCAGATGAGGCAAATGACGTTGGAAAAATGAAAATACGAAACATACCTACGCGATTTAGGAGGAGTGTCCAACGACGCTGGCAGGCAACTGAATCGACAAGTTAAATTTTAGGGCTTTAAAAACAAAAAAAAAACGGATCTCGACTTTTACGCAACGCAGCACCTAGCGCTGCACAAGAGCTCCTAGGCGGCTCTTCCGCCTAGGTTGGCCGCAAAAGGGATATTCGAGACAGCCAACGACCGTCGAGCCTCTAGGCGGTCGCTTAGGGCGTTTTTTAGAACACTAACACTGCCTCCTAATAGATTATAAACTGAAAGCAGCCAAACAAACCCTTAAATGCACAGATATTTTCCTGAAGTACCCAAAAATAAAAGGATTACTACACAAATGCAATGGAAGTCTGACCTATGCAAGCTGCTTTCTATGTAAGCATCCAAGGAAGAAATGACACGAGGCAGTTGCTCCAGGACCTAAGAGCGATCAACCAAATCTTGAACTTAAACAACTTCAAAGGTTAATTAATTAATCACAGTTACATCTCAACTGACCAGCTACTTACTTGCCCAGTGTTCTTAATAGTCGATACTTTGGCCAAGAGATTCTTTGGCAGTTTTGTCAATTGAACCTCGACGAAGAAAAGGAAAAGAGATACACAGGTTAATCAAAAGCGCAAAGCAAACACATTGAATAAGTTTCACCAATTTCATTAAGACAGAAGGAGATAGAAAATGTGCAGATAAATATTTGTTAAGTATTAGTATAGGTCCAAAATAGATTAATCAACGGTGTAAACTGAACTATATTCCAGTGAATAAGTACACAGATGTTGGCTATATAGACATGGCGTTTTTCTGGTAAAATGTTCATACTGTGTTTGCCAAAACTACCATTAAAATGAGATTTTGTTAAAACTGTATTAAAAGTGCAAGAAACTAAAAAAGATATAATGGACATGACATAACAAATAATATTGATTAATTAAATATCTATCACAATAATTCTAATATAATTTTATCTATGTTAATTTTGCACATTCTTTGGACCTCATTCTAAAGTTTTGAAGTAATATTAGCTGTGATATCAAGACTGGAGAAGAGTGGTTAAAAATATAAATCTAAATAATATTTGAAATACAAATCTAAAACATATTGTAAAATTCAAAGTCAAAAGATTATAAAAATGAAAGGTATAAAAATGAAATACTAAGGAACAACAATATAATGATATGATATATGACTTTTACAAATTTAAGGTAAAGTTACCTTATAAATATTTAAAAGCACATTCCAAAGCATAAATTGCAATCAATAACTTTTATCTTTTTAACATTTTCTCTTTATTTACATAAGTGTGTTTTCATTACCATTCAAAAAATTAAGGCAGCTAGGGCATTTGGATAAAAAGTGACTCCTTATCACTCTTCCAACCGAAGAAAGATTTTATCAGTAATCATTTTATCTGTTCGACTCTTGCTATGAACTCATTTGAGCTGATGCAAAGTTGCTTATTCTCTGTTCTATATTTATAAATCTAGATATACATAAGGTTGAATCCATTAGAGTGGAAGATATAAACATATAGGGCCATCATAGAAAACTACTCAATCTAATACAAATGCAATAGAAAAGCCCAGATAGATATGTAACAAAATAACCAAGTATTTGGAATTAGCAATAGAATGGGTGATCCCAGGGAAATAGCACTTCCTAATGTAAGGCCTGCAGTGGGTTAATGTCTGGAGTCTCTTCCGAGTCCTTTTACATTTTTTATGTTAAAAAACATCCGCACATGAACAAACACATAAAATGCATGATGCAAAAATATTCAGACAAACATGACCTTAGAGTGCCAAAGGTCCAGAAATTTCCAGTATAGTCTCAACAGTCTTGTAATTAGACACCCATTAAACACTGAACCTTCATGTCCATAGTCTCGAGATACTACTCTCTTCATAGTTGATTTATTCATATGAAGCTTCACGAGGTTAGAGAAATCTCTATAAATTGTGATCCATCTCAACAAAATATAAATGAAATTTTAGTCTTATTTGCGCCAATTTCTTTATATAAATTGAATTTTCTTCTCTTCATATGCATATCTTGTTAGTGTCAAAATCAGGCAAACTGAAACTATCAACAAGAAGAATTGTCAAATATTTCAGTTATGTATTTTATGACTAGAATTTGGCAGACTAGACTGCAACTTTCCTAATTTTCTAGGATCAGTAACAGAGCTTAATGGAGATAACGATCATTGGACACAACATAGTAACCAAGATTGTTGAAAATGATGATTTCCTAATTGCCGCCCTCTACTTTATCTAAGTTGCAATTCACATTGCGAGATCAACCTACCAGTTCGAATTTCCACCCGGACATGTTTTCACAATTGAAGTTTCTCAATGGCATCAAATGCTCAGGAAAATGCACTATGCCAAAAGATTATTAGGTAAAAATCTCAGCTACAAGAATTTGTCCAGTGCAATATTTTAGACCATTTAAGCATGAGAGAACAAAGAACCTCTCCAAACCTGAGAAGGAGACGACTCCTGCATAAGGCGAAGGAGATTAGAGGTCGACTGCACTGCCTGGCTGATCTGCTCCACCACTCTCGCCTTGGCACTCCCGTCCACTCTCCGGCCTCCACTGCTGTTCGCTTCCATCTCTCTCCCGTCTGATCTAGATTAACACCTTACGATGGACCGTCTCTGGAAGACCCTCAAGGAAAGAGTGTTTCGACGCTAACATGAATAGGGAATCGAATCAGGAAACGGCTTTTATTTTGAAAACCTCTGGCATTATGAAACAAATATACACACTCAAAAGTTGACTAATCAATTGTGAAAATGACAAAGGCCTGATCTTGTGAGACTAAGCTAATGGTGCATAAGTTATGCTCTGAACTTAATCTCCAGTTCATAGATAGTACTAACTACTATCTCTAGAAAGACAATTGTGCAACAATCAAATAATTTTCACCAATAGAATCAACAATATATGCAATCAACATTGCTCCTGAGACAAAGATAGAAGACATGAAGAAAAAGTAGAGATGGGATCATTCTTTTTTCTTTTTCTTTTTTTTTGAAGTTCTGCTATATTTACTATCCTACATGATTATTATCCAATTCCACAGAATAAGATGCATACCAAGAATCTGCCTTCTCAATAAGACAAACACCTCGACCAGCAAATAAATAAAATTTCCCTAATTAGAAAAGCCAGTCTCCAAGAGAAGGATGCAAAGTGTTGTGGTGCTCGTTCCACCTACTGAGAAAATGATAACAAATTCCAGGCTGATGTGGACAAAAGTCCATGAGCAACAGAGAGGTTCTGGATCATGGAGCAGAAGCAAAATATTATGTAGTTTGTTTGAATAGTGGAGTAAGAATCAAAGCATCCTGGTAATTATCTTCAATCCTGTGAGCCCTGACATGATGGGTACCAGTGCAGGCTGTTAGAGGACAAGATTGAACCAGAAAAAATGCCAATCCCTGCCGCTGAAAAACAACAAAACCAATCAGCCCTGTGATAGGCCAAAATAGCGGATGACCACACAGACAGCAGATCCAGGCCCAAGTGAACACCTAAAATTGATCGATCAAAGGTAGATCTTGACTATGCTGTGGTAAATGGTAGGATCTACCACAACATGAAGCCTGGCAAAAAAATCTCTGAACCTCGTAACCTGGAAACCTAAATCATCTAAAACCATGGAAAAGCTACATGCCGAGCGGGGAAATAACAACGCCAACAACAGCTGATCATCGAAACGGGCAGCCCTTGACCGAGCCTCAGGACAAGCACATCCCGAAGGACAAGAAGGCGACGCCGAAAGTAGAACCAGGCCCATGGGCAGCACTACATACAAGAGATATATTGTAGAATCCGATCTGCGCAGATCTATGAACCACAGTCGAAGACAACGTTTTCCACCCCCCCACCCCCCCCCCCCCTGTGTGACCAAGAAGCCAAAAACCTGTTCCGACACGCAAGGAAACTGATCATCGAAGCCAAACCCAGCAGATCATAGCAGCTTCCGGCACCCAAACCCCTTTTTTCCTCGCGCAAACTCGAGTTGCAAGAGAACCAAAAGAAAGCATACAGATATGAGGAACTAGGGTTGCTGTACCTGGATCTGGGGAGGTGGACTAGTCTCCATCCTCTCCTTCAGCCTCGTTCCTTTTCCCCGTTCTTTCCCTCCTTTAATTTTCCGTCTCCACTGTGATCTCAACGCTGGATTAATTGATCACGGATGAATTCCTTTCTTGGATCCTCCCCAAGAAATAAAAGAAGGCAGTTCCTTATCCTCCACGCGATCCAGAAACTCTTCCGTTCCGTGCTATTTCTTGCGGCGATTCCTCACTGTCTTTCTCCTCTTCTCCGCCCCCTCCTCTCTTTTCTTGTCATCTTCCTCGATGTGGTGTTTCTTTATAGACACCATCGCACCTCATCGTCGCCACCACCTCGACCGCCAGCGTCGTAATCTACCCTCCTGGTTAGGCAATAATTACGATTAAGCCATTAGGGGGTGTCCTGGTCTCCCGTTTGCCGAAAACGCAGACAGGTGTACCCAAGCTTCTCCAGCCATAACATTCGCCCAGTCTTCCTTGGGACAGCTTCTCCAGCCATAACATTCAAGGTAGATTTGGGGTAACTTTGAGGCTGTTGCTGAAACTTGGGACTTGCGCATCCCAGTCAACTCGGCACCGGGCGGTGCAAAAACTCTTTCGTAATCATCCCCCTGCGATGGGACAGAGGTGTACCCCAACTTCGTTTCTCCGTCCGCAGGTTGAGTCAAGTCAATTGCAATATGTGGTGGGACCCACCGATTATAGCGACGCCCCAACTTGAACCGTGACTGGTGGGGAGGATTGCGTATTTTATGGTTGCCTAGGAGCGTATTCTCATAGTGCTATAGCTATGTGGTGATATTTTTCTTAGTATAAAAGTTGTATGAAATTATTTAAAAGAAAATCAGAACCAAATCTTGATCGGGCTTGTAGATCGAGAAGTAGCTGTTTCAATTTGTTTGGAAGAAGTTGTTGATGATCACCGAAGCATCTATAAGCTGATACAAATCTTCGCTGTCTTTTATAAACTAGTTGCCAAGGTTTTCAGAGCAAGAAGCGAATTCTTGAAGCATTACCCATAAGCAGTATATTGTTTGTTCACCTGAAACGAGGGTTGATAGTGTTGTATCATATATATTCATAAAAGAAGGGTAAAAGAAAGCTAGTAACAATTAGTTTAACAAAAAGCAGATATTCACCAAATGCTAGGTGAGTAATAATTCAACGGCAATTTACCAAAAGGCGTATCCAAGAATAGGTATTTACCAAACACAGTACCATAGTTTCATTTTTACCAAAAGGCGCACATAATAATAGTGAACTTCCTCTTATACCCCTCCTGTCATCTACTGTCTTTCTCCTTCTCTCTCTCTCAGTAACAAATTTCGAGACAACTGCAGATACTTTTTCAGACTTTTATTTTAAAATAATATAATATGAAATCGACGCTGAAAACGTTGTAAGGTAAATATCAAAAAAATATTTCAGTTAACAAATATCTCATCCAACGTGATTTAAAAATATAAATAAATAAATTTTATATTTGATTAATAAAAATTAATATATTAAATAATATTTAATATATATATTAATATATATAAAAAATATTAATAAATATATTAATATCTCATCCCACGATATTTATTAATAAATATATATATAAATATATAAATATATTAATATATAAAAAATTTGAAAAAAAAACGTTGACTGAAAATTAAAAAAAAGAGTGTGTATTGATTTCAGGCCCACGCTGGGCCTGAAATCAATACATTCAGGCCCAGCGTGGGCCTGAAATTTTTTATTTCAGGCCCACGTTCGACCTGAAATATTTTGATTCAGGCCCGACGTGAACTCAAAATTTTTTCTATTTTAAAGATATATTAATATATAAAAAACCTATCAAAACACTTAATTTAAGATTCAAACACAGGGCCTGAAATCATCCCAGGAGAATCTGAAGTCAAATAACTTCATATCGTATAAATAATTAATTTAATAAATAATAATTAAGTATAAAAAAATATTTTTAAAATTAAATTTTTTTTTTGTGCCCTGGGCCTGAAGTCAACAGACTTCAGGCCCTCCATCATTCAAATAAAAAAATATAAAAAATTTTTTTATAAAAAGGTTTAATATATAATTACATATTATATATGAGTGGTTTAGGTATATCAGTGAGTTTGGGTGCCGAAACATCTAATAGGAGTGGTCTAGGAGATGAGATTCTAGGTGCCGAAACATCTAATCTTGCTGTATCACCAATGCTATAGGAGTGGTTTAGGTATATTAGTGAGTTTTGAGCAAAACTCACTGATGGACTTACCATATTTGGAATTCTGAAAACTCTATATCAGTAGACAGGGTTGAGCTAGGAGATGAGATTTTGGGTGCCGAAACCTCTAATCCTGTTGTATCACCAATGTTATAGGAGTTGTTTAGGTATATCAGTGAGTTTTGAGCAAAACTCACTGATGGACCTACCATATTTGCAATTCTGAAATCCCTATATCGGTGGACAGGGTTGAGCTAGGAGATGAGATTTTGGGTGCCGAAACCTCTAATCTTTTTGTATCACCAATGCTATAGGAGTGGTTTAGGTATATCAGTGAGTTTTGAGCAAAACTCACTGATGGACCTAACATATTTGGAATTCTGAAAACCCTATATCAGTGGACAGGGTTGAGCTAGGAGATGACATTTTGGGTGCCGAAACCTCTAATCTTGTTGTATCACCAATGCTATAGGAGTGGTTTAGGTATATCAGTGAGTTTTGAGCAAAACTCACTGATGGACCTACCATATTTGGAATTCTGAAATCCCTATATCAGTAGACAGGGTTGATCTAGGAGATGAGATTTTAGGTGCTGAAACTTCTAATCTTGTAATATCACCAATGCTATAGGAGTGGTTTAGGTATATCAGTGAGTTTTGAGCAAAACTCACTGATGGACCTACCATATTTGGAATTCTGAAAACCCTATATCAGTGGACAGGGTTGAGCTAGGAGATGACATTTTGGGTGCCGAAACCTCTAATCTTGTTGTATCACCAATGCTATAGGAGTGGTTTAGGTATATCAGTGAGTTTTGAGCAAAACTCATTGATGGACCTACCATATTTGGAATTCTGAAAACCCTATATCAGTAGATAGGGTTGATCTAGGAGATGAGATTTTAGGTGCTGAAACCTCTAATCTTGTAGTATCACCAATGCTATAGGAGTGGTTTAGGTATATCAGTGAGTTTTGAGCAAAACTCACTGATGGACCTACCATATTTGGAATTCTGAAAACCCTATATCAGCGGACAGGGTTGAGCTAGGAGATGAGATTTTGGGTGCCGAAACCTCTAATCTTGCTGTATCACCAATGCTATAGGAGTAGTTTAGGTATATCAGTGAGTTTTGAGCAAAACTCACTGATGGACCTACCATATTTGGAATTCTGAAAATCCTATATCAGTGGACAGGGTTGAGCTAGGAGATGAGATTTTGGGTGCCGAAACCTATAATCTTGCTGTATCACCAATGCTATAGGAGTGGTTTAGGTATATCAGTGAGTTTTGAGCAAAACTCACTGATGGACCTACTATATTTGGAATTCTGAAAACTCTATATCAGTAGACAGGGTTGAGCTAGGAGATGAGATTTTGGGTGCCGAAACTTCTAATCATGCTGTATCACCAATGCTATAGGAGTGGTTTAGGTATATCAGTGAGTTTTGAGCAAAACTCACTGATAGACCTACCATATTTGGAATTCTTAAAACCCTATATCAGTGGACAGGGTTGAGCTAGGAGATGAGATTTTGGATGCCGAAACCTCTAATCTTGCTATATCACCAATGCTATAGGAGTGGTTTAGGTATATCAGTGAGTTTTGAGCAAAACTCACTGATGGACCTACCATATTTGGAATTCTAAAAATCCTATATCAGTGGACAGGGTTGAGTTAGGAGATGAGATTTTGGGTGCCGAAACCTCTAATCTTGCTGTATCACCAATGCTATAGGAGTGGTTTAGGTATATCAGTGAGTTTTGAGCAAAACTCACTGATGGACCTACTATATTTGGAATTCTGAAAACTCTATATCAGTAGACAGGGTTGAGCTAGGAGATGAGATTTTGGGTGCCGAAACTTCTAATCTTGCTGTATCACCAATGCTATAGGAGTGGTTTAGGTATATCAGTGAGTTTTGAGCAAAACTCACTGATGGACCTACCATATTTGGAATTCTTAAAACCCTATATCAGTGGACAGGGTTGAGCTAGGAGATGAGATTTTGGATGCCGAAACCTCTAATCTTGCTATATCACCAATGTTATAGGAGTGGTTTAGGTATATCAGTGAGTTTTGAGCAAAACTCACAAATGGACCTACCATATTTGGAATTCTGAAAACCCTATATCAGTGGACAGGGTTGAGCTAGGAGATGAGATTTTGGGTGCCGAAACCTCTAATCTTGCTGTATCACTAATGCTATAGGAGTGGTTTAGGTATATCAGTGAGTTTTGAGCAAAACTCACTGATGGACCTACCATATTTGGAATTCTGAAAACCCTATATCAGTGGACAGGGTTGAGCTAGGAGATGAGATTTTGGGTGTCGAAACCTCTAATCTTGCTGTATCACCAATGCTATAGGAGTGGTTTAGGTATATCAGTGAGTTTTGAGCAAAACTCACTGATGGAACTACTATATTTGGAATTCTGAAAACTTTACATCAGTAGACAGGGTTGAGCTAGGAGATGAGATTTTGGGTGCCGAAACTTCTAATCTTGCTGTATCACCAATGCTATAGGAGTGGTTTAGGTATATCAGTGAGTTTTGAGCAAAACTCACTGATGGACCTACCATATTTGGAATTCTTAAAACCCTATATCAGTGGACAGGGTTGAGCTAGGAGATGAGATTTTGGATGCCGAAACCTCTAATCTTGCTATGTCACCAATGCTATAGGAGTGGTTTAGGTATATCAGTGAGTTTTGAGCAAAACTCACTGATGGACCTACCATATTTGGAATTCTGAAAACCCTATATCAGTAGACAGGGTTGAGCTAGGAGATGAGATTTTAGGTGCCGAAACCTCTAATCTTGTAGTATCACCAATGCTATAGGAGTGGTTTAGGTATATCAGTGAGTTTTGAGCAAAACTCACTGATGGACCTACCATATTTGGAATTCTGAAAACCCTATATCAGTGGACAGGGTTGAGCTAGGAGATGAGATTTTGTGTGTCGAATCTTCTAATCTTGCTGTATCACCAATGCTATAGGAGTGGTTTAGGTATATCAGTGAGTTTTGAGCAAAACTCACTGATGGACCTACCATATTTGGAATTCTGAAAACTCTATATCAGTAGACAGGATTGAGCTAGGAGATGAGATTTTGGGTGATACAAAATCTGTCCACTGCTAGGTGAGTAATAATTCAAATATCCATTCTTGGTAAACATAACTCAAAAGTAGATCACACTTAAAAATCATGGAGATCGTCAAAACTTAATATCAAGTTTCTAAAAATAAAATTGGGGGATGATATCCCTACTCAATATCAACAATTATTTTTCCATCCAAACTCAGCCTCTTGCAAAATTCAAGCAAATTAAACGAGGAATAGCTAGAAGCAAACTAAAAAATAATTTGCCTCGCACAAATCTCGTTGGCATGATTCGGACAATAAATTTAGCTTTTCTTCTTTCACTTTTGTCTACCATAATATCATTTTATTTGTCAAATAAGTCAATTGTGTCGACCAATTATCGATACTCCTTATGATAATGGGTAATATAATAATATGAAGTTTGCTCACTTTATCATTTTGATTTTCCCCTTGGAAATTATTGAAGTTATTTGACGGATCCTATTAATGTAATTTGATGCTAATGTTGGTAATGATCATATGGCTAGAGTGTTGAGACCTTATCGTTTAGCTAATGAGGAGTGAATAGTTATTTTTCGATCTTCCTCCTATAGCAGTTAGCAAGCGCAAGCGAAAATCTAAAAATAATAAATTAAAATAATACTAACACAAACCGTTTACGTGGTTCAGAGATAAAGCTCCTACTCCACGGCTGTCCGTAAGGTAGACGATCCCGATCCTTCGGTGGATGACTCCCCGGAGCACTTCCGGCTAGCTCTTGTCGCTCCTTGTGGGTGGAGAAACTTCGCCACAATCCTTGACAATCACTAAGCACGTTTAGGCTACTAACAGACTTTACCCAAGGTTGTTTCGCCAAGAACTCTCAGCCAAATCGAACTCTCAGCCAAAATTGAACTCTCTTTAAATATAGCTCTTTGCTGAGAAGACCATTACCAGTCGACTGGTCAAGCACCAGTCGACTGGTCCCACTTGGATTCGAACGTTACAGTCCAACGTTTGAATTCCAGCTGTCATCAGTCGACTGGTCCTTAGATCAGTCGACTGATCTTTTTGTGGACTTAATTGTTGGGACCGGTAGGAGAGCTAGAGGGGGGTGATTAGCTCCGATTTGCTTGTAGATGATTTGTCGTCGCGGAAGACTTCAAGCAATGCTAACACTAAGGATTTACTTGGTATCCACCTCCTTGAGGTGACTAATCCAAGGATCCACTCTCCTCACTCTCTCATACACTATGAAAGATCTCCTTCTTGAGGTGGAAAAATCTCTTACAAGCTTACTGTTGATGCAGTCTGACCCGATTGTTGTTTTGGTGTTGACATCGATTTAAGTTTAGGTGGTTGAGTAAATTCGGCTTAAGTCCTGGTCGGGGACTAGGCATGAAATCCCGGTGAGTGAAGATGGGTCCCGATGAGTGAAGCCGGGCGACTGAAATCCTGGTGAGTGAAGTCGGGTCCCGGTGAGTGAAGCCGGGCGACTGAAATCCCGGTGAGTGAAGTCGGGTCACGGTGAGTGAAGTCGAGTGACGGAAATCCCAGTGAGTGAAGCGGGGTCCCGGTGAGTGAAGCCGGGCGACTGAAATCCCGGTGAGTGAAGTCGGGTCCTGGTGAGTGAAGCCAGGTGACGGAAATCCTGGTGAGTAAAGTTGGGTCCTAGCGAGTGAAGCTAGGTGGCCGAAACCCTGGTGAGTGAAGTTGGGTCCTGGTGAGTAAAGCCAGGTGATGGAAACCCCGGTGAGTGAAGCCGGGTGATAGAAATCCCGGTGAGTGAAGCCGGGTCCTAGTGAGTGAAGCTAGGTGACCGAAACCCTGGTAAGTGAAGCTAGGTCCTAGTGAGTGAAGCTAGGTTGAATGAAGTCCCGGTGAGTGAAGCTGGGCACGGAGTCTTGGTCCGGGGGACCAAAATGAGTCAGAGAAGGCTAGGGAGCCTGTTCTCTGGACTTAGGGTTGAATTGGTTGGAGTTGGATCGGTCTAGAGACCGATCAGGAGTTGGCACGAGCTCCCTTGTTAATGGATCGGTCTGGTGATCGATCCAGGGAGTCTGATCGGTCTGGTGAACGATCAGGAAGAAAACAGAAGCATTCTGAGTGGCGTCTGTTTGGCTTCTGATCGTTCTGGTGAACGATTAGTACAGAAACCTGATCGGTCGATCTGATCGATCAGGATCGATCTATCCGCACCCTGACCGATCAGGATGGCTCCTGATCGGTCAGGGAGTGACAAGATCGGTCACCAGACCGATCAGCGCACAACCTGATCGGTCAGGTGATCGATCAGGTGTGTGGTTCCTGCGGGTTGTGGCTTGAACCAGAAGCAAATTGCTGGATCGATCAGAGTGATCGATCCACATCCCTGATCGGTTAGTGTTACCGATCACAAAGTCACTGGATCGATCAGGATGTGACCTGATCGATCAGGGTCTTCACTGATCGGTCTGGTGACCGATCAGTGTCTAATAACTTTAATTTGAATCGTTGTCAGACGCTCTGAATCGCTTCTGATTCTTTCTGATACCTGCTGATTTCTTTGTGATATGCTTTGCTAATCATCTGATAAGTGTGCAGGTGAGACAGGGATGACTCAAACCAAGGAGGAGGGTCAAGTGGCGACATTCGCTTCGGTCAGGTTTGTCCGTTTTCCCTTCGGAGGTTTCAACGGCTTCTGGCGTGGGCTGGCAACTGGCTGGCAAAGCTGACGACTGACCTGAGGCTCGACTGAAGAGGGTTCAGTGTACTAAGCGAGGTCAGTGGGTTGGTGATAGAGGTTGCAGACGCGCCGGTGAGCAGACGCTTAAGAAGAAGCTGGGAAGCAGACAAGCTGTAGAAGAGAACAAACAGGAAAACAAGCAAAGGTTGTTGCTGTGGGTTTCACTTAGAGCTGTCAATTTGGGTTGGGCCCGTCGGGTTGACTCGCCCCGCCAATCAATTTAAGCGGGTTGGGTTAGAATTTAAGCAACCCAAGCCCGCCGCGGGTCAACCCGCCTAGGCCCGCGACCCGCACGGGTCGACCCGCGACGGGCTTGGGTTGGCCCGCGGGTTGAGAATCACATGTTAGTTAAGTTTTATGACAATTTATTATCTTTCTTTGGTATTATTTTGAAATAAAAAATAATATTTTTCATCATATTAGTACTCGTTTGTATCCATTTATATTTAAAAAATATATTTCTTAACATATTTGATTGATGAAATCTAAATATATGAATTTTTTTTAATTTTTTTAATTTTTTAAAAATATTTTGATGGGCCCGCGGGTTGACCCGCCTAACCCACGGCCCGCCTTGGATTGGGTTGGGTTGGGGATTTTCCAACTCGCCTAGATGACGGGTCGACCCGCCCCGCCCCGCCAAATGGCCGGCCCGCCATGGGTCGACCCGTCCCGCCACGGGTTGACCCGTTTGACAGCTCTACCGTTTCACTGGGTTGTTTGAGCTCTCTGTAAGGGTTCAGTGGACTGAGCGAGGTCAGTGGGTTGGTGATAGAGGTCGCAGACGCGCCGGTGATCAGACGCTTAAGAAGAAGTTGGGAAGCAGACGAGCTGTAGAAGAGAACAAATAGGAAAACAAGCAAAGGTTGTTGCTGTGGGTTTCACTGGGTTGTTTGAGCTCTCTATAAAGTTTCTTGCTTGAGCGTTCATCCGTGTGTGAGCTATACTTCTTTGTCTCGTGAGCTTAACTGTTATCCTACTGAGACGTTTGTGGAGAGGTTTCTCCACCGAGAAGGAGGCTCTATTCTATCCGGAGTTTCGGGGCTTGATCTGCCGACGATCAAGGGATTGCCCACCTCACAGGTACGCCAAGGAGTAGGGGCAAGTTATCCCCGAACCTTGTACATCCTCGTGTTAGCGCTGGTTTGGTTTGTTCTTCATTTCTGCATTTCTGTTTGCTTCTGTATTGTTTCCGCTGCTGCTAACCTATGTGCAGAAAACTCAAAGAAGCAAGAAGTTTAAGTTGTCTGGCTATTCACTCCCCCCCTCTCTCTAGCCATCCAAGGTCCAACACTTACAAGAAAAAACTACAAGAGGAAGCAAAATACAATGAAAAATCTTACAAGATTTACAATAATGTGTTCTCTTTGCTTTTCTTGCTTTCTTCAAGCTTGAGATCGCCTCTAGAACTTTGGAAGTGCAGCAACACTATGCCCCAAAGCTTCTCTTGAAATGGCGTGGAAGGAGGAGGAGAAGTGCCAAAGAGATGCGCTTCAAACCTGCGTGAAAACCCTATATACCCGATGCCTAGGGTTTCCTAATCGATTACCACGTCAGACTTAGTCGTTCAACGGCTAGTTTTTGAACCCTAATCGATTTGCCAATCGATTAAGAACAGCCTTAATCGATTGCTGAATCGATTCAGCACTTTTCTGTGCTCTCGCATCACACTGCTGTAATTGACCACTTGATTGATTACCGGACCCCTTAATCAATTGACCAATCGATTAAGGGATGGCTGAATCGATTGCCCAATCGATTCAGCCACCTTCTGTTCTCGCAACTTATTTCTTCCAATCAATCAGCCAATCGATTCACACCTTCCTCAATCGATCACCCAATCGATCAAGGAAGCTTCTGTTCGCGAGAAACCGACCCCCAATCGATTACCCAATCTATTTATCACTTGCCTAACCTTTGTAAACCTTAACCTGTTAGGACTTCTTTACCAAGTGTCTGATCAACTCTTTGACCAACTTGGATTTACCTTGCCTTGCTCCTAACTAGGGCTTAACCTGGTTCCCAACCAGATTCGCCTAACCCTCGAGTTAGGTCTAGTCTCTCGGTAGACTTCCACCTTGCCAGCATGCGATCTCCCCAATCCACCTGGACTTCACCTAGTCCCACTAGACGTACCTAGTCCCCCTAGGTCTTTTCAGATACCAGCGCGCGATCTCCCCGATCCACCTGGACTTCACCTAGTCCCACTAGGTGTGCCTAGTCCCATTAGGACTTTTCTCGTGCCAGCGTGCGATCTCCCGGATCCACCTGGACTTCACCTAGTCCCACTAGGTCTTTTCAGTCAAGTCTCCAGTCAACCTTGACCCACTTGACATCATACGATATTTAAACATCATATGACATTCAAACATCATTATCAAACATCGAAACATCCAACCTTAAGCTTACCAGACATAAGCTCACCCGAGCCTAGTCAAACTAGGTCAACCCTGACCTAACAAAGATTGCACCAACAATCTCCCTCTTTTTGATGCTTGACAATATGTTTGAGAAAGACTAATCCCTTTTTGCCTTTCAATCTTCTCCCCCTTTGACACACATCAAAAACTCTCCCCGAGAGTCTATATGGTCAAAGGCAAACCCAATGAAAGTCTCATACCTTTCATTTAGACCTATGCTCACCCTTGATGAAGATTCCTAATCTTCATCCTTTCTCTTAACCAAAAATAAAAAGTTCAAACACATGCTTTTAAGGAATACCTCCCCCTCAAAACATGCTCTAAACCTCTATCATTGCACCAACAATGATTTTTTGAGTTCCTAAAACTTTAGGAAATCTCTACTTGAGGTTATGAGATTTTGAGATTCAAAACTTGAATCAAAACCTCTCCGTAACCCTATAGTTTTCACCGAACCATCTCTTTTTTTGATTTCATACAAAAATTTACCCAAATATACTTATAAAAGTATTCTAAGGGGCTAGGGATTGGTAGGTTACTCAAAATTAGGTTATCAGACTGAAAATAGACAGTTTCAGTCTCTTCAATCGATTGGTGTTAGGAACCAATCGATTAAGCTATGCCTTAATCGATCAACTGATCGATTACGGCTGCCCTTAATCGATCAACGGATCGATTACGCGAGCTTCTGTGCTTGCAGATAGGATCTTCCAATCGATTGACCAATTGATTGGATACTATCCTAATCGATCACCTGATCGATTGAGAGTTTTTGATTTCTGAAAATAAATTCAGTCTGAATTTCAGTAATTCCTAACTAATTCTACAAAATTTAAAAAATCTTGAACTTTTGGGTACACATTATTTATGACATATACTATCAAGGAAAAATAATTTTATACGAAAATACCTCCCTTTTTCAAAGATTGACACAAAAGTGGAAACTATTGAAATATTTTAATGTTTCACTCTATTTTGTATCCAATTCATCAATGATGAGATCTATCAAAAGATAGTCTTCACCAAGGTTTTCCAAGATAGTTTTGAAATGGGTTTCAAAAACAATTTCCAACTATGTTCCTTGGGTTAAATACACATGACTTGTACCTTAGCTTTCCCAATGATTGGAGTTCATTTATATTCATATTTTGATGAGCCTAAAACTCAATAACTTGAGTTTTGTTCATCACCCTAACATCTAGGGATGGCAATTTCGCCCGAATCCGATGGAGAATCCGACATCCGACCCGAATGGAGGAGGATATGGAGGGACTACCAATACCCGATATCCGACCCGAATACCCGATTAAATAAAAAAAATACATATATACATTAATGATTTTTTCCCCAAAACCTACTAATAATTTATATTAATGTTAGAAATAGATTATATATATGTTTAATCTATTTTTAAAATTATAGATATATATTTTTTTAACTTTAATGTTAATTATAATGTACTTTTGTTCAATGATATAGTTGGATAGAAAGAAAAAAATTATTAGTATACAAGATATCCGATCCTTTAATGGGTATGGGTATACCCGATGGATATCCATACCCGATGGGTATGGGTACGGAGGATATAGAATCTGACCCGAACCCGATCCATTGCCATCCCTACTAACATCTCACTTGTTTCTAATGTGTCTCAAAAACACACACAAGTCAACTTATAGTCTTGGTGAGATGTGAAAGTCATGCTCTCCCTAACTAAGGGTTCATGCATTTCTACCTAGGCATTATAAACTTTGATCATTCACCTAGAATGTCAATTAATGTCAATGTCCTTAATTTTAATAATAATTAAATTAATGCATGATAATGACTATGACATGCATCATATGAGATTTTAAACAATAATATAACTAGAGGAGGTGTATAGTCGCTCACCCTTAATTCGTCGATCTTCTTCCTAAATATTAGTAGCGCAAGCAGAAATACAATTTAACTAAACTAACGCAAAGAGAGACAAATCAATGTAACGAGATTCGGAGATGATTCTCCTACTCCACGGTTGTCCGTAAGGTGGACGATCCCAATCCGTCGGTAGATGAGTCCTTGGAAAATCTTCGCCTAGCTCATATAGCTTCTTGTGGGTGGAGAAACTCCGCCACAATACGCATATGCACACCAGAACTTGATAGACTACTAATAGGGGTTAACCACCTCTATTTCGTCAACCTTGCTCAAGTAAACCGAGTTTTCTTAAATAGAACTCGTTTACTGATATAGCTGTTACCAGTCGACTGGTGCCAACATCAATCGACTAACAACTGTTGGATTCGAACGTTACAGGCCAACATTTGTATTCAGCCGACACCATTTGACTATACAGAATGATCAGTCGACTGCTCTTTCAGTGGCCTCAACCAGTCGACTGATCCAATACCAGTCGACTGGTAAAATCCTGAACCTAGGATTTTCCTTCCCGAGTATATTTCACTCGCACTCGAGCTCTGACGACTCATTTGACTCATTTTTGCAACCTTGACCTGTTGTCTTTAAACATTTTTCGCTTTTGGCTCTCATCCCTCAGATGCATGCAAGCTCGCAACTCGTCTTCATGTTATCCTTCGCGTATGCCTCGAAGTGTGCTTTCCTTGGCTCATCATTGCTGCCTTGTTCACGGTCCCTCGGATACTTCATTCTTCACCGGATCCGAAGCCATCAAGCTGAGTCAATGTGTATCCTACAGATCTTGCACACTCAAATACACATATCAAATACAAGGGTAAACCTAACTTAAACTCTTTGCCTAAATATTAAAACACATGGTCATTCCGGACCATCGGGATTGCCTTAACAACCTCCCCCTTTTTGATTTTGGCAATACGTTTAAGTTAGGAAAAATAAATAGCAAATACAAATGCTAATAACATTTGAACTTACGTTGTCAAGGTTACACTTTGGACATACACTGCCAATGCATATGGCAACATGCAATGCAAATGCAAACATGCATGAGACCTATCACAAGGGTCCACCTATACCTACACTCTCCATTGAGTTAGGATTTTCCACAAGGGTTTTTTAAGAACCTATCCCAAGGCCCCCCTAAACTTCGACTTACCAAGGGCTCTTTAAGAACCTATCACAAGGCTCCCCTTTGCCAATACATAAGCAACAAAGCTCCTCCTTCTCCTAAGCTCCCCCTAGAGCTAGGATTTCTTGTAAAGGTAAATAAGGGTTTCCCAATTGAACCTTAATTCTCCCTTTGTCATACATAAAAAAAAACTCTAATAATATCTCAATTATTAGATTCTTTACTCTCCAATGACAATAAACATTGTGTATGAACCCCTTCCCATAAGATTATACACATGTTTACAATCATTTGGATATTTTTCGAATGCTGAAAACAATTTCAGCATATATCAGTCGACTGAGACAGGTACCGGTCAACTAATCCGGTCGAAAAAACATACAGTAGATTTCTCACTCTAGAAAGTACTGTTACCAGTCGACTGCCCCTCCACACCAATCGACTGACACCCTGAAATTGACATTTCAGTATTTTTGAACTCAATTTCAAAAATACGCCAATAATTTCACAATTCTCTAAAAATTCTCAAAATTTGTAGAAAGGTTTGTGATATCCATGTCTACTTGGGAAAAATACATTCAAAAATATATTTATCACCAATCCCAAGATTGACATAAAACCCAAAACTAGTTAAATGGTTCAATTAAACCTTGACCTAAAGTCCTAATTTTGGTTTCCTCTTGATGTATATACCCATACCAAACCATAATACATCCCTAGCATTGGTTTATAAGACATTTATACATCAACAACCAAATTTTCTTGTAATATGACCCCAATGTCATATTTTTTTGCATGAAACACAATCCCAATCTGCCAAAACCCAAGGATTGAGACTCAAATCTGTCTCCAAACCCTTTGACACAATCCATGGTCTATCTAAACTTTCAAGAGATATCCTCCCGAGATCTATTGACCATGGGTCCCAAATTGGCTCTTTGAGCTCCCTTGAGCTCTTAGCCTTAGCCACCTCCCTAGGTGACTCATCCACAACCACTAGGTCACACTGGTGTACCTCCTGTGATTCTTAGCCTACAAACTTCACCTTCTTAATCTTGGACACCTTGTCCTTGATTAACTTCTTCTTACCCTTAACCTTGGACATGTCATCCTTCCTATAGTCATATGTCACCCTTGTATATTTCTTTTTAGGGGCCGTGGATGACACACCCTTGCCCTTGGTTACTCCTCCCTTACCAATGTTTTGTGTTATCCTAGTATTTGACATTATTTTGATCTTGGAGGTACCTAATTTGACATTTTTGAGTTTTTGACCACCTAAACATATGTCAAGTCCCCTAGGTCCAATAGTGATCCGATCTAGGATTCTCTTTATTTCCTCAAGGCTTGCCTTCAAGGCTTGATTTTCCAATTCTAAGATTCTAATCTTAGAGTCAACATGTCCATCTTGGACATTCTTAGACCTACCCACCTTTCTAGGCATATGTCTCCCTTTCTTAGGATTAACGCCTTAATTATGTACTACCTTCCTCCTTTTAGGCATGATAGTTTTGGTCTTATTAGGTCTAGCATTAGATAATGATTTTTTAGGGTTATCTACTTTGTTAACCTTATTCCTATTATTATACATAAATCCATGATTATGCTTGTGTAAATAATCTATATTATTTCTAACAAGTATATATGAATTAGAAATTAGATTAAACTTTAAATTAAAGATTACTTTCCCTTTTACCTTTGAAGGTCCTCCTTGACTTGAGCTCCTCTTTTTCTCCAATTTCTTCAAATGCCCTAACTTCTTGAGCTCTCATTTCCTTGGATATTTTGTGTGGTAGTGGCCACACTCACCACACATGAAACAAATTATATACTTCTTATCATTGATTCCATCCCTACAACTCATATTAGTTTTCAAATAAATTTTACCGGGTTTAGGGTTTACCTCTTTTACCTTCTTGAGTAAAGGACATCTACTCTTGTAATGTCCCATTTCCCCACACTCAAAGCATTTGATGTGTGATTTCCTACTCTTCTCGATAGTTAAGATTGAGAGTTGAGCTTTCAAGATATCCTCCACTTTGGATTACTCTTCTTCTTCCTTACTTGAGGATGTGGACGATTCTACTTCCTCCTCCTCTTCGGATGTTGAACTCAATTCAACTTTCGATTGATCTTTCTCCTCCTCTTGGATCAATGAGCCCTTATCCTTGGGTTCTTCCACTTCTTGTCCTTCCGTAGGATTCTCATGAAAAGCTATCACTTTACTCTATAGCTCATGAGTATTCTTGTATTTACCTACATGTGATACAATATAAGAAGGTAATAAATTCAAAATAATTCTCGTTACCTCCTTATCCGTCTCCGTTTCCTCCTTTTGTTCCTTGGTCCAATATCGAGGTCGGAAATGTTTTCCCTTTTTGTCCGTCAGAGCTTCGAACGAAACCTCCAACGCTGTCCAATAGCCTCAATCCATTTGGAACCAAGTCTCTAACGACTTCCTCCAATAATCGAAATCGTTTCGATCGTATGGAGGTGGGATCCGGATATCCCATCCTAGAGGTCATTCGCCTTCCATCTTCGTCTAGCACTTTGCTCTCCCAACGATTAGTCCGTAGACGAGCAACCTCGCTTTGATACCACTTGTTGGTAATGATCGTATAGCTGGAGGGAGGTGAATAGCCACTCACCTTCAATTCATCGATCTTCTTCCTACAATGTTAGTAGCACAAGCGGAAATAAAATTTAACTAAACTAACACAAAAAGAGACAAACTCATGTAACGTAGTTCGGAGATGATACTCCTACTCCATGAATATTTGTAAGGTAGACGATCCCGATCCGTCGGTGGATGAGTCCTCGAAAAATCTGCGGCTAGCTCGTGTAGTTCCTTATGGGTAGAGAAACCTTACCACAACACGCACATGCACACGCACACCAGAGCTTGGTAGACTATTAATAGGGATTAATCATCTCCATTTCGTCAACCTTGCTCAAGAAAATATAGTTCTCTCAAATAGAACTCATTTGCTGATCCAGCCGTTACCAGTCGACTGGTGCCAACATTAGTTGGCTGATAGCTGTCGAATTCGAACGTTACAGGCCAACGTTCGAATTCAGTTGATACCAATCGACTACACAGAAAGATTAATCGACTGATCTTTTTGTAGCCTCAACCAGTCAACTGATCCAATACCAATCGACTGGTAAAACTCTAAACCTAGGATTTTCTTTCTGAGTACATTTCACTCACACTCGAACCCTTACGATTTCGAATCCACAACTTTTGTAGCATTTCATAACAACTTCATTACTCTTTCAATCTTTAGTAACTCTTGACTACTTTTTGTATTTCATTTGGTTGATATTTGAAATTGCTCTATGTAGGCAATAACATCAACAGACAAACAATTTACTTCCTTATGGGTGATGTCTTTCTGAGTTTTCTTTTAAATAATTTTATACAACTTTTATATTGAGAAAAATATCACCACATAGTTATAGCACCATGAAAATACGCTCCTAGGCAACCATAAACTACGCAATCCTCAACACCAGTCACGGTTCCAGTTGGGGCGTTGCTATAATCGGTGGGTCCCACCACATATTGCCATTAACCAGAGTCAACCTGCGGACGGAGAAACGAAGCTTGGGTACACATCCTGCCCAATCGCGGGGGACGATTATGAACGAGTTTTTGAGCCACGCGGCGCCGAGTTGACTCGGACGCGCGAGTCCCGAGTTTCAGTAACAGCCTCAAAGTTACCCCAAAATCTACCTTGAATATTATGGCTGGATAAGCGGTGCCAATGAAGACCGGGCGACAGTTAACGCAAAGTAGAATGCGTTTCGGCCAATGGTAGACCAGGACACGCCCTAATGGCTTATTCGTAATTATTTCCTAGGCCGGAGGGTAGCTTAGACGCTGGCGGTCGAGGTGGTGGCGAAGATGAGGTGCGATGGCGTCTATAAAGAACCACCACATCGAGGAGGATGACAAGAAAAGAGAGGAGGGGGCGGAGAAGAGGAGAAAGACAGGGAGGAATCGCCGCAAGAAATTGCACGGAACGGAAGAGTTTCTGGATCGCGTGGAGGATAAGGAACTGCCTTCTTTTATTTCTAGGGGAGGATCGAAGAAAGGAATCCATCCGTGATCAATAAATCCAGCGTTGAAATCACAGCGGAGACGGAAAATTAAAGAGGGAAAGAACGGGGAAAAGGAACGAGGCTGAAGGAGAGGATGGAGACTAGTCCACCTCCCCAGATCCAGGTACAGCAACCCTAGTTCCTCATATCTGTATGCTTTCTTTTGGTTCTCTTGCAACTCGAGTTTGCGCGAGGAAAAAAGGGGTTTGGGTGCCGGAAGCTGCTATGATCTGCTGGGTTTGGCTTCGATGATCAGTTTCCTTGCGAGTCAGAACAGGTTTTTGGCTTCTTGGTCACAGGGAGGGGGGAAAAACGTGGTCTTCGACTGTGGGTTATAGATCTGCGCAGATCGGATTCTGCAATATATCTCTTGTGTGTAGTGCTGCCCATGGGCCTGGATCTACTTTCGGCGTCGCCTTCTTCTCCTTCGGGATGTGCTTGTCGTGAGACTTGGTCAAGGGCTGCCCGTTTCGATGATCAGCTGTTGTTGGCGTTGTTATTTCCCCGCTCGGCATGTAGCTTTTCCAAGGTTTTAGATGATTTAGGTTTCCAGGTCACGAGGTTCAGAGATTTTTTTTGCCAGGCTTCATGTTGTGGTAGATCCTACCATTTACCACAGCATAGTCAAGATCTACCTTTGATCGATCAATTTTAGGTGTTCACTTGGGCCTGGATCTGCTGTCTGTGTGGTCATCCGCTATTTTGGCCTATCGCAGGGCTGATTGGTTTTGTTGTTTTTCAGCGGCAGGGATTGGCATTGTTTCTGGTTCAATCTTGTCCTATAACAGCCTGCACTGGTACCCATCATGTTAGGGCTCACAGGATTGAAGATAATTACCAGGATGCTTTGATTCTTATTCCACTATTCAAACAAACTACATAATATTTTGCTTCTGCTCCATGATCCAGAACCTCTCTGTTGCTCATGGACTTTTGTCCACATCAGCCTGGAATTTGTTATCATTTTCTCAGTAGGTGGAACGAGCATTACAACACTTTGCATCCTTCTCTTGGAGACTGGCTTTCCTAATTAGGGAAATTTTATTTATTTGCTGGTGGAGGTGTTTGTCTTATTGAGAAGGCAGACTCTTGGTATGCATCTTATTCTGTGGAGTTGGATAATAATCACGTAGGATAGTAAATATAGCAGAACTTCAAAAAAAAAATAAAAATGAAGGATCCCATCTCGACTTTTTCTTCATGCCTTCTATCTTTGTCTCTTGTGGCAGGAGCAATGTTGATTTCATATATTGTTGATTCTATTGGTGGAAAATATTTGATTGTTGCACAATTGTCTTTCTAGAGATAGTAGTTAGTACTATCTATGAACTGGAAGATTAGGTTCAGAGCATAACTTATGCACCATTAGCTTAGTCTCACAATATCAGGTTTGTCATTTTCACCATTGATTAGTCAATTTTTGAGTGTGTATATTTGTTTCATAATGCCAGAGATTTTCAAAATAAAAGCATTGCTGTGTATTTTCACTGAGTTCCTCCTGTGCAGTTGGTTGGGACTGGGATCTGGAATGTGAACATTCAATCTATACATGTTTTGCAGTTTTGGCTAGATTAGCTTGAGCAACCTGAGTTTATCATTGTTTATCATCTGTTCTCTTCGAGCTGTTGTTTTGTTCTTATAAATCATTTAATGCATTTGAACATAGTTGGGATGAGAGCTGCCTTTGATATTATTTCTCACTAGTAAAAGAATCATATGGAAATGCTTGTAAGTACTGTTTGTACTAAACAAGTGATTTTTACCTTGCAGATTCATTTGTATACTTGTGCTGTATAGCATATTTCCGAAGTCGAAACAAGTGTCAGATATCTGCAAGAGTGTTTTGGAACATTTACTTGAGGATTTGGATCATTGGGAGAGATGCTGGGTAATGCTGGAACTGGAATTCCAGGATCTATAGATCCTAACTTGAACAGGGAGACAACTGATCATGGCAAGAAATGGGCTGTTAAACGAGCTAGAACTTCATTTTCTGGGGGAAGAAAGAAAAAGTCGGTCAGAAGAATTTCCAAAGAGACTCAATTGATCCTGGATAAGGGATCCAGTGGAACAGGAGAGATGCCTCTCTCTGATTCTGAGAAGGTTCTACCTATGCTACTTTTGAAGCTGCTCCAGATAGTCTCTCTTTCAACCCAATAATTGAGTTTACAGTAATTTCCTTCTTTTGCAGGTTGGTGTAAGTATTCTTGGGCAACACTTCAGTGATTCCCTTAAGATTGTTCCCATAAAGAAAAGGAGACTTCTGTTTGTTCGATCTCCATCATCTCCATTGCAATCATCATATTCAGATTATTCTGATCATTTATTAGAGAGTCAGTCTGCCTCCGAGTCATTAGCATATGGCAACAATCATGATAAGAGATTTATTGACAACAAAAAACCTATTTCAAAACATGTGATCGAGGGGACTAGTGATGCTGCTGATTTCTCAGGTATCTCTATACTGGCTGCTGCTGCCTGCAATAGTGAAATGGTGGGTGACGGCGTAAATTTGGGCTACTTGGTTCCGACAGAAAATTCTTTCAAGGAAGTCAATTTAGAATCAACGAGTGGCAAAAAAGAACTTTCCTTTTGTCAAAAGGACCTGCAATTACAGTCACTTGAAGACTTAGAGGATGACAGGGTAGATATGGAAACACATTCGACTGCAGTTCATGTAGAAGATGAAAACAAATTTCATGATTCACAAAACAAAAACGGCTCCTCGTTGCAAAATGTTAATGATAATATAAAATCTGCCTCTGTTTCTAGGCTTCACTGGGATCTTAACACTGATATGGATGCATGGAATAGCAATTGTGATGATCTTGTGATCTCTGAGCCAGTTGTTACCAATCCTTTATGTGAAAATAGGGAACACAATACTAAGTTATTAGATTGTGAAACTTGTGAAAAAGAGCTGAAGGATGGAGAAAAACAATGTTTTACAAAACATGACAAGAGCTTAGATATTCCTGGGTTCAACTCTCTTAAAGAGGCATCAGCAAAACCTGATATTGGTAATCATTCAAGTCTTTGTCATGAGAACATCTGCTCTTTTGCTAATGGTAATAATTTGGTTGAAAAAGTACATTTCTCGGATGATGGAACTGTCTCCTTGGTTTGTTCTAGCGAGGAAGCAAAACTCATGCATGTTACTCCAGGGATCAACATTTGCTGTGCTGAAGTTATTTCTTCAGAAGTTGGTATTGCTCTTGGCTCTTCAAGGGATGGTTCATTGGCAACTGAGGTTACCAAAAAATCAGCGGATAAGATGGATTCTGACTCGGGTCTGAAAACTGATCCAGTGCTTTATCATGCTCCTTTAAATGAGAATGTCACTTGTGAAATTAATACTGAATTAGATAAGCCCGTCTCAAACATGGTCCAGTTATTCCATAAGCCAATCTGTAATGAAAATGTAAATATCATAGCATCAAGTTCCGAGAAACTCCCTGATGATAACCATGTGATTAATACTTTGGTGGAGAGTGGTGATCAATTTCTTCTAGTTGCAGGATGTGACACCTCTGATGGAACTGTATATTCTGGCAAATCAGATGGCTGCAATAACATCCATTTTGATAAGCCTTCTGTAGTAATGAGTTCAAGTCCTTCATTCGTTGGTCATCAACAGAATAGCCCAGAGGCATGTAACCCTGGGGAGCGGATAACTGCTGCTAAGTGTGAAAATATAAGAGCAGCTTTGATGGTAAACGATGATAATTTTGCTGGCTCCAAATTCCCCTTCTGCGCTCCAACTGTTACAGCTGTGCCAAAATCTGTTGAAGAGCTGGTAGTTGATATCAAGGAAACTGAGGCCACATGCAAAAGCACCAAGGATGCTTGTCAAATTTCCCATGGGGATAGTCACTTGGATGCATTTCAAGTGGGTGATGTTGTCACTGAACATGAAAAAAGCAACCTTGTTGGAGATGATGATTCTCAATTTGAGGATGGTGAATTTAGGGAATCTGTTTTACAAAGTTGGGGGGAAGATGATGAAGTGGAATCTGAACATGTGGATTATGGGTCTGACAATGGGGAGAACGATATCTCTGAAGTTGTTTCCGTCTTACCCTCTTCTGCCACTCTCTCTATGGAGAACATGACATTCAAAGCCAGGAATTTAGCCAGTGCGGATGAAGTGCATGCTGTAAAGGATAGGCAGGTCATTTTTCCTCAGCAGCCCTCCTCTAGATGCTCCTCCAAATCAGATGGTCCAGATGCAGGACAAGTGAAGAAAACTGCTGCTGATCTTGATCACAAAAAACATTTAGCAAATAGTAAGAACAGTGTGGAAAGATATCTTACTGGATGTAATAATGAATGTGACACAAGTAGGGAACCTTTGTTGAATGTGAGGATGAAGTCATCAGGATGGGATCGGCTGCCAGAGGGTAGTAGGCATGCTGGAGATAGCCTGTTGGATCATGGGATTACTTCTACGAGGCAAGATGATCCTTCTTGTTCTTTACGCTTGTTTGTTGATGATGAATCATTAAGAAGATCTGGCTCATCATTTAAGGGAGCTTTATCATCTAGAGATGAGGCGCCAAATTCCTCAGACGAGACATGCAGGAAAGATAAATTTTTTGTCAGAAGCAGGTAACACTATAACTTGCTTATCTTCTTCCTTGCTCTTTGGAGTTTCTTTGCAATATTTGTATGCACGCTAACTATTCTGCTTTCATGTATGTTCTAGGTACAGTGGTCGTGATAGTCTCGAAGCAAAAGCTAAAAGGAATGCTACTCATAACTCATCAGGGTGGGGTGGATCATCTGGACATGCTCAAAGCGGGGTCAGGGATGAACATTGGTTTGATTCTCCAAATTCTCGTGGACCCAGACATCATGGTTCACCTGGCTACTATGATCCACCAAGTTTTGTGCGACCTTCTTCAAGGAATGCAGCTGCAGCAGCTGTTAAAAAGGTAGAGAGTAATGGGTTTGTTGTTGCACCTGATGGAACCTTAGTGAAGGCAGGTGGTTGTACATCTGCTGGCCGTGTGACCAAAAAACCTGTTAATGGGTCTTTGCAAAGCACACATCCATCTAGGTGGGGGCTACAAGCTGAGAGAGATCATCCATGCGGGGTACAAAGAAGACTCCAAAACTCAAGGGATGTAAGCCCTGATAGGCACTTCACTGTTGGGAGGGGGCAGACTGGTAGATATGTTCATGAACCAGACAGTGATCGGTATGGAAGGTCCATTTCTCATGACAGAACAGAATCATCCCTATCAGGGCACCATTTGTCCACAAGAGATCGAAGTTACTCTCCTAACAGAAGGTCTCTTCGTCTTCCTCATCCTCACATCAGATCTCGTTCTAGATCTAGAACTCGTTCACTGATACATTGCACATCTCCTAGGGGAAGACATCATATAGAGGTGAACAATGTCCCTGGTTTTCGCAGGCACAGGGGATCTCCAGTAGCCAGAATGGAGAGAATGAGGTCACCCAATCCCAGGGATAGTTTTGAGGAGCCGATGATTTTTTATGACTCGGCTTCTGTGGCCCTTACGTCGCCTTCACATTCTACAAGATGGATTGATGAAAGGAAGGAATCACCCAATCATCTAAAGGAGCATAGTTACAAGAGAAGTTCTGGTAGAAGCCCACCTATGAGAGTGTATAATGATCATAGGTTTGGTTCCATGGAGTCGCATGGAAGATCAAAGCCCATTGATTATTTTCACTCTCTTCAGTCGAGCAGAAAAACAGAATATGGTGACTTCGACAGGGGATACAAGTACGATAGTAGTGACGATAGAAGGGGACAGGATGGCAGAGACAACTATCTTCGTTCTGTGAGACAATATGATAACAACAAGAAGCGAATAAGGTAGTTTGTTTAGGAGGGTTTCAAAATAATGATTTGTGGAAATTTTAGAGGATTCATCAACTAGAGAATCTATGGAGTTCTGGGAGAGCATAAATCATTTATGTACGATAGTAGTGCATATCGTACCATGTGTATTTTGCTTCTGCTCGTTTGGACACCACCACATTAATACCTTTTTTTTTCCTTTTTTGGTAAAGGCGCCAAAAAGTTGCTTCTTCATTTGCCCACCTTGTAAAACCATTACTTCAGATGAAATTTTCAATTTTGGGATCAAAGCGCTGACCTAGTTTTTCTTTCTTTCTTTTTTCATAAATTATGTTAGACCATTTTGGTGGGTTGTATGGGTTGTACTCCCATTTATGATCTCACTGAAATATGATTAATTACTGAAATTGCAGTTTGTCTTTGGCATTTCATGTTCATTTGCAGTTTAACCACATTTGAACACTTAATTCATCTGCATTGCTGTTGCATGTCTTCCATTGTATCAATGTTATTGACCATGTGGAGCAGAATACTCTCTCACCCCAGATTGAACATCAATCGCCTCTGCATTTTCCCAGGTACGTATATGGTTTTGAATTTGCATATCTGAAGATATTCCTTGCTGAATGTGATCACAAAAACTTACGAATGCAATTCTGCAATTGCTTCAAACATGAAGGAGGATTCTTTCCTCGGTACATTGCTTGGGTAACTTGTGAGCAGCAGTGGCTAGCTCCCGGTATTCTGTCTAACATCTGTGAGCATTGACTGCATCACTTGTTTCAGAGCATAATGCTTGGTTAGAAACTTCTCGTCTGCACATTCCTATAGATGACAATCAAACATTTCACTATTTCAGGGAGGGAGGTGCATATGAACTAACTATGCCTCTGACCTTTGAGTCAGAGTTCCTGGAATTTGGGTCGCCAGCTGCACATGAAAAACAATGGTCTTTGTCTATGCCGACTTAATAATTTGTGTCGCCAGCTGCATTTTTGTCATCGTTGATGATGATTAAGAATATTAATTTTTGACTATGCTGACTTAATATATTGTGTGGGGCCTTTGAATTTCCCCATACTCTTAAATGCGATTTTCTTTTTGCTAGAAATTAAAATCCTCGTTTTTGATGTGCTTGATTTGTGCTAATATTTTGACCGACGCAAAAACCTGGCTGAGCCTAACGTCCAGTCTGACTCAAAAATATATTTCGACCCAGTGCAGCTGGCAATGTTTGCATCTTCCAAAGGGCAAGATGAAGAAATTGATTTTGACAACCTTCTGAGAACCGAATCGGACATCGAACTGGTCGGAACAAAGATTTAGAGATTTAAAAGTTTAATCGGTTTAATCGGGAGTCCAACCGGGATATAATCGATATATAATAAAGTATGTATTTATATAAGAATAATGATTGGGAGAGTGAAAATGAGAGAGTGAAAATCATAGTGAATGACGTGGCACCTTGCATGCACGATCTTCGACGGGTTTACCGTGCCCCCAGGGTATAGTTTGATTCGGGGCGGCGGCCGAAGGCCGCCGATGGTGTCCAAGCAATAATCGGGCATGTGCATGTAAAGTGTCACGTCATGCCAGATCATTCACTATAGTTTTCACTCTTTCATTTTCACTCTCCCTATCATTGCTCTTTATATAAATATATGAAACTAACAATTTATCCAAATACTTTCTTCAAGATTAGAACAACTAGGTCGAGCATGTGATATATTTTTATCAGCAACTTAGTACGGTATTCTTGAAAAAAAACGATTAGTTTTAAAGAAAATTCAAGTTTAAAACCATTGGATTCAAAAAATCTGGATACAAATTGAAGACTTTTATTAGAAGTTAAAACTATATCACGATAGTATTTGTTCACCCATAAACAATTAAACAGGGGACACTAGTAAAGCATATGCAAAATTACACTTTTAAATATATTATATATTGTAGGGGTGTCAAAAATCAACACGACCCGACGACCCAACCCGAATCGACCCGAAAAAAATTGAGTTCGGGTTGAAAATTTTCAGGTTCGGGTCGGGTTCGGGTTGGGGGGTTTCGGGTCGGGTCGGGTTCGGGTCGAGTTCGGGTTGACCCGAATTTAATATTTTGTGGATTTTTTGAGGTTAAATCAAATTTTATTTTGAAAATTAAGATATTTTTATGTATATTAATATCAATAAAGTATGATCATGATGAAGTATTGAGATAAAAGTGAAGAATTATAGGGAAAATGGCGAAAAAAGACATTTTGAATCGGTTTTTTCGGGTTATTCGGGTCGGGTTGGGTTGGTCGGGTTCGAGTTCGGGTTTGGGGGTTTCGGGTTGAAATCGGGTTCGGGTCGGGGTCGGGGTCGGGTTCGGGTTGGGAGTTTAAAAAAAAAATTTCCCAACCCGACCCGAACCCGACCCGACCTACCCGAATTGACACCCCTAATATATTGCTACCTTCATATGCTAGCACGACGACACAATGAGGCTGGAGACGGGGCGAGGCTAGCGGAGGCAGGGCAGCGAGGCGAGGCTAACGGAGGTAGGGCGGTGAGCCGAGGCTGGTAGAGACAGGGCAACGCGTCGAAAGGCTAGTAGCGGTGACTCTCTTACAAGCAAACAGCAGGTTTGTTTGTTTAAGACTTTGAGTGAAAGCAAACTAGGTTTTTGACATTTTATTTTTTAATTTTTATTTTTCAATAAGAAAGCAAAACTGTAAAAGGGAAAAAAAATCAAAAAATGAAAAATAAAATAAACCAAGCCGGTTTGACTGATTTTTCCGATTTGTCCGGTTCACCCGTTCCCGGCCGGTTCAGAACGGTTCGCATCTGGTTCTTGAGTAGCCGATTTTTAGAGTAAACTCGGATCGAAAATCTAGCTGGTTCCCAATTCAACCGGCCCGATCGGCCAATCCGGTCTAATTTTCAGAACACTGGATTTTGAATTATCAAAAGCACAATTTGGGGGCGTCCGATATAAATGGGCCTAGCTGAACTTGATTTGAATTATCAAAGGCCCAATTTTAAACGACTTGATTGGAATGGTCAAAAGCCCAATTTGGGAGGGTCAGATATAAATGGGCCAAGATGAAGAACTTAAACGAGCCACGTTGTAACCTTCCTCACTATCCTATCGCAACTTCGCTCTGTGCGCTCGATCCTCTATGGCCGCTGCCATGGCCGCCTCTCTCCCCCTCTTGGCCTACGCTTCTTCTCCTTCACCCACCAATTCGAGAAGGAGCCTCTCCTCCTCCTTCCTCCCTCCCCTTTTCACCATTTCCCCCTCTTCTTCCTCGTTTTCGCCGTCCTTACGCTCTCGGCCGCCGCCCCTCCCCGTGAGGGCGATGGCTCCGCCCAAGCCTTCGGGGAAAGCCAAGAAAGGTTAAAGAACTATTCTTGATCACCTTTTTGTATTTTTCCTGGACCATCTATCGGTTACTTGGTTTTCTGGCAGTGGTGGGCATCATAAAGCTGGCCCTGGAGGCGGGCAAGGCGACTCCCGCGCCGCCAGTAGGGCCTGCGCTCGGTTCCAAGGGCGTCAACATCATGGCTTTCTGCAAGGAGTATAATGCCAAGACCGCCGACAAGGCTGGCTACGTCATCCCCGTCGAAATCACCGTCTACGATGTGAGCAATTTCAATTTGGTGTTCGTGGTTTGATTTCTACTAAACTTCGGAAATTGTGTGACGATCACGCATCTTTGAATTGGGTAGCTATATTGAGCAAATCTCTATTAACAGGACAAAAGCTTCACCTTTATTTTGAAGACGCCACCAGCTTCCGTTCTGCTCCTCAAAGCTGCAGGTGAGCGCAATTTAGCAGCTGCAGTTTGTTTTTTTCCTAAAAAAATATTTTTTTTTTTCTTGTCGTCTCTGAATCATTTCAATTAGTTGAAATCCTCAACCCTAACCGTCAGTTGCTATGAATCGTATCATAATGATTTCTAGCTCTATCACTCTATCAGTATCTTGTTTGATCATTCTGATGGCGTGGCGTTCCTCAGCAAGAAATTTCATCATACTGAGTTATACTCCAACCATTGTGTTAGATGCAAATTAAATTAGACAAATATGCTAAATCCAGTCAACTAAGGTAATCTTTGGTAGGTCAAAATGGAAGGATGAAGGGAATGAGATTGCAATTGAATGATAACTGAAGTCATTCCCTTGTTTGCTCGCCGTGATCAAATAGTATGATAAGAAGAATGATTTGTTTATGTTATTTACGTTTGGTCCATTGGAACCATTTGTTCAATTTGACCTGCATAGTTCTTCCATCTCACCTTCAGGTTTTACAAACACCAAACACTGGAGATTTAATTAGATATAATTATTTAATCAAAAATCCTGCTACTCTTTGAATGTAGTTTAGATTTTCTGCCTAAAGTTCTTAGGCAGTCTAATTGAAAAGAAGAAAATATCTCTACTAAATCAATCAGTGAAATAAAATCTGAGAATCACTAGGGTAAGGTAGATAGTTATGGATGCAAACCCTGTTAGTTGTAATTATGTATGTATATATCGACATTCAAATACCATCAATTTTCTTCTCCATGGTAATAAAAACTACAGCGGGGGGGAAATAGCTCTACTTGTTCATGCTATTTTTCTTAATTTCTAGGAATTGAAAAGGGTTCCAAAGATCCACAGCAGGAGAAGGTGGGAAAGGTAACCATTGAGCAGCTGCGTGTAATAGCAACAGAGAAGTTACCAGACTTGAATTGCACCAGCATTGAGTCGGCCATGAGAATCATCGCAGGGACTGCTGCTAATATGGGCATCGAAGTTGATCCACCAGTTCTGGAACCTAAAAAGAAGGCAGCAATCTAACTCTTGCAATTTCCCCCCGTCTTCTTTGATGGTCGGTCCACCTGAGCAGGTCACTACTTCAGTTTTGTACTAGACTTCATATTGATTCTGAGGACTTGACTTTAATTTGCTAATGAAGTTACTGGTACAATAAAGCATAGTCTGTATGTCTCCGTTTGTATTTGTATGTACGATATAAAGGCTTATTTAAAAGGTCATGGATAGTTGAGAAGCTTGACATTCTCTTCATAAATAGGAATAACCCGTATATTCATAGATTACACAAAAAAAAAACTAGTTTAAAAACATAAGAAATAGGGGTGTCAAAAATCAACACGGCTCGACGACCCAATCCGAATTGACCCGAAAAAAAAATTGAATTCGGGTTGAAAATTTCCAGGTTCGGGTCGGGTTCGGGTTGGAGGGTTTTGAGTTGAAAATTTTTGGATCGGGTTCAGGTCGATTCGAATTTAATGTTTAGTGGATTTTTTGATGTTTAATCAAATTTTATTTTAAAAATTAAGATATTTTTATGTATATTAATATCAATATTAATATGATCATGATGGAATATTGAGATAAAAACGAAGAATTATAGAAAAAATAACGAAAAAAACGTTTTAAATCGATTTTTTCGGATTATTCGGGTCGGGTTCGGATTGATCGGGTTCGGGTGTTGGCATTTTGGGTTGAAATCGGGTTCAGGTCAAATTTGGATTGGGAGTTAAAAAAAAGTTTTTCAACCCAATCCGAACCTGATCCGACCCATCCGAATTAACACCCCTAATAAGAAAGGGGTTTGGTAAAGCCACTAGTAATTTATTTTTCGAAAGAGCTACATGTTAGCATTCATGTGTTTATATTTATAAGAGAATAGTTTATCTATAAAATTTACTCTTAATACTTTTTTTTCTATTTGAATTTCTTATTAAAATTTATTGATTTTTTAATGTTCGATAGACAAAAAAAAAAACACAATCGCCTCATTTACATCACCAACCAAAAGAGGAATAATTCTTCCAGAGTTTCTTATTTACAGTAATATATACACAATTCAGTTTACCTTTGGAAGCCATAAGTTGGGATTAATAGTATACACATTGATATCCCACCTATGAATTCCGAAACAAAAATCAAAGAGCTTCAAGTATTGCTATGCGAGTTTTCACCATGTGGATGTCAGATCAGAATATACTTTGTCAAACCAAAGTAACTTCGGATATCATTTTGTTAGTAAATACTACTTACAAAGAGCCAAATAATCCCCAGACATGCCTATCGCTTGCTGCAAAGAGCTAATGGTTTTGCCTGGAAACACTATCTGCCATTTGAGATTTATTCAGGCGAGTTCTCAAATTTGACACATACCTGCATAGACGTTGCCGATCGGAAGATGACAGAGCGAATGGTGGGTTCAACGGTAACTGTGTGGCCTCGACCATGACAAATGTCAAATAAGTAATAGCTTTAGAATAAGATGTTGCTGCTTTACTCAATTGTCCCATAAGCTCTTCCACCTGAAGACAATCATCTATCATTTGGAGAGACCATCAAACCCTATAACTCTACATACCTTTATCTAAGACTAACAGCTAGAAAAAGCAGATGCTTCAAATTCAATAGTTTGTTATTCTTAGGCACCTACTGGGCGCTTTCAAATTTCTTTATAGGTCAATCTATTTTTTTGAAGTTGTTGATACTCCTTGACAATATACAATTTACTGAAATTTTTTATATTAAGTTTCTACACTAAGTATTAGCTATCAGATAAAAAAAACAAAAAAAAAAATCCACAGTTTAGATACACTAAAACATTTACTAGCAAATAGATTAAAATTTTTGCTTAGGTAGACAAAATTCCAGTCTGAGATTGATATTTCCATACAATTGTTATTGCATCAATTTTCACCTTGCGATGTGAAACTATGATAAACAAACATATTAAACGTGGGAAAGGAAGACCAAAAAAGACTTGATTAGCAATAATAAAACAAGATAAATTTTATTTAAATATAGATGTTGATATAATAGAGGATAGAGTCCAATAGCGTAGAAGGATCCGTATAGTCGACCCCATCTAGTGGGATAAAACTGGTTGTTGTTGATGTAATTATCACCTTGCACTTTTGAATATTTCAACTTGTCTGGTTCTTAACAACAAGAGCATATGATTTTTTTTAAAAAAAATTGACGAAATATTATTTTATATGCCAACCCATTGATTAAGATATTGAATCGCAAAGACTGGATTTGGGACAAAAATGTATTTATAATTCTTAATCAATAGACCCAAGAAACAGTAGCCATTAACAGTTTAGAGATCATTCAACTTAGCTTACATGTAATTGACAGGTTAAAGGATAATAAATATTGCCACCCTGTCAAAACCTAATACTTGTGGGACAATGGGCAGGCCACTAAAACAAACAATACGGTGGGCCAACAAATACCAAGTGCATCTAAAAATCAGAAAAAAGTAATTTATTTGCCTCATAAAGCTATACATAATTTATTTTTTTAATTAGCATCATAACCTAATATCGTATTTCTTAAATATTGGGTGCCATGTAATACTCACAATCTGCAATAATATTATAGATGAGGGTGCTATGCATCATCAAAAGATAGAACAACAAAGAGAAGCAAGTAGTCACTTACAGCTCCATTTTTCCCAACTGTTAAAGCCATCTGGAATATAATTTCCATTGCATCTGGCATCTCTGCTTCACCTGAAAGTCACAAAGACTATTTAACAGAGGCTGTGGAACATAAAATCAGCTGCAATATAAGGCAGGAACAAACCATCCGAATGTTGGACAATTTTAGATAATTTTTCTGCTCGATCATATGCAATAAGAAATCCTCTCTCAGCCCAAGAGAAAATTTGTAATGGCTTTGTGAAATCCAATTCTTCAAAAATATTTTGAGAGATGCCATCCCATTGAAGACGTTGCTGGTTGAGAAAGTCTGCTTCAGTTGTTGACGCCATCATTGTGTCACACAGCTGAATAATTACTTTCCAAATAGCTAATATCACCAGTTCCAATGAAAACGACTCCAGACTCAGTTTGGTATCAAGCTGTAACCATCACAAAATTGTCAGCAGCAAAATTTCCTTTTTTTTCCTGAGGAAAATAAGGGAATTCATGTCTCTAACAACGGTGTAGTTGCCACATTAGTTGAAAGGTTTCTTTCTAAAGCCTTAGATGGAATATTGACGTGTGATGGAAATAACTAGCCAAAAGTCAATGACTAATTTGAAATTAATAATAAAACTAGGAATGTAATCCATTATCAAGCAAAAGAGACAAAATGTTATATACAGGCTTTACTTATATATCATCTTATAAATATTCATTACTTTGTTTGCTTGAAAATTATACACAAACATCAGACGGGTCATTAAATAAGAAAATCAATATGCTACAGACAGATCTTTTAAACGTGAATTAAAATAAAGATCATGGTGCCGCTAAAATAAGAGTACAGAATACACCATCTGATCCACTTCATCTAGTTTTCCTAATTTCTTTTTTGTAAAGAATCATGGAACGTTTGTTCTTTGATATGAAAAGGTAAATTAGATTGTGAAAAATATATAAGGAAATCTCCAAATTATAATTCTTGAAGAACTATTACAATCTGCAACAAAAAATAAAGTTAAATCAGAACTTACATACCTTTTCTTGAGTTAATTCTGTTAAAGCATTGATATATTGGCTTAATAACTGAATCCTAGGGAAAGGATGCACTGATGTTGTCCCATGCAATTCTTCTGATGCAGTAAAAGAAGCTTGTGACAGTGATGAAAGCGAAGGAACATGGCTGTCCATGGTATCTGGATGATGTATTGAAAGCACAGGTCGCTCCTCAGATTTAACTGGACCTATATATCCTCTTCTGGTCATATTCAATCTGCAATTAGGTACCATGCTTGTGGAATTTTCATTCAAGGATGGCTCCAAAGAAACTGTACAAGTCTCCATGGATGCAAAATTAGCATGAACAAGAACATAGTCTTGTTCGATGAATTCCAATGAGTCAGCAACTGAAAAACAAATTAATATCGTAAAGATCAGTTTAGGGTAGGCAACATTTCTGGCAGTCACCACTACCTCTTATACTATTTAAGCATGTAAAACTCTTATCCATGCTTGCAATCTTCGAGTTAGAAACATTTGATAAATGTGATGGCCCAGTGTCATCTACACCAACATCTAGAGCGTTTTCAGATTCACTAGGTGTCTCAAGTGTCCTAAAAAGCAACATAATTGCATTTAGCTTTTACAAAAATTAAGGCTATGAAAGGTAAATAAGAAATTCAGATAGCTGCATTTTATTGTACTAAAGCGGACTTTTCTGTGTGTCAAAAAAAGAAAAGCTTTATTTAAAAATCATTAATCACTAGGTATTAAATTGCAAAAAACACAAATTGTAGTTTCAAGTTAACCTTGGTGAGGTGAGGAAATTGTGATTGAAGAATTCTTCAAATGACAGCCTCTCAACTGCAAAATAATTTGAACTCAATGTTATGGCTGCATGAATCAGAAACAAGTCTTCAAATTGTCCATAATTATGTGAAAACCAATTTTTATATTGAATTCCATAAAAAGGAGAATTTCGGTTTAAAATTTATAAATGTAACAAAGAAGTGATAACTAACAACATATCACGAGCACATATAGCCTACATGATCAGGAAATAAACTTTTATGAGAATAGAATGTTTTATCCAATAACAATAATTTTGCTATTTTTCAAATGCCAATTTATTTGACATGCTATATATGCTAGAAACCTACTAATTGCATCAAGTGCCACTTATTTTAATGCAGCAACAGCAACATGTCTGCCCCAACTTCTTAGGGCCAGTCCATGGATTTTATCCAACTGTAGAATTATATGTAAGGCCATATTATCGCTAAAACTCAGGGTATTTAAATCTCCTATAATGGTATTTAAATTTTCTTTGGTCTTCCTTTTTTCCATTATCATTTATCGGACCAGTTGTTTTAATTTTCTTTAAACATATTCATAAATTCTAACCTCGTTTCTCCCATTATCATCTATGGAAGTTTCACAAAATGGACTTCACAAACTTTATGACCTTGTACTAAACCTATAATCCATAAAAATATCCACATCTTATATTCTCAATTTTACTACATTGACTTGTTGTTTGTTGTTCTTTACTAGACAACACTCTCATAGTCTCATATAACATAGTTGATCGTCTGATATTCTTTAAAAAAATTTCTTTTAGTAATGACACATGACAATAGAACAAGATTTTGAAGTCATATCCATTTTAACCATCTAATTTTGTATCCTGCAAATAATATCACTTTAAGTAACCAAGATCCAGCTTAGCAATTCGATACTAGGAAGGATATCCTTGTTGTCTTGGAGTCTGATCCTAACTCATTCATGTTCTAAATAATTTGAATGTGGTAGTTCATTGCTGTGAAAAAAACATGAGCTTCAGTATTAACAAAGAGAACTAGCTGAGTTTCATAGGATTACAAGCCTCATCCCTCATGAATGCATTATAGACCAAAGACCATTAAGAAAGGACCAAGTTAATAGATAGCAGTGCTCATAACGGAAGACGTTCTTATTGTACTAAAGGAACCAAGTTTGGTATAACATTTTAAGTTTGGATCTTATATTGGGGTTGCAAGGTTAAAACAAAGTCCTACATTGCAAACACATGGAAAATATCATAGGCTTATAAGGGAAGATATTTCCATTAGTATAAGGCCTTTTGGTCAAAAACAAAACCATGAGAGCTTAGACCCAAAATGGATAATATCATACATTGTGGAGATACCTAAATTCCTCCAGTCCTCACAATTATCAGAGCCCGAACTGCTAGAAGGTATAACCGCCGACTGTGCACAAGAGCTATGGTTTAATCGAGCCATGTGAGTAGAATATTGACCTCGAACAAAGGAAGTGGGTACTACCGAATCCAGATCAAGAGGACCATACACTAGGCAGGAAATCCTGGTTGATAGTCAGGCAGAGAAGCTCTAGTTGCGGCTAGGCAATGAAGTCCTAGTAGGTCGGATGGACCGAGGAGCAGGAAGATCTAGTGGGTTAATGATCGGACGTCAAACAAATAAACTTTCCGCTTGAGAGGGTCTAATCCTGCATTGAAAAACATGGTAAAGATCATGGACTTATAAGGGAAAGATATCTCCATTGATATGAGGTCTTTTGGGTAAAACCCAAAAATAAAACCACGAGGGTTTAGACCCAAATTGTAGTGATATCTAAATTGCTTCGGTCCTAACATCTTATCATTTTGAAATCACATCAAGACATGCAACACATGAAAAGAACGCCATGAGCAGCATTTACTTCCATTGGATATCAAAAGAGTATGAATGACAACAAGACTAGAGAACCCATGCCTTGAGAAGACACCAAACCAGTAACAAACCGAGCACGTCAAAGAAATGCGCTGGTGCAATCACATAACGCCTGCTTGTAGTTGGCACCAAAGGGATGGGCAGCGTTTTAGTAGTTTTTATAGGTGCAGAAAAGAGTAGGGACTATTCAGATAAGTATAAATGAATCAGAAATATTTTTAGAATGGATACAAGTAATATAACCACATTTGGTAGCACCATTATATTCTGAGTATAGACTTCCAGAACATAAAAGTAAATCACAAATGTTTATTGATTCCTATACTATAAAAAGGAGGTATGTTAACTGGCATGCGAGAGACTTTGACTGGCATATCCCACTTCAAGTAATTAACAGGGGTTCTTTTGGTAGTATAGACAAGGTGATTTTGCTTAGGCACAGAATATCAAACCTTGATATGATATTATTATCTGAAAATTGTTGTTACCCTAGAAACATCCATTATGTGGTTTAAATATTTGTAAATTGGCGTGGGATTTGAAGTCAACTAACAGGTGAGGTTAACTTGGAAACACTATGGAGCTTCGTAAAAACCATGTAGTCAACCATGGATGAGTGTGTGGAATCAACATTAAGGAGAAAACTAGGTGACTGGTGACTCAACAAAAAATAAAAGCTTTTTAACGTTAAATAGGCCTAAATAGATATCAGATAGGTACCAAATATGTACTGGATAAATGACTAATGTTACAAAAGATTTGTGAGTATTAAACAGAATAATAGATATTAAGCACTAAATAGGAGTTCAAATGTTCGATATTGAATTGATCACTTATGTTTTAGGTGGACTATTCACTTTCTATTTCAAAATTATAATGTATATAGGAATACTTTTCCGATGTGGCTGATATTATCAATTTTTGACCAGTTTGACACCTATATCAATTCAGCAAACCTTACTTTTAACAACAGAATCAGATGAAGAATATCTACATTTCCATGAATGGCCTTTGGTAGTGCTACCGGGCATATAAGCAAACAAATATTTAATAACCATAAGATATAAATACAGGGTGATTAATTTCTCATTAATACTATGACAAAGAGAAATGAGTAGTTAACCTGGATTCCGACAGAGAAGTCTCCTGCAAATGTGTGTACAATCAGGATGTAAACTCACATCTTCTGGAAAATGCAGTTCATGAGATGCCATTATATTCAGAAAAAGCTGCAAATGACAGCAAAAAAAGAAAGGAATCATTAACAATTTTATGAGGTTAACAAAGCAATAGTAAAGAAATCAGCAACCTGGCGATGCGTATCACCATCAAAAGGTAGCTTCCCAGTGACCAGCTGGAACAGAATTGTTCCAACACTCCACAAGTCAGCCTGCATTTGACAAACAGTTCAATCTATTAATAACACAGACAATATTTACCAAAATATTTTAGCATGTTCTCAAGCTTATCTTGGCATCGTATTTTCTGTCCTGAATTATCTCAGGAGCCATGTATAAAGGAGAACCACAAAATGTGTCAGCTAACCCTTGAGGCATTAAGTATCTGACAGAATGTCATATATCAGAACTAGGAGAAGCAAAGGAATAATAGGAACATAAATCAGGTCAATGACAGTAAAACAATAACCCAATCATGAGTGCAAACTATCAGGCGGTTGAATGTAGGGATTTTAGCCTTTAATTAGGTCAATGGCAGTAATTTCTATAAAGATGCTCCACACAAGATAGCATGACATAACTTGTAACTTTTGTTACTGCAGCGTTGGCCATCTCTATCACTTTTACCAACTGATTGATGATCAGCTATAAAATTCAACCTTTGTCCAACATAAAAACTCAAGAAAACCCAAAATAATGAGGGTTGAAGGAGATATGCCTGGGAACTTAGACAAGTGGAATAAGAAAAAAAAAGGGTTAATCAATGCATATGTTCAAATCAAATTATGCAGTCAAAAGAAGGTCATATCCATCAATCAATACAATATCATTATATCAATCATGAAAGTGTTGAATACCAGTCAAATAATACACATCATCTGCCTATGATTATCTAGACTAATAACAATATTAGGATATCTTATGATTCTATGACCAAAATTTGACTGAGCGATTCAGACCCTATGTAGGACATAAATTGGATTGGGATCTCATAAATACACATCAATCCTGACAAACTTAACTTCATGGAATATATACCTACAACATGCACATTTTAAAGATTAACATCCACTAAAAGTAGACCATCTTTTACAGAGGGGGGTTATGCTGCGCCAGCCCCCTGCGTGACGACACTGCGCGCGTGAGAGAGGTGGCCGATGTGGCAAGAGGAGGTGCCCCCCCCCCCTTTCGGCGTGCAGGGCAGGGGCGCAGCATAATGCCCCTGATCTTTTACATGTCATATCATATAAGAAAATTTTCAATTATATGAGAAATCTTTTTATCTTTCAAGTAGATTCTAAGTTTGAAATGTTTGTAATAATACTAATGCAGAGAACCTATCCTACACTAGTATTATGTTTCAGGATTTTATGATCCTAACCTACAGTTCAATCCTATAAATATTTTACTGTGCTTAGGATGGATCTCTCCTAAAAACCATTGAATATTAGTATCTATCTAGTGCTGAGATGCAACGAAGGAGCAATATAAGAAATCAATATCCAGAAGAAAGCAATGACATATTCCAATGAACCTAGCTCTTTGGGAGGATTTCAATCCTACAACCTTGAAACTTGTATAGTAACATCTAACTGCTTCTGAGATGCAACCCAGAAGCAATGTAAGAAAATATTACCAGCAGAACGCAACAGTACATTGTTATGCATAAAAGTGAAAATGCATGTTATATTGTTATCTTAGTAGTGAATTTTCTCCATTGTACGATTTAATAGTAATGTTGCTAAAAGTATAACAAAAAAACATTTCATTCCTTCGTAATGAAGATCAAACCTTCTATTCAATCTACCCAACTTAAATTCTAGACAAAATTCTTTTTTCATTTTGTTTTTTAAGCTAGCACCTGATATCTAGCCCTTCGGACCGACTACTCCTAGGAATGACCGGCCGATCCTACATAAGTTTCCCACTAATCAATAAATATGGAAGCGCTCGTAGTGGGCGGCTTAGCAGCCCAACATCACAAGTTTGTCATTCCACTAGAGGAAAATGCCTTGTCGTAGCTGGGAATCGAACCATGGGTGCTTGGGAGACTGCATGGGTGCCCTGCCACTGCATCGTAGCCCAAGGGGCAATTCTAGACAAGATTCTTGAACAAGAAGTAAAATACATCTAAACATACACAAAATAGAATGAAGAGATCTAATGCCTGAATAAACTGCCTGGTATTTGTTCATGTAATACAAAGATACAAAGCCTACACTTGCAAGCCCGAGCAATAAATAACTGGGTCGTGGAATTGCCAATAAATACTGTTTTATGAATTGATGTTCCCATACATGACACCAATCAGAGAACTAACTGAAGTCACTGCACTAACTGACATAACGAGAACAATAAACCAAGTCATCAAATTAATATAGAATGATAAACTAAATCAATTTCTCACCTTGCAAAACCAAAATCACCAATCTTCAAAACTGCAGTTTCATCATTAGTTGATAACAGAAGGTTCTGCATATTTAATGCAAGACCGTAAGTGCACACCGATAACAAGAATGTCTCTCTAGCATAGCAATACAATCTCCATATACCATAAAACCAACATGAAGGATAAATAGCAAAGCGGAATCCACCCAAAGGATGAACCTTTTCTAATTTCAATACCAAATATTTCTGGGTCTTCTTGTGAATTTGACAACCAGTGTCATAGAGTTTAAGTCAAAATTCTCAATAGAAGTGTTATATTTTGTTTCTAAAGCCTTCCATTTTTTGATTATACTTGGTTTTATCTACCACTAAAAGGATTTAAAATTTTAAAAAATCTCAAGAAATTCTACATAATAATGCAAGTTCTGAAATATAATTTCTCTGATAATAGATGAAAAATATTTTCTTGCTTACTAGATGGGTTTTACTGGAGATTTTCATAGAAAATTTGAATCATCACAAGCACTCGAGAAGTTAGACCTTGGGATGCTAGTAAGTAGCAACCAAAAGTCTCTAATGAATACAATGTTCATGAACAAGCTCGCTACTCAACTCGATAAGATTTCAATAGTGTTTGTTTAATATGAAACAAATATAAATAACAAAAAGAAACGAATGCTATAATAAAATATCATACACAAAGAGTTCATTAACAAAGCTCATACACAACACCACACCCTTAAGTAAAATATCTATGCTGTAATAAAAAAGTAACATAAAGGTTAATTATTGGATCAGATTTTAATTAATTATTAAGGCAATTTTTTCTCTAGTGGAGCTCTAAGCTTAAACAAACTTGAACACAAAACTTTTCTAATAAACAATTTGGCACATAGTTAAGTGCCCTAAATTCAAACCCCATTGAAATTCCCCAAAATTGGAGTGGCAACATAACTTTTAAGAAAATTTCACGGTGAGTTGGGTTGTTAGTAAATCACATTAGAGAGTTTCTAGATAAAATGTTAGAACTCAAAAAACGGAAAGCTATAATCCAAGGATTCCATAATAGATCTCCACACTCCTTCAAGCACATCATATGCAAACTTGTCCAAATGGAGATATTCTTATTGTATGGATTGAAAGAGATAGGCAATATTTAATATCAGAATTACAGATAAAGAACACATACGAGAGATGTGTAACGTAAGCTATTGCAATAGCAGCTCATTTGCAATGGTCAGACTTCAGTAACACAATAGTTGCATTTTGACATTTGTTAATGGGTTTTATATCAACCTCTTCTAGGTATGCAATCCTTGATTACCATCTTCTATGGATCTCTAACATAGAACCCAAGAAAATCCTTGAGTTGGCATTCTTCCCTATGTTAATCTCCAAGTGTCCACACTGCTACATGAACCCAAGAAAAACTGATGAAGCCAACTGCCAATGGGTATAGCTAAATTATGTATTTACAAGTATTTAATTAGTGAGTGAGAATATAATGAATTGGAAAGGAGAAATCATTCTCATTGTTTTATATAAGCTTACATAGACAATTGCTTTATGATGTCTTCTTATAACTGATTTTTCATACACTGAAAATAGTACCTTTTATCCAATGTACTTTATAACGCTTTAGTTCAATGTTCCTAAAATGATGAACAGAAAACTCATCATTACCCTCAAAGCATGTTAACCAATTTGAAAAGGTGAAAAAAATGAAAAGGCATTAGAGGAAAAATCTACAGCAAAACATGATGTAATACTGTTCTTTCTTCTTTTTTTTTTCTTTTCCTTTTCAGGGTAATGCAAATAGCTTCTCTGATAAAATTGAAACTAGCAGAACGTGTGAAGTTATATTTGCATCTCAGCACAAATAATAACCAAAAAAAAAAACTAAGGATAGCAATCAAAAGGGGGCCATCTACCTGTGGTTTGAGGTCCCTGTGAATGAGATTATTCTCGCGCAATACTTTCAATCCTTCGGCTGATGAACGATTCAACATAAACACAGAAATGCAACCAACAATTCGACATCAACAATGCAATCCAACAACAGAAACCATTCGCAGATAATTTCCCAAAGAATGAAAACTCTAAAACGAGACATTTGATGAAGGTAGAGGGTAAACACATACCAAGTTGCCTTAAGAAGTGTCTGGCAACATCCTCCGACACCCTCCCACGAATTCCCTGGCGATTTAAATAATCTGCAACGTCGCCACCCGCGCAGTACTCCAACACGAGAAATATCTTGTCCTCCGTCTGTTCATTCGAGTCGTTCCAATATAAAATTCTTGTCCAGACAAAAGACATAGATAAGGCGATAAAGCGTAGAATCAACAGAGGCGAACATAAGAAAAAGACCTGGATGGCCTGGAAGAAGCGGACGATGTTGGGGTGAGAGATGTTGCGGAGGATGCTGACCTCCTTAAGGAGGCAGTCGCGGACCTTGCTGTCGACCCTGTGCTTGTCGATCTCCTTGACCGCCACCTCGTGCCCGTACTTCCGGTGCCGCGCACGCCACACCGACGCAAAGGACCCGGCCCCGATCTTCGGCCCGAGGATGTAATCGCCCACCAACCGCCCCCGCGCCTCCATCGCCTCTTCCATACGCACTGCTTCAGACGACGCTTAGGGGGAACAGTGCGGGGAAAAAGCGCTCGCTTTCGGTCACTGGCTTCATTGGGTGGAGAAGACGACAACGGAGGAGCCGAAGGGGTTTTGGGTTAAAGGAAGCGAGAGCCGTAAAGGGGGAACGAGGGACGCGGAGAATGCTGAGACCCGTTCTGCTTAAGAGATCGCTGTCTACGCTAATTCAGGACACATCGACTTTCTCATCGTAAAGCGAAGGGCGCATCGAGGTCGTTGATCTGACGCGATTTGATGCCAGAAAAACACCTGTTTCCTGCCGCATGATTAACAGCGCTTCAATTGGTCCCTATCTCGATCGAACGGCTTAGATCGCTTCATCGCTGGTCGTTTAAAAAAAGAAGGAAGAACTTTAAAACAAGTGCTTGACGCGCACGCAACGAAATTATATTGCAAAGTTGATTAATGGTAATTAATGAGATTTTTTTAATTTTGGGCTTCACGAAAATTTTTCATAGAAACCCAGCATCCTAGAATTCACGCTCCATTTGAAGAAATTTTTTTTATAAATATATCGTAACTGAGGATTGAACCGTGGATATCTGAGATAATGATTAATCGTCCTACTACTATACCATAACCCGAAGACACAAAGTTGATTAATGGCGCTTGTTTTATATGTATGTTTGTGTGTATCATTAATCAAGCACTTGTTTTAAAACAAGTGCTTGATTAATGACTAAAACAAGTGCTTTATTAATGACACACACAAACATACATATACATCTCTCTCTCCTTGTAAATGCAATTTAATGGCCAAATGATAAATATGGAGATATATATTACTTAAGATTTCGAAATGACTTTTCCCAAATGATAAATATGAACATATATTATCTAATATTCTGAATTTGAATCCTCTTAGCAATAAATAAATCTATCTTTTGAGGGGTCTATTGACTAAGATACTGTTTTAACAGTGAAAAATCTTATCAATATAATAATATCGTACCTCTAAAAATCTCTTAGAAGGCTTCTGAACATGAGACCGTTTCGACAATAAGTTCACTCACTATAAAAAATTTACCCGGATAATTTTACCTCTACAGACATAACTGAGATGGCAAAAAATTGATAGATTAAAATTAAAAATCTTAGGTTCAAACCATGGGACAAAAGGAACATAAATTTTTACACCCTATGTAAAAAAACTATCTCCTAATTTTTTACCTTCTCACTCATCGTAATTTACCTTTTTTATATTGCTCCTGAGATAAATTGGCGAGGACGCTGAGACGAACATTTCATCTTATGACACTAAATGCAATCTAATCGGAATGTCTCGCACCAGAAAATGGGAATAAAATTGAAGTCCGATAAACAGCAAGCGCAGGTCTTGAAGTTGCTTAGAGTCGAACATCCGGAAACAAAGAAATATTTCCCATGTAATGGGAATAAACTAATGAAACTTGTTGGCATCCCTTTTTCTGCTGGAGCTGGAGCATTTAATAGTCTCTTTCTTGAATTCGTTGAGCGTATCCACTTCCCCTTGCCCGACTAATATAGTCTTTGTCATTGCTGCTATCTTGCCTGATACCTCGCCCAAAAGTTCGACCACCAACGCGTCCTCTTGAGGCCTCAGATGGGTATCCTCTGCCTCTGCCCCTTCCTGAAGAGGAAAAATGACAGCTGTCTTTAAGAAAAATAAATAATGAGTGAACAAAACAAATCTAGAAACAGATGCCAGTATTGTTAATTAGTGTTATTGTCAGATAACAATGATAAACTCAGATCTCATGATAAAGAGATTTAAGATATACAAACCGAAAAGTCGAAGAATGAAAATACATATCAATCAATTACTTAACCTTTAAACTATTTAAAAATCCACCTTAAGACATAAAAATTTATAATTAACAAAGAACTGAAAAAAAAATGAACAATCTATGATGATTTTTAATTATAAAAGATTAAATAACAATTGCCAATAAAATAAATATAAAATATCTAATAAAAACCAACTATTTAACAAAATACAAAATTTAAAATGGTACTCTAAGTTTAATATGAAATCAAGATTTTGATTGCTACACTTAATCACAACTAAGAAATCAAAAGGCACATATGCTAAATGGAAGAGATAAAAATTGTGATCTAAGAATGTGAGAAACCCTCGTACAAAGATTTTTACTGTTTAAAAGAAGCTTTTACTTCTATTATGGCAAAGGTAAGTCTTAATTACTTCATTAGTAAACTACTTAAGACAGATTAACAAGCCCGACCCACAAAGACATTCACAGGCAACAAGCTTCTAGCCTAAAAAATCAGATATCCAACCTTCAGACCTAATTACTTAACTTTGACAGAATTACAAAAGAGACAACTTAAAAGTAAAAACTCATAGTATTCCAAATCAAAAAGCTTCAGAAAACATACTTCTTGATTTGACATTACTATATACGTCGAAGTATGGCAGAAAAATCAACTTTTCAAATTTTTCTGGACTTGTGTGAAGTACTTAAAATACTCCATACAAGTCTTGCAGGAAGCATGACAATCATATATGAAGCCGAGTTTAATTACAAATTAAAATGTAAAGTGGATATGTGGACGTATGAGTATGGAAAGAATAAGAAATGAGAACATTAGAGAGAAAGTCGGAGTTACATCTATTGAGGAAAAATTTCGAAAGACACATTTGAGATGATATGGACATGTACTTAGACGATCAATAAATGCCCCTGTTAGGCGATGTAAAAGTATGATAAATACGCACATTAAATAAGAGAGAGGAAGACCAAAAAAGACTTAGTTGACAACAACAAAGTAAGATAAATTTTATTTAAATATAGATGATGATATAATAAGGGACAGAGCAAAATAGCGTAGAAGGATCCATATAGCCGACCCCACCTAGTGGAATAAGGCTTGATTGTTGTTGCTTTGTTGTTATTAAAATGTCAGAAGCTCTCCAAGTCATATGCTAACTCAATGAACTTTGACTATCAAAGTCAGCTTCTCTACTCCTTCCGAAAAGCAAATATAGACTATAGAAATATGTCCCCTCATAATTTTTGAGGAAAACTAATTACTCCATTCACACTTATGGATTATGGACTTCTATACAAACTTGGGTACATAATTTAGACTCGGTCAAAGATTTTCCAAAGAAATTGGGTGATATTATAACCCAAGCTCTTGACGAAGAAACACTTGTAATATATATATTTGAAAGCTCCCTACCGAAATGGATCTACTTACAAATTGAACCACTCAGACATTCAATCAAAATTCCAGTTGGAAATTGAAGAGTATCTCTCTGATCCAGACCTCAAATGGACAGCACTTAATGATCTGACAGACATATCAACTAGCGTGCCTCAATCCAAGGTAGCAATTGGTTGGGAACGGCAAGATGATTCCACCAATTATCTCCTAGTAGGAAAAACATACACATAAAAGATTAATTGGCCGACAGACATGGGCACTAGATTTCTACCTTTCAACTTTACTACTCAGCACACAATGCTTTATCAGCATGACCAAAGAAAGGTCGAAAAATGGCCAGGAAAGAAACTTGCTAGCTCTGCTACAACATACTTAAACGCTCTAGCCCAAGCTAACATGCGAGCCAGAGCCACCAGCTAGAGCCCCGTCCTTGGACTCCATCGGAGAACAAAACCTTAACAATATGATAGAACTATGAAAGGCATAAGCAATGACATCATTACAACAAAAACGCAAGTCATGACATCTAACAACACTTCTCCACCAACTTGACTCAGTGAATGAGGTTTTATTCTCCATTCTAAGAACACTTCATTTACTAAAGGTAGGGGCATAAAGTATTGGAAAAATGATGTGTTCTCAGAGTGGAGAATAAAGTCTCATTCATTGAGTCAAGTTGGTGGAGAAGTGTTGTCAGACGTCATGACTTACATTTTTGTTGTAATGGCGTTAGTGCTTATGCCTTTCATGGTTCCATCATGTTGTCAAGGTTTTGTTTTCCAATGTAGTCCAAGGACGGGGATATGGAGCCGATGGCTCTAGCTTGCATATTAGCTCGGGCTAGAGCATCTAAGTATGACGTAGCAAACCTAACTAAGCTAGCAAGTTTCTTCCCTGCCCATTTTCTACCTTCCTTGGTAATGTTGATAAAGCATGTGTGCTAAGTAGTAAAGTTGAAAGGAAGACATCTAGTGTTCATGTCTATTAGCCAATAAATCTTTTCTATGTATGTTTCTCCTGCTAGGAGATAATTGGTAGGACATCCTGCCGATCCCATAGCCAATTGCTACCTTGGATCGAGCCACACTAGTGATTCAATTGATCTGCCAGATCATTAAGTGTTGCCCATTCAAGGTCTAGTTGAGAGGGATATTATTCAATTTCCAGCTGGAGGTCATTCATTTCATGAATGTCTATTTTGATTGAATGTATGGCATAGTTGTAAAAATCGCTAGGCGGTAGTCGGACGGAGGATTATCGCCTAGCACCTAGGCGGGGCCTAGGCGTTTTCACTGTTTTCCGGACAAAAATTCCAAGGATACCATTGGAATTTTAGGATGTCAAATATTTCATGAATGGTGCAAATGATAACAGGACTAGAGAGTGTCAATGAGTAGCCTATCATATAAGATATGACTAACAAAATAAAAATTCAAAGAACAAAAAATAAATAACTATTCTAGAAAGTACGGCGAGTCGGCGAGGAGCACGAGTAGGTGGCGCGAGGGCGAGGAGACGCATGGCGGCACTGCGTGAGGGCTTGAATTGCGTGCCCTAATTTCTTCTCACCTGCTTTATTCCAAAAATTCTCAAACAAAAACCAATTTATTATCAAAACGTTAAAAAAAAACTGCAAACACTGAGGCCGCCTAGGCGGCCAGCCGCCACAAACATGTCGATTCACACTTGTATGGAGCGGTGGGGGGCCGATTGGCGCCTAGGCGGCTAGCTAGCCCGCTTTTTACAACACTGATGTCTAGCTAGTTCAATTTATAAGTCGATCCATTCCAGCGGGGAGCTTTCAAATATACAGATTACAAACGTTTCTTCTTCAAGAGCCTGAGTTATAATATCGACCAACATCTTTAGAAAGTCTTTGATCATCTAAGTCATGTACCCAAAGTTTGCGTAGAAGCTCATGATCCATAAGTGTAAATTGAGTAATTAGTCTTCCTCGAAAAATTATGGTGGTCATATTTCTCATAGTCTATATTTGCTTTTCGAAGGAGTGGAGCAATTGGCATTGGCAACCAAAGTTCATTGAGTTAGCACATGACTTGGAGAACTTCTACATTTTAATTTGTAAATTCGGCTTCATATATAATTTCATATTTTCTGAGGACTTGTATGGAGTATTTAAGTACTTCACATAAGTCCAAAAAAGTCTGAAAAGTTAATTTTTCTGTTATGTAGTAATGTCTTTTGGAATAATAGTGGGAAAACCAAGAAATATGTTTTCTAAAACTATTTGCGCCAGAGTACTTAGAGTTTTTTGTTTAAGTTGTCTCTTCTATAATTCTGTAGTTAAGTAATTGGGCTTGAGGCCTGAAGGCTGGATATCTGATTTTTCAAAGATGGGAGCCTGTTGTTTGTGAATAAATCTTTGTGGGTTGGGCTTTTCCATCTGTCTTAAGTAGTGTACTAATTAGAGATTACCTTTGCCATAATAGAAGTAACGGCCTTTTTCTAAAGAGTAAAAACCATTGTACAAGGGTTTCTCACATTCTTGGATGACAATTTTTACCTCTTCCCATTTAACATATATGCCTTCTGATTTCTGAATTGTGGTCAAGAAGTAGTTGGACAAGACGTTGATTATAGCAATTTTGTAGTTGTAACTTCCCAATATAGTAGGTATATTCCAAATGTTATCAAGCAATTATGTATATTGTTAAGTCTCTCACGCGAGGCAAAATGAAACGGGTCCTCATGTCTTGTAAACTGTTGATGTTCTTGATTGTCAAATTTCATTGTTAATAGCCAATTAAGATTTAATATAAAAATCTAGATAAGGTATCTGCTAGGGAATTATTTATTCCCTTAATATGTTCCCAATGAATTTTTAATCCTCTATTGATAATTGTACATGTAAACTTAAGCCATAATTTTGTACTTAAATTGTTTCGTAATCCTTTTGTTTGTTGCCTATATTTTACTATTGCTTCACAATTTGTTCTGATAATAATTTCTTGTTTGTTACGTATAAAAGCATGAATACATCTAGACAATATATTACTTTTAAAATTTCATAGTCCAGGGAAGTTATGTCTTAGGGTCATATTTTGAGATTTTTATAAGTAAAAGTCGTCCCCATCCTACTATACACCCATCAATTTCTACTATTATGTAATTAATATCTAAAGGAAGGGTTAGAACTGGGATGACTTTTGCCATTTCTTTTATTTGTTTTACCAACTCAACATCTTGTTGGCTAAAATAGCTAGTTTTGACTACATTACGAGAAATGGCGAGAAACAAGTAGTAAATGTTTGAGTATCTTACAGGAAAATGCAATGGCCTTCAACCGTAAAAGAGTACTCTATTGCTTATCCACATTTACAATGTTTGATGGCATAAAAAAAGATTAAACGACAATTAAGACAATCTCTATTGCTTCAATAGTTTGATGGTAGATTCAGCAAGTAATAAATACACAACAGAAATTATGTCAGGGCCCAAACTTAGACTTTGTATGATGAATACATTCTTTACATATAGCTTTTTTTTGTTATTGTTTTACCATTTTTTTTTCTTTTTGCAATTTTAAATTTTAGTCGCTGCATCATGCAAAAAAAACATGAGACACCAAGACTCAATAGTATTGCATAATTCTGAATCATTAAAAAAAAACCCTTCCATTTACTTCTGCAATGACATCTGTATTTGACTACAATTCTTAATGGTTCAAATTGTTCTGTGACTTGGACTCATCCAACCTCCCTACCCTACTCGTATTGACACAACACAACACAGCTATGACATACGAGTCCGACAAGCTGACTTGCTTTCCTAAGGTGGAGATTAAGTGGGGGAGAGAGAATAAAAGGAAGGAGAAATGAAGGAGCATTTGACAAGGAAAATGAAGTGATGTTGCCAGTCATACAATATTGTCAAAGTAAGGTAGCCGGCAAATAATACCCAATAGTGAGAAGAGGGGGTGAGATAAGGTTGCGACATATGAGGATTGTGAAGCTTGTGGGGAGAAACTATTAGAGTTTTTCTAAAACATATTAAGCGTGACGGGGAAGAATAAAAGAAAGGAGAAACATAGGGGTGAAAACATAGAAGAACTGGAGGAGAGAGAGAGAGACCTATTCAATGATGGAGCAACATCATGTCATTAATAATCAATGGAGCAGGCCAGCCGATGATGCTATGCCCAAGTGGCGAGCAACAACGAAGAGAGATGGGGGTGTGTTGTGTGGAGATCCGCAGAATTTGCAGAGCAAACTGATGGGGGAAAACTAAAAGGAAACTCTAAACCACATTATTCTTGCCATGTGAATCAAACCGATTCAACTTGGGTCATCATTGGTTTATTTATAAAACACTCAATCATAAACCACTCAATCTAGATTTGATTCAGACCAAGTTCAAGCCTAAGGCAAACTCAACTTGAATAACATATGATCTAACAATTGAGTCTAAATTCACAATATCATCCCCTAACCACACTAATTCAGTCGTATTAATTGTAATTTCTATTAAACCTTCCTAGTTAACATCTCTAATCTCTAAATTATCAGATTAATAAATCAATTTTAGCTATATAAGATTAATAATGATTAATATTAATATGTATATTTTCATGTCTTTGTACCTTGGCTCCTAAATTTAAATGCATTTTGGACAAGTCCCCATGCTCTAAAGTTTAAAAAAAAAATCACAACTGAAATTTGAATCTATACACAGACACTCATGTTGGATGCTCATTCTTGAATTTGAATAACATAGAAAATTTCGCATTTTGCTAAATAGCCACATAAAATCATACAATCAGAACAAAAATCCAGTCATAATTTTAACAAAAAAAAAAGTGATGTATATATTTAATTCTTTCTCAAGTTTGGGCATTTAAGTAGTTTCAAAAGAGAGGTGTCTGAAATTGGGACTTACTTCCTCGTGATAAACCGCTATTAGGTCTTCTCCCCTCAACATGAATCAATCTCCCATTTAACTGTATTGGAGATGCCTGAAAATGAAAAGCCAGTATGTAAAGTATGTCATTTGAGAGAATCCTCAACATACAACGAGAACTGAAAATTATCTTAAGCAAAATCAAGTTGTCCTCAATATAAGAATTCTGAAAAAAAAACAAAAAAAAAAGCCTATGCTAACAAGATACCAGGATATGAATCTAGAAATAGTTTACAGAAGTAAAAACACTTCATAAATAATAATGAGGATCAAATATATTAATGTAGAGATTTACAGGGCTAGAACACAAACAGATCTGCAATTTTACAGTGGAGATTTATGTACCAATATCATCGGTCAAATAGGTCAGAGCTCAAAACTGGTTTTATAAAGATATAGAAGCTGCAAAAAAGCATGTACACTGCAATAGGCAGGATTCTGATTTCAACACTCGGTCATACTGGTGCAGACTAGACTTAAAATAGGCAAGGATACTGCAAAATACTAGTACATAGAGTTGATATACTCTGATCCTTGTGAGAATAAGCTTAAGATCACATACCTTAAGTGCATTTTGTACACCAATGGAATCTTGATATTCAATGAAAGCATAAAAAACATCAGACTCCTGCAAATTTGCAAGTATAGCTGAGTTAAAAATTAATCAAGATGCATAAAACTAAATCAAAATAGTACAAGAAGCTAAATGAAATCAACCTTCCGGCTTCTAATAAAAACACCTTCTGGTCTCAATTTACCAAAGTTCTTAAAGACTTGCTCAAGGTCTGAAGTCGAGATAGATGAAGGAAGATTTCCAACATAAACAGATCTGGAATCAACTGAGACCAAAACAAATACAATCCTCAAACAAGCTTAAATTAAGATCAGTAGATCTTTCACTAGAGCAGATAAATTCCAGGTCAAAACATAAAGAATATAGAAGTAATTGAATTGATTCACAACCTGAATTTTCAACGAAATCGAAAACTACTTCAGTATTAAGGAAGAAACACAGAATGATGCCCAAGATCATATAATCATTGCATACCAGTTACATAAAGTTGAACATTTGAGGATTGTCCAAACAATTTTTCAGAAAGAAAAAACAAAGCACATAATAAGCAATCAACTTCAGGCAATGAGACTATGAGGCCTGAATACAAATGGGATGGCTGACCTTTTCAAGTGCAAAGTAGAAATTCAGGATTGTTCAAACAATTTTCAGAAAGAAAAATACAAAACGCATAATAAGCAATCAGTTTCAGACAATGAGACTATGAGGCATGGATATAAACGGGAGGGCTCACCTTTTCAAGTGCCAAGTAAAAATTTTAGGATTGCTCAAACAATTTTCAGAAAGAAAATACAAAGAAATGAAGGGAGAAACCTTCATCCTCAACTACCAGAGCCTCCTCAATTGCCTCAGAACCAGAATTCTCAGGAACAATAGCAGGATGGGATTGTGTAAAGGAATGAGACTGTTCCGAAACCACCAGAGATGTCTTTACTACAGGTGATGGATGCATAGATGGACCAGATTGGCCTTTAGCCCGAAGCTGGGACACAAATAACATCAGTCTCCTAAGGAATAACCTGTAAGAAAATATGACAAAGAAATAACTTTTGCATACAATGGAGGCATATGTGTGCTTAGTTGGCTCTCCAACAGGTTCTTCAGCCGTTGCAGGAGGTGGATCTCTTGTGGTCTCCAAGGCAATTGGATATGGCACAGACTCTTCCGCAAAAGATTCACCTAATCTTTCATCCAAAACTGGAAGTTGTTGTGGTGATTCAGGGTTGCTATAATTCTCGACTGTGTCGTTTTCTTCAGCCTGCACTGAAGACAACAAGCCCTGAGCCTGAACTTCATCTTGTAGTATATAGTCAGGAACTGCCAAAATCAAACAAGCTCATGCTCAGTGAAAGAAATAAATGTGTTTGGTAATCAACCTTGTAATATAATCAGGATTACATTACAAGATTGATTACTTTGTTTGGTACAGTTTTAAAACTATAATGTAATGTAATCTGCATTACAAAAACTAATTAAAGTGTTGTAATTTGGATTACAAAGACAACATGTAATCTGGATTACATTACAGGCTCAATTATATTACAAACTAAATTACATTACCCCTAACCAAACTCAGCCAAAGTATTAGATGTCTAGACAAGGAGCTAATTTTTTTGTGACCTATGAAAGGCTATGGACCTTCATTGTACATAAAAATAGACACGGTAGGTATAGGAGACGTTTGTTCAGTTGTCTGACCAAATTCATTACAGAGCAGCAGTCCATTCCCACAACTTTCCAACTCTTAATACGAAACAGCCATATACAGTGGCAAATAACATATTTCAGAAACTTCTTAGGAATTACATGAAGAATTCTTACGATGACAAATATAAGGCAATAACACCAATAATGAAACAGTACCAATTGCTGGCCTAAAATGCTATCACTCTCAACCTCACATTCTGATCACCTACCTTACTTTATTTTCTTTATACTATAAATTGTACATATTAGGTACACAATCAAATTAAAGAGAGATTCAAAACTCACATAATTAGGAACCTACGTCTATGACTAAATGCATCAATATGCCAATAAATTGAATATTCTGACTCTGTTAACAAACATCATCTGTTAATGAAATTAGCTCAGGAAACAATGACATCTCACCTTTAGCATATCAAACTAGGACAAAACCCCATCCTGCTATAATTACAAGGACAAGCTATTCACGTAGCATTCAAAGAAAACAAAACCTGCCGGTGGTTTTCATTCAACTATAACATTAGTTCATAAAGTAAACAACTAATAAAAATTTTAAATTTAACAAATTTAGAAGGAATTTAAATATATAAGAATCTAGGCAAAAACACTTGTTAAAAATGCAAGTGTCACTTTTATTAATAATCAAAATATCATTCGAGATATACTCATTTGAAGAAATTACAGTTCAAGAACATGGGCGGATCAAGGCAAAGCTGGGGTGGGCTGAAGCCCTAGCCAAGATCCGCTGGAGAATGAGGAGCCATGAAGGTTGCAGTGGGGCTGACTGCTCTCAGTCTTCACTGAGTGAGCCGTGAACGATGACAAGCGTCTAGGGAAATGGGGAAAAAGAAGCTTCTGTCTTTGTTGTCTTCGTCCCTTTTTTTATTTTATTTTATAAAGTACTTAGTGGATCGTTCTACCAACTCCTTATAAAATAAAATAAAAATGTCATCTTATTAACTTTGCAACTGACAGGCTGCAACCCAAGTCCAAGTGTTAACCAATACTTCAATAAGTAATAGTCTAATAGTAATTTTATAATGTATTAATTTAGTATTTTATCATTTTTTGATGTCGAATTGAACTTTTTGTTATTAAATATATTTATTATGTTGTAAAAAAAAATTAGCTAAAAATTATCTCTGGATCCGGCCTTGTTCAAGAATGAGTTATAATCTCATTTACAGAAATTAGTCTGCTAAGCAATAAGCATACTGCAGAATATGCTAAAACTTCTTAATGTACAGAGAGAATCAATCAGTTTTTAAAACAAACATAAAACCCATTTTATATATATATGTATATGAAAGGGAGCTTTGGCGCAAAGTAAAATTGTTGTCGTGTGACTTGGAGGTCACAAGTTCAAGTCTTAGAAACGTCTTGCAAAGCAGGGTAGGACTGCATACAATAGACCCTTCTTCGGGACCCATATTAGCGAGAGCTTTTGATTAATTTGTATAAGCTGTCTTAACCATATAGCATTTGTTATTGATAATGTACATATGTGTTTTTTTTTCAACATGCTCCATAGGAAGGTACAAATTTGAAATGGAAGCAAAAATTAGTTCTAAGCAAAGAACAGAACCAGTCTTTGCTACTAATAATGTGTCACTGAAAAACAGAAATGACTTGTGGATGTGTCATATATCAAAATATAGCATATTATTTGTTCATATACAGAGTTTTACATCCATAAATACTTTTAGTTTTTAACGTGCAAGAAACAAGGAAAAGAAATAACATCCAAGCAAATTTGAGCCCTAAGCAGATGATAGATTTAGTATTTTCTATTAAACAATGTGTTCATGAAGAAAAAATAATGACATATTTTCTCAAACAGAATATTACCTGCTTCTGGTACAGGACTTGACATGTTTAACTTGGTCCCAAAATCAGTCTGAGATACAAGGGTTGCAGGGTGCTCATAAATATGTTCCTCCTCAAGGAAGTGAAACATGTCATTGAGAATATAATATCCTTTCTCTTGGGGAGCAAGAAAAAAGGTCTGCACAAATTTCCTCCTAATACTATAATCCTCCAACTGCACATAACCAGAAACCATCACCAAAACTCCACCATTCAAAGACTCCAAAGAATGGGCAGACTTAATCTCTATCCCCTTAAAATTAAGGCACATAACAAGATGATGAATTTGCTGCAAAATGTTAGCACAGTGTTGTCAGTAGTGCAGATTTACAACCTTGTATATTCAAGGAAGTCTCAAGAAAAAAAAATCAGCAGCATACAATTACTAAAAAGTTAAAACATAAAAAAATGATAATTACTATTGTAAAGGCAATGACGAATTAAATTTTCAAATGAAGATTACACATCAAACCTGTGGTCATAACCACATACAGCCACCTAAAATCAAGACAATTTTACATGCAAACAGATACCATGTGACACTAGTATGATAAAATTTCTAATTTTCAATTATCAATCAACATCATGATATATTTGTTAAACAAGGATGGTGACATGGTACCATAATACTACAATAGTAAGATAAAAAAAAGTATCTCAAATTTTAATTTAATTACTAAAATCAAATAATTTAAAATTTTCTCAAGCAACCTCTTAAAACTCTTAATCTCAATTTGTAATTTATCTATTTATTTAAATGTAAAATTATTAACCAAACCTCCCAAAACAATCAATTGTAATTAATCAATGTTATTTTTTCAAGCGGCGAAAATTGGTGAAGCATGCAGTGGCTGTTCATGCTAAGGTAACAGCAAACACTGGAGTTGCAAATGCACGGACAGTGTTAATGCATGGGTGGTGATGCATGAGGGAATTCTTCACAAATCAGTGGTGACAGCATGTGATGGAATTCAATGATAAGCCAGTGAACATATAGGTAATTTGTTGAAAAAACTATAGTGTTAATTTAGTAATTAACCAATTATTCCTGTCCACCACTTTGATTTGGGTGGGCCTTGTCCCAACTGATTGATCATCATTCAAACAAAACGACCAATGAATGGAATATAAGTTCATCCATCCTTTGACTTATATGTCCAAATACGTTATAAATGATAAGGTTATGTATTATATTTAATTAATGATCAAATTGTTATTGTATACATTCTGATGACATTTTACTATAATACACCATAATTATGAAAAGAAAATTCTTACCAACTATAGCTAGTGTATCACACATTTACGGGGACTACACTTCTTCCTAATATGATTACTATATTATATTTACCATAAGACCTATTCTTAATGACAGAAGACAATGATCCTTAGTCCTTACCTTATTTACTTGCTATTTTGTTCGGTTCTAAAACTTGAATCATTCACCACAACTGACCAAATATACATATATCTAAATTTCTAGTTAATTAAATAAAATCGTCACCTATACACATTCAATAGCACCCCGCATAATGTTGATGGAAGTGAGTGCTGCTGAAAGATTGCTTCCTACCACTTGAGTGCCCCTCAATAGCTATGTCGCTATTGCTCCTACCACTCTCCATGTACCACCAGAGTTGCTCTTCTACTCTGCCGTCTCTCCACCAGTCCCAGCCAAGATAGGTTCCTCTGCAATCGTGTGAGACTTATTATTCTTGATATATTTTTTTGATTTTTTATCAATTATTCTTCTTTCAGCGTTTAGTCCCCTGTAGTCTTCAAAAGTTTCACCGTTTGAAACTGATTCATATTCAAGCTCAACTCTTTCAATTTAATTCGACCTAACAAGGTCATTCTTAATCTAACTCGACCAATCCAGAATAGTGTCACTGATTTTTCCTACCATGGTTTACTCAATTACAAGAGGAAATATTGCACTATATATATACATATAGTATATATAAATCTGTGAATTCCACCAAACAACTAAATGGAATAAATGCATCTCATATTGTTATTGTGATTATGAAAAAAAAGTTATAGATGATATTGTTCCATTCCCAAACAGCAGTTTGTGCAAATACTTAATAGACTCGTCATTTTTTTAAAAAAAATAAAAAATAGAAGCATTGATTTACATTATGAAATCATCAAGAAACACACATCCGATTTCAACCTCCATGCCCCAGCCCAAAAACACAGGAAAAGGGAAAGCCATAATGGTCTCTAAGCACTTGAAAATTGAAATTAAAGATTTAACTACCAGAATATAGCATGGATTGAAGTCTATGGATATAGAACTTATTGATGAAAATTATCATCATTACTAAATAATAATATCAGAAAGAAATACAAGGCAAAAGTAGAAACTTTAACTTTGTCAAAATAACAAATTGAGGGACCAGAAGCATAGGCATTCAGGCATTCATTTTTCTTCTGCATCTTGACCAAAGAAATAGATAAGACTTAAATCAACCAAAAACATAGACTTGAGAGAAAAATGCATTAAGGATGATTAGGTTATTGGATTTATGAAAGAGGGGCAAGAATAAATACTAAATAATACTATGCTAGTAGAACTATTGTGTAATAAAATCATGAGGAATACTAATGACTTTATGTCAATTAACATAACCATTCGATAACAATTTTAAGCTTCTTTTTATTTTTTTAATTCTTCTTGTGTCGGATAAATAAGCCCTAAATTTGCTTAATGTTTGGTCCAAGGTTCGTAGAATCGCGATCCTACACAGGATCGATTTGGGGTCAGGATCGGATCGGTCAGGATCGGATCGTAAAATCGTACGATCCTATCAAAAACCCTTAAAATGAAAAAATATACAATTTTTATTAACACTATAATGAAAATAATCACGTTTAACTTCAAGAATATTCTATTTATTACAAGATGATCCAATTTAATTGTCAACCTATTAGATAATAGACATCTAAAGACTCATTATTTTAGAAAAAAGATATAACATAATATTATTAATCAAAAACTAACTAAAAAATAATTAAATAGATATTTAAATAATCTTAAAACCCTAACACTAACGATGTAAAAGATAAAAAAAAAATAAAAAAGATTAATAATCTTCTGGGCCTCTGAAAAGGCTTTAAACAATATTTTTTGGGATTCAATCTTAAAACTAACTTGTAGATCTTTGAACGAGTTTCAATTTGATATATTATAGGTCACGTGGTTCAATCCGAGTCAAAAGTTATGACCTCTTAAAGCTTTCATCGATCCTGTTCCGATCCTGTTCCGATCCTGTCCGATCCTGTCCGATCCTACCGATCCTGCTGCGATCCTGCTACAAAAAACGATTCTGCGCAATTCTAGATCGTTTTGTGATCCAGGATCGTACGATCGTACGATCCTACAATCCAGGATCGCGATTTTGCAAACTATGGTTTGGTCCATTATTTGCATTGATGCATTTAGAATTTATTTGTGTTTTAAAATTAGCATTTCGTTATGTCAGAATCACAGATCATGTATTCATAAATGAACATATTTTCGCTCATTCATTTAGTACAGAATTCATGTTTCAAAACATGTTTGGGTGCATTATTATGTTATACCCAGCATCGCTATCCCCTGAGTGAATCAGAACTGCTCTTCGTTTATGGGAGAATGAATGCATCTTTTTTTGAAGAACTGTATCTCTAAGAATATACAGCACAAAAAACATAATAAAAAAATGGGACGCAACAGAAAACTATGCATACCGTCATTACTTAGAAAACTTGTACGCTGCGAGAAGGCAATTTCATCCCAAAAAATATAGTGAAAGATCTAGTTTGCAAAAGAAACCTACTGAAAAATGAACAAAGTGAAAATAAATACGATCACTAAAATTAGATACTCGTCCATAATCGCATATACGATACTTTTTTTGGTTTCATGCCATAGTGATAACACAACTTTTTCCAGTGCGCAATGATACAGAATAGAATCCAATGAAAACCAAAGGGGGGAAGGACTCGGATTTGCTAAATAGTACCACCATCCCAGTCGCAGATTCTGTTGCAGTCCCATCAACACGCACCATGGAACTCCCTTCCGTGTAGAACTGGTGTACTAGTTCCGGCTGCTGCTGGAGAATCTGATAGTAATGCTCCAAGAAATACGCGCCAACCTGCATCAATAAAGGAATTCAAGCCGATACTCAAAAAAGTAGGTGGAAACACTTCATCGCCCCTTTTCCTCCAGTAACGCACTGCATGCCATCGATTGGAGTACCTGGACCGCGCTGAACTGACCCGGGTAAAGAGAAGCCATCGCTGCGCATGCAAAGTATCGATCTTACAACCCTAGATGTCCGAACCCAGGGATCCAACCGTAAACCCACTTTCTGGATTCGATGGGGTATATTTCCAGAGCAAGCAGCGACGGGCGAGAAAAACGGCGAGGAGAGGAGATTTCTTCTGGATTGGATCCGCTCTAGATTTCCACCGACTCAGCCGAGTATAGCTTGCCCTTCGATGCCCTCACTCGCCCTTTTCTCTTCGGCTTCGCCACAAGGGGAAACAAGGAGAGAGATCTCGAAGCAGCACGGAGCCGATCGGTGACGAGATTGGCCGGAGCTGGCTCATGATAGGGCGACGCTAGCCGTTGGATTGGTGGGCCCGCTCAGACACCAGTTGAATGCCCTCACTTGCCTGCACGTGCTGAGCATGTGATTTATACCCCATTTTAAAATCACGCGGCCGGAAAACTAGTTTTCTTTTCTTTTTATTTTTTGGAGGAGTAATTTCTACATTTATGAAAATTAATTCATGGCCATTTTTGACTGGTATTAAAAAAAATACCTTTTTAATTTTTTCCCTAAAAAGTTTTATACAATTTCTCAAGCAAACAGAATTTCCGGCCCATTTGACGTTCAAATGGGCCGGTGTCTGATATCGAGCCCGGGCAGCCATAGACGAAAGCTCCCTATAAATACCTTCGCATCGATAACCCTAATTTCTTCTGCAATTCCGCTCTTCGTCGTAGAGTTCAAGGCCCCGGGGACAAGGCCGGAGAGGATGCCGGCTGGTCATGGTGTTCGTTCCCGCACAAGAGATCTCTTCGCCCGTCCCTTCCGGAAGAAGGGGTACATCCCCCTAACTACCTACCTTCGTACCTACAAGATCGGAGATTATGTCGACATCAAGGTGAACGGCGCCGTTCACAAGGGCATGCCGCACAAGTTCTACCATGGTCGTACCGGTAGCGTCTGGAATGTCACTAAGCGGGCCATCGGCGTCGAAATCAACAAGCAGGTTTTTTTTATCTCATTCATCCGCTATCCATGACTAAATTTCTGATAGTTAATGCTTGAGAGGAGACTTTTTCTGTGAATAATATATATGTCACAACTCTCATTTCTACAATATAAATAAATACGGGATTCTTCGTATCATAAGACGTAAAAGATTTTTTTTTGCTGGCACACAAATGGGAAATACGTGGATTCTGAGACGAAGTTGCTTAAACTGGCTGTGATGGTTTGTTTTAGAATTCATTTAAAAGTGATACCAATAATCGAAAATCCCTTCAAGCCCAAAGGTGGGATTTGATCAACTCTCTTCCATAACCTCAAGTCCGGCTAGTATCATCCCAGTCCTTGTTTGGAGATATTACAATATGTAATTGGAATTCCTGCCCAGTATTTTTAATGATCTTTTTGGCGTCATTTTCTTTTCAAAATTTCTTAGTTGTCCATATTTAAGTAACTTGCAAACTCTTGACAAGCAGTACCTTTTTAGTGAAAATCTTCTTGACTTGTTAGAGCGACCAAGTATTTATGAGGTCCATGAAATTTATCACACGTCATACTTGTGTTCTTAAGGTAATGCCAAATTGGGAGCTCAAGGAGTTTATTCTTAGCTCTCTTATCTACCATCTTCCGGAGGAGTTGCTTGGCTGCCATTGCCTCATGGGCCATCCATAAGATGTACGATAAATACGAACTTGCATGCTCCTGATAGTCAACTTTCTTAAGAAGTGAAATGGCATTTCCAATCCATCCAAACATAGGATTTGATTCTGAACACAAGATTTGAGATTGTAATTATTGAGAATCACTTTCAACTATGGCATTGAATTCGTGGTCCAAAACAAGTTTTTATTCTTTTTTTTTCTCTTGTTTCCACATTATCTAAGATGGCTAGTTTTGCCACTTGTAGTTTGTTTTTTTTTTTGCTGAAGCTTTTGTCAATTGAGCACGATCAATACAAAGCCTTTCTCATGAAGTTGTGTTTTTACGATGCTAAGAAGAATAGAGAAACCAAATTACTTCCTCTTATGCTATTAACTATGAGAAGTGAGGAGTTTGTTATTGTTAGATCAGTTCATATTATTAAAGACCTAAGGGGTGCTTGGTAAGTGGGTTTAGAAGGCGGGAATTGGAATGAAATCTATTTTATTCCCATTTATGATGCTTGGTATACGGGAATAGGAATCAAAATATGGATATGATATCTTTAATTTTATAACCCAACCCCCACTAGGTTATCACTAAACCCATAAACCCCTCCATCAAAACTCATTACCATTCCCATTACCGAATATATACCAAGTGCCCCCTAAATTTCCACTAGTGTGGCATAATGCCTCTTTGTTTGTACACTATCTATTTGGTTTAATTTCCTTTCAGTCAATCTTTTATGATGCTCATGCCATCATGCGGAACATATTCACCTTCCAGTCTGAGTCAGTTAGTAAGGTTGCCTTGCATTTGATCATTGTTTGTTTGACTGTTGAGGTCATATCCTGTTAATATTTGATTGGTTGGTTTAATCCGGTACAGGATTTGCTGGGATCTCTCCCATCAATTTTATGGACTGGTGAAATAACTCTTGTCTATCCAGGTTGGCAATCGGATTATCAGGAAGAGAATTCATGTTCGCGTGGAGCATGTGGTACCTTCCAGGTGCCAAGAAGACTTCCGTGCGAGGGTGAAGAAGAACGACCAACTGAAGGCTGAGGCGAAGGCTAGAGGTGAAATCATCAGCACTAAGCGCCAACCAGAGGGCCCTAAGCCTGGCTTCATGGTAGAAGGTGCTACACTCGAGACTGTCACGCCTATTCCATATGATGTGGTCAACGACCTCAAGGGTGGGTATTAGTATTTCTAGGCCATCTTAGTATAATTTCAATGCTTGGTTTCCAACTTAAGACTTAATTTTGAGTTCTGTTAATCTGGAGATTAATATAACCTCTTGTATTTGAATGCTTGATTTCATCCTCTTTTTTGTCCTTCATGGAAAGACTAGACATGTTTGCTTAAAGTCTTGCTGCAGAAAAAAACATTGCTCGATTTTTATTTGGTGGAGTGAAACCCCAATAATTTTTAATTCTTCACATCTCCATTTGCTTGCTTTTTTTAACGCATTGCTCAGATTAAATGAAAGAGTTAAGAAAAAAAACAAGAAATCCAAGCAATATATTAAATGACAGGGTGCATTGGATTTCCAGTGATCAGTATGATTGTTTACAGTGGCACATGTAATGAAGAGTTTGATATTTCCAGTAGCTGGTACAGAGAAAACTGTACAATCAACAGACCCTGCTAATTAAGGATCAGGTTTCCCAATCAGTTGCTCATCACTAGAATCGTATTCATCTGCACTGGGCTCTTCATCACTTGATTTATCACCTGGAGGAGCCTCTACGTCTTCAGGCTTTGCGTATTTCTGACAGTATTCTGGATGACATTAGAAAAAGGAATGAGAAACTGATAGAGCAAAAGGATAAGCTCAGTGGAGGAGAATTGGAAGCAATAGTAACTCCTTAAATCCCTTTATATCTTAAATAAATGAGATGGATTTCTCAAGTTTTATTAATGGAAAATGATTTCTTTTTATTAATTCTAAAAAATTGAAACAGAGAAAGAAACTATTTGAGTTTGAAATTTAACAATTGCAATGAGACACCAGTGATGTCAATTGAATAAGTTCCTGAGCCAAGTCTAAGGGATTTGGATGTCTTAGTGTTCCTATGAGTTAATAAACAAGGAAAATGACAAACTGATATTCAAACCAATCAAGACATCTTTATACCGGTCACTACCTTTCACTTGAATATTTGATCTATCTCTATCCTTTATACCTTTAATAATAGTTGACATTCCCACGAGTCGAATCTCAGCAAAAACCGTGGATATACCCTCTCGATAGGGATCATCTATAGTTTTTTGATTATAGATGATCATGGGGTTGATCACATGGGGCGCCTCGAGTCAGCTATGACCTTTAACCTTTTGCCACAATACTAATTGATATTCCTCATAAACTTTAATTTATACATTCATCTTAATTCTCATCTCCATCACATTAACTTTTTCTATGTGATGCTTCCTGATAAAACACTTGAATTCAAGAATGACTGATTGTACCGCACTCACATATTTTATCAAAGTCACTAAAATACACTATATTGCATAAAGATAAGCCCATTAACAAGTCATTATCTAGAGAGATAAAACATGAAAAGCTACCATTCCTATTTCTGAAGTGGGCAAAAATAGACAAAGCAACTAGTTTCATCTTTCTTTGCCACACAATTTCAATATATTGAAGTAAAAGACCAAAAAAAAAAAAACTAACACCCATCTAAGTTTATGCATGAAATCTTCATATTTGTTGTTTCGATATGCTATCATTGTATCTGGTTACCCGAGGAACCAAGTAGAACCTCAGAAGAAAGAAATAAAAAGCTGCCACAAAGATCTCAAAATCTGAATGTTCACAAAGGGGATACTCAAACTAGCACAGTTGCCACAGACATCATCAAAACCATTATTTGCCTCTTAATGTTGTGTCTAGCCACTGTGTTATATATTTATTCCCTCTCATTTCATTCTTTTAAAAGATATTATTATCTAGGAACTAATAGGTATAGCCTCAATGGATAATAAGATGATGGCAAATAGGTTAAGACACCTAAATTTGATAACAAGAGAGAAATGATAAATAAATTCCAAGGATGAACGATAGCTGTCAGAGTGATATCCCTATTGAAGTTTAGAGTTAAGATGATCAAAAAATAGTTTAAGCAAGCAAAATCTTGAACTAAGATTTTTGCTAAACAAAATTACTTAACAAAATCTTTGACCAAGATGCTAAAGGAATACAGGATAAGTTTTCTTTACCATTAGTTATAGGAATTAAGATAAGGATAAGAAATGAACTAAATATATCTGAAAATTAATTTGGTTAAATGTTTAGAATATCAACAACATATGTCATAATTTAAAAAGACAAATAATAGAGAAACTAAGCAGACAAAAATAATTATACAGATGTTTACGGGAAAATCTGCTCTGGAATTCCAGCTCGGAAGTCTGCATTCTGCATACAAGGCAGCTCAGGCCACTTAACAGCTAAGTTAAAATTATTTTATAATTTTTAATTTATTTTTAAACTCTCTGACAGTATCTCCTACATGTCCTCTGTCCCTTATCAGATCAATAATTTTGTCGAGTATGCCTCTCTGTCTTATCAGTAATTTTGTGCACTTTTTGGTGGTTGATAGTTGTCGTGATGATTGACACTCCCGTAAAAACTGATAGTGAATGACTACATGTCAATTATATCTTTATTTTAATTTTTTAAATTTTCAATTGTGTTTTATTTATAATTTAGGATATAATATTTAAGTTTTAGATTTAATTTAGAATGTATATAGTATTTAACATTTGAATTTAGGATTTAGGATATCATATTTAAGATTTAGGTTTTGGATTTTCAGCAATTCCAGCAACCAAATCAATCATTTGATCAGCCCCAACAGTTTCAATTTCAAAATTCGCAGCCTATTTATAATTTTGAGCAACCTAATGCTACATTTCAAGTGCAACAGGAGATCCACGCCAATCAAGGAGATTTTGAGGATTCTAGTGAGCTTGAGACTCAACAACAAAGGCTGGAGGAGATATTACAACAACTCTTGCAACAACAAAAATATGATTCTACTCTTAAAGACTTTGAAAGACGCCTTGGACAATTGGTTAATCAAATGAATCAAATGCAAGCCCAAGAATCAAGCCAATCACCTTCTCAAGCTACTCTTAATTCTAAGGGGCATGATTGTGAACTAACTTTGAGGAATGAAGAGGTCGTTTCAAGTTTAAACACTTCAAATGCCGATTTCCCTGAAAAATTTCCAGCATCTTATTTCTCCACTCAAAACAGCCCCGGAGTTGATTTTACATCAGTTGTTAGTGACCCTAGTGCAAGCCTAAGACCTTCTTCAATTGATCTTAACTAATAGATTGAACATAGAAGAGATTAAAATAAGCATGTGCTATTGAAGTAACATAAAGAATATTTGAAGCACAAAATTGAAGTCTCTATTACCTTTCACTTTCTGCTCATAAGCAGGTCGATCACGCATCATTAATGCTGCAGCCTCTCCATTCAATGGGTCTGAAGGATTTGGATATAAAAGAAGTTGCGGAAGGAAAACCTCAAATACATTAACAAGATCTGGCAGATATTTCAGATTAGTGCACAAAAATACTGAGAGTCGGCTAATTTTCTATTTTGCACACTTCATTGAGCCAATCATAATGTAGGATGACAACAGTAAGGGGAATATTCTATTACCAAACATGGGACTCCAAGTGTGGTTGATTACATCCAAACAAACTGAACCAGACCTGAAATTTGCCAAAACAAACAAGTCAATTGCCTAATGTCCAATGCTAAAAGTTTGTTTCATAAAAATATGTTAGTTTATTAATTATCATAAAAGAACACTTGCACACTCACATTTCATCTACATTAGGATGATATATCTTACTGACAAATCCAATGGATGGAGATTTGTAAGGATATGCATCTGGTAGTTCCACCCTTACCCTCCAGATCCCTCCTTGATAAAGGCCTGTCATGAGCAACAATCCACTTACCTGATCGATAGTGAAATACCCAAAAAAATAATTGAGTTGATCAAAGTTAATTAATGGCTTTATGTAATTCAATGAGACATCAAAAATAACTAGTTAATCAAAAGCTTCAAACTTCCCTTCGGAAACAGAGAAATTGAAACTTAGAAAAGAATGCGAAATTTTACTCCTCTGTGTATGACAAGAATAAATAAGACATAATCAAGAAAGAGACAGTGTTTTATCTTTATCCTCTCAGTTAACTCAGATCCGCAGGCGAAAAAAAGACTCTCCAAAAACAATCAGAAGATCCTGAAGAGACAGAGATGGTAGAATCGCAGAGAAAAAATATAATATACTCTCGTTGGGGCCGTGGAAATTCACGAAGAATTCCTGCATCCCATCGTTCACCATCTCCACCTTATAGTCACTCATCATCCTACAAAACCCAAGAAGCGAACCAAAATCAAAAAGGGGAAACCCAAAGAAATTAGATATTATCAGATTAAACCCGTTTGTTGTTCGAAAGACCTACAGTTTCATCAGGTCCATCTCGCGGCGCTTGCTGGGGGACGACATCTTGATCCAGCTGCCTCGAGCAATCGCGAAGCGAGAAGGGATGAGATCGTCGCAGCGGTCTAAAAATCATTCCTTTGTGTCGTTAATTTTCTTTATATTGTTTTGAAGGGATGAAAAGAGTTACTTAAAAAGCCAGTCAAGAAATTCCACTCCAATCTGTTAAATGTACTTTTAAAATTTATCTCCTCGACTTTGCTCCTGTCCTTCATAATTGTCACGTGTTTCTTACTTTATCGAAAAGGAAACAGAATCTGGAGTTAGATTTTACTACACCATGGATACCAAGTTAATCGGAGAAAACTCTCTCAAATAAAAATTGACTTTTTTATGCAATCCCACTTAATAAAATCTTTGTATGTACTTCTTTATTAGATTGACAAGATAATTTTGTGTGTTATTTTTTTATCCGTATAAAAAATAAAAAATCAGTATATATTATAAAGATTTGAATATAAATTGTTTAAGATTTAGTACTAATTTAAAAAATTTGACTATAAAATTTCGATGACCCTCCTGTGAAGATCTTGATGCGGTAGCCCTTCTATCATGATCTTGATGTAATCTCATATACTCAAATTTTTAAATTTTATACTAAAATTTCTTTAAATCTAAATCAATTCATACTTAAATTTTTATAATGTATATTAAAAAGTTTACTATATACTGAAATAATGTATACTCAAATTTTTTCAAATAATATTCAAATTTCTTAAATTAGTACTAAATCTCAAATAATTTATACTCAAATCTTTATAATATATACTGAAGTTTTACTCTTTTATACTGATAAAAAAATAACACACAAAACCATCTTATCAATCTTATCAGGGAGTGCATGTAAAGATTTTATCAAGTGAGAACTGCAAGCAAATATCAATTTCCGTTTGGGGAGTTTTCACCTATTTTCCCTAAATTAAGCTTTTGGAATTTAATTACTAATGTTGGGGGCACTTGCAGCTTTTGTGTTTCAAGCTGACTGCTTGAAGATCAGAGATTGTGGTAATTTTTAGATAAATGGTTAAGAAAAATCTGGCATAGCATGTATGACAATGTATTTGAAGTGTGTCGGACATTGGAGCAACAAGCTTTCAAAGATAGTAAATGAACAAGAAGTAACACTTGATGCATGATATGAACTGACACAATGTACAGAGAGCCACAGAAATAAATAAGACAAGGCTGTCTGAGTTCAAATACACAATTGTTCTAGCAGAATCATAATAACAGTGTACAAGAAGGCAAAAACTGCTAGGATTAAACTCTGTGAGTTTTCATTTGATCTGACAAAAATAAAAAGGATCAGACCGATATTTTACTCCCAAGATAATGCGTAGTTTCTACCATTTCGGTAAGTGGGGATTTGTTTCCTTTGCTTTTCATCTTATGGAACTCAAATAGTAAAGATTTTCCTTACTTTTTTCATCTTCCTGCGGCAGATTGGACATGTGCCAGCCTCATCCAAAATCCTGCACACTCAAACATGCTTGATCAGTCCCTCAGAGTTAATTTTTGAAAATAATTTAAGCATCTGAAAGACACGGCACGATCATTTTGATAGGATTTTGTCAACTATACCTTGTCCCACAGGCAAAGCACACTACACAATGCCCACAAGGAAGAAAAAAACAGTCCCTGTGAGCATCACAGCAAATGGTGCAGAGGTGTTGGAAGTTGCCAATTTCACTGTCCTTGGGCAGGTCTGATCCTCCCTCTGGAGGTTCATTGATATCTTCCTCGTCATGGGAAACAGATTCATATGATGATCCTAAGCTCTGATCGTCATCGTCCTTGTTAGAGAGCAGGGGGCTCCTCTCAGTTGTGGTATTTATCGTTTGATGAGTAGTATCATCTTGAGAGTAATTCTGTGAAGTGGTAAATACTTGGAACCCCACGAAAATTAGAACAGTCATCACACCTACACCAACATATAGAACAATAAAAGATAATATTACTAGAAGGAAAAAAAAAAACAATTGATAGATAACCAGTTTGCACAGATACCTGATCCAACAAAATAAGTCAGCCATCGAGGCCCATATGTCAGCTTAACGTACCATTCATCAATCTGCATACTCTGAATAAAGAGACAACATCTAATAATCACTTCCAACAGACAAGTTACAGACTGCATTTGAACTTTCACTAGTAAACTGACAGATTGAACTTTGCTCCCGGAGTTAAAATATCCAATTCACCGTGGTGAATAGTAAAGTTTCAGCAATAAAATAATGGGTTTTAATAAAATGATTAGAGCCATATTCTATATTCTGCATTACGATAACTCTAGTATTGGTCACAAAGTTCCCTTGCCTCTAGAACAAAATCAAGAATCAATCAGGCAATAATTAGGTGCATGGTTGTGTGAGCTAGATACTTGTATATTTATATTCATTTAAATCTCATAGTAATGACAATTTTTTGAAAAAAAAAAGCATCTCAAGCAATATTTAAAAAGTCAACAGTGAAGATTTTACTGGATCAGGAGTTGGAGTTGTAAGAATTGCAACATTGGTCCTTTCTAAGGGCAAATTCAAAGAGCAGATCCTATGATTCAATGAACATTTATAATACGCCCCAGATGTGTTGTACGTGATAGACTGAATGTTGAAGATCAGCTCAACCTGTTTCAAGAAACTTATCTTTAAGAAGAACAGCTCAATATAAATTTGTTATAAAAAAAACATAAAGGGAATAACTAAAAGTTAAGAACATTGCCAAGCAGATATATAAATCAAAACAAGCAAAACAAACAACTAGTATTCAAGAAACGCACAAGAATTCAAATTAGTTATAGATGCGACGATGAACTTAAGATGAATAGTGTCCCTTTACAGCTACACTGTTACTGCTGCTTTTCCTTATAAAGCTACTCCCTTCATAACACTATTTTTCTTATTCTTCCCTTATACTCCTAGCTAAATTAGCACATTCAGTTCCCTCAGTAGGACCATATCTAGTGTTATTGAAGAAAAGCCATAACAGTTCATGCTCTTCGGTAAGGCAGTATATTATGCATGCACATTTTCTTTGAAAGCCAAATATTTGTGACGAAATGCATCCACTAACCTACTCCATTTAAGGTATCAAGGAGAAAAATAGTTCAAGATGCAACTGAGATTTTAAGATTTTCAATTTCGGATCTAGAAAATCGCTAATATCTTCCAACTTTCCATTTCATCAGTGTACTACAGATTGTGCATTGCATTGATAGATAAAACCAAAGAAATATGGAATTGTAAATAAACAAAAGGCCACTAGTAGCATCTACTATAACAATTAAATGCACAAAAGGAATGGTATTCTCCTGACTCAAACGTGATTACTTGCTGGAAAGTTTTAAAAAAAAAATGAAAGATTGTCAATATGTACCTCCATTTCTATATTGTTTAAGTTACCCACGGCAATGTAATAATCAGAAGGGTTTTCAATAGTTTGCTGAATTTTTCCATTTCCTGTATTTGGGTACTTGTTAGGTGATTGACAAGACAAATTTCTTGAACAGAATTAATTGGATCGGAATACCATGAATAAGAGACCATGACAACGTGGTATTAGGATGTGATGGTTGTTCCATCCATTGAACAAGGCTTTCTTTTCCTATAAACAAATAGTATAAAAACCAAATATAAGCATGATGAATAGTCAACAGTCGATGTATATATATATATTCTACAAAGATCATTAATACAAAGGGGAAAATGTAAATGTATTCTACATCATAATAAGTTATTGAATGTGGAGTTACAAGTGTAAGATAAAGTGCATATAACAAAAGAACTATCTTCGTAAAACACGTCAAGACTCCCAGAACGAGAACAATCCATTTAACATCAAATAGACACTTGCTTTCTAACAAATATCTCATTATCCAGTTTTGCCTTGTCTGGATTATTTGCAAATCTTTCAAAAGGGCCAAATATCAGATGAAATATGATTATTTACTATATTCCAATTTCATGACCCTTAATTATCTACACAGTTAACCCTACTTGTCTCATATTTTACTACAAAAAATTGCAAATGATGTCCTTATTTTCTACCCATTAATTCTTTCCTTTTCTTTGTTATGACTCAAAAAAAAGGCATATGCAGATTATGCGATTAAGATCACAACAAATAGCCATTTGCGTTGAGGCAGTCCATCCACATAAGGGCCTCAATGCTTATTCAGGCATTTTTTTGTAATAAAGGAGCCGCCCTTCAGCTCTCCAATTCGGTCTCTTAAAGGAAAGAGGCAAGGCTATGGAACAAGGTTGCATCAACCAAATTGTCATGAGAAGAGTCATGACAATATCTAGTAAATTCAACGATTTTATGCTCCAAGAACAACTTTAGAGAATAAGAGACAAAAATGTTGTATGAAAGTTCAGGAGGGAAAGAATATGATTGTTCACTCTTACTATAGTTGTTAATAAAAATCAACACATCTGACACGATACCAAAAAAAACAGTTGATAATTAGCGGTAAGCTTTCGTCATTTTTGTGAGGGAAGAAATTCCTGCAATGGATTAGAATATTCACATTTGCTGGGCATGTATTTTTTTCTTTTTCCTCCATGTCCAGTTAATTGATCATACTTCAATAAAGCAATATGAAATAATGTCAAAGCATATTCACACGCTTTACCTTAGTGGTCTAGGATATTAAATCTAAAACTATCAGGATCTGCAGTTGAAAATGTCAGTTTACTTCTCTGGATTCAGCATCAATAAGTTGTGTTAGTCCCAACTAGTTGTGATCAACTAAATGGATCATATCTAGATATCCCTAATTGAACTCTATGAAAGGTCAAATCACTAGTAATATGTGTGCCGCTTAAATCACTCTAAATTGTTTGCTAGAATTCTCTCTGATTTAATCTACATCATGCACCTTCAACTATAATTGATCAGCATGCCTAACAACAAAATTTATCTATCATCTTGTACATGTCTTAGTATATTTTTTTTTTCTTTTTTTTTTTGAAATGAAAAAAGAGGATTAAAATAAACTAATTTTATCATTTTCCGGGAATTAGAATCATGCTTCAAACAGGAAAAATAAAAGCTTGAGTTACCAATGGTTTAGAACCAAGCAATAAGAAAGTTGTTGGCACATAGTGATCACATCACCATTTATCACGACCCAAACTTGATGATAGAATTCTATTGGTTGAAATGTTCTGAGGCCCTAAATCATCGTCACAAAAGGCTCTAGATATTATACTAGTATATGCCTTATAAACCTCTCCATTGTTTTGCTTGGGTTATAAACCTCTCTATTAATCCATAACTTTTAATGCATGACTAAATTCTGGTGTCGCTTGTTACTAACTTAATGACGAGGCGTGGAAAGTATTTTAGTGTGTTAAGGCTAACACAATTGCATAGTTGAAATGTAAACATTTGTGTAGATTAAAAGTCACCTTGGGCGATGACTAGGATCAACGGGTATGAGCCATGCAATTTCACATCATAAGAAATCTCGATATGTGAACCTTTGTTGAGATAGTATATCCATTCCTGCACAGTTGGTAATGGAGTAAATCAGTTTCCTGTTCGATACTTCGATTGAACAGCAGTGGAGCAACCAGTTACTGTATCTTAACTATAAAACAGCAACTTAGACCTGCCTGGTGAAAGGTTGAGGGGATGGACACATTTCGAGTCACTGACCATTTAGTCAATACGTCAAGCGGCGGAGGCTCGTAAAACCCGTAAAGCATCGGCCCGAGCTTCGGCGACTCCTCGTCCGCTTTCATCTGCAGCAAGAATACAATTTCAGCAGACCGACAAGGACATCGGCAACGATCAGCGAAGGAGATCGAAAAAGGAGGACCTTTATATCCTGCACAAACAAGGGATTGGCCTGCAGATTCCGGGAGCAATTGGGGCCTAGGGTGAGGTCGACGGCGCCGTAAAAGCCAAGGATCAATGTCATCGAAGCTGCTAATCAAAGAATCGTGGTTTACTCAATGACTTCTGGATGTCCCCAAAAGAATCGTGAGGAGAGTTCCAAATGGGATACCGAAGAACCAGAACGTGAGGAGGATGACCAGGCAGGACCAAGCGTCGTCGTTGATCTGCCACGACGAAACGTTGGTAACCAGTATATTCATACGATGGGAGACGGTCGGCGTCGTCGAGGGAGGAGCGGGCGGCGGTGGAGATGGCGGTGATGGCGGCGGCGAGGAGGATGAGGAGGAAGGGAGTGAAGGGTGAGAAAGAGGGAGGAAGAGAAAGGTAGCGGCCTCCATGGAAGCTGAAGAAGTGGCTCACTGGAGTGCTGTCGGAACGCTCGGTGGCCATTTGGAGAGGAGGCAGGAGGTGGAGAAACGGCCGGTCAAATAGCCAACGGTCAGTCTCCTCCCTTCCCAACCAAACAGGAAGAGTAGTTATAAAAGATGGAGACTTCTTCGTCGTCGTCGAAAAAAAACAAAAATGGTTGACCAGTAGAAAACGAACCTCGGTTGATCGTTCGGTTTCTTACCAATTATTTATGGATGGTCAGTATTTTTTATCGGTCATCAATATAAATCGTGAAGTACTCATGCTCATTCATAGGCGACGACCTAGAAATCCAACGTTCCAAAATTCGCATCCTATTTAAAAAGAAAAAATTTCTTTAAAATACATCATAGCGTTCGTGAATATCTAAAATAGCAATTAGTCATCCTTCTTTGTCGTCGTCAAGACGCACCGTTACGTTGTTCGAATTTATTTAATAAAATAATTAAACTGAGTTAAGTTAAGTTATTTTTAAAATAAATCTAATTGAATTAAATTATTAAAATAATTGTTCAGCCATTTTAACTTGTATATATTCGGCAATTAACGATAATGGATTTGATTAAGAAATTTATGGATTTAGTAATACCCTAGTAGGAGCTTGGTTATAAAATCAAGGGAATCATATCCATATTTTAATTCTGATTCCTGTATACCAAGCATCATCAATGGGAATGAAATAAATTTCATTCATATTCCTGTCTTCTAAACCCACTTACCAAGTGCCCCCTTAATATTTATTCAAATTTAAATTTTAACTTCGTTTGACCTAATTTATTATATTATTTTAAAATTTTATATTTGTAAACTTGATTTACAATTAAGTATAATATTATAAATTTATTTATTTTTAGACTTTTTTATTTATTTATAAGTGACAAAAAATTATTAATCTTTATTAAATTAATTATGTGTATAATAAAAATAAATTTATATTTAATTTGCATATCAAATTTATTTATAAAAATTTGATTACTTTATAAGTTTATAAGGACTCATGTGGGACCTATTTAAAATCAATATGTTCGTCTTCCATATATGTCAATTATAATATAGAAATTAATAAACTATATGTTTCGTATTTATTTTGAAATGGATTGACAAATCACCTTTTACTGTCATTACTGTATGCTGCCCAGCTCAGCAACTCCATGCCTTATTATCGCACCGCGAAGGTCGTCTTGCCTGTCTCAATTAATTTAATAAAATCCAAAATTAATTTATGTCCTTTTAAAAAGATAATTTTTTATTATTTATATTTTAAAAATTAAGAAAATAAAATAATAAATCTTAAAAATATAAATTTAAAAGATAAATCTATAATTACAATTTTAAAAAAATCAAATCTTAATTCTAAATTAAAATTTTAAAAAATAATTTATCAAATTAAAAAAGATAATTTATTTGAAATTCTATTTAAAAATTCCAAAATTAAAATTTCAAATTTTAATTAACTAAAATTTTATTTTATGATGAATTAAAATTTATACATATTTATGTATTATATTATATATGTATGAATGTATCGCTAGGTTAATTAAAAAAACGTACTCAGTATGCGGTTAAAATTGTGTTTAACAACCTCTTTTTATTTAACGCTGTAAATTAATATCAATTTATATCGTAATTTTTTACTTCGTATAAACATAATATTATTTAGTGTATATTTGATTGGACAAAGTGTAAAGATTATTATTAACGGTATGTTATAATTATGCGTCGATGGTGTCGTACAAGTCCAAATTGTTATAATAAATATTAATAAAAATAAATTATTTATATTATAACAACACTACTTTATAATTATTATAATATAATATTAAATCATACGAGAAAAGATTATATTGGAGCGATGGATTCCGGATTTTAAATTCATGGGGTCGCATATTAAGGTAAATGGTAAAAAACTCTCTGATCCCCATTTCATCTTCACATGTACTTTTCATGTGAGATTTTTTTTACATTTACTCCTTAATAATTAACTATAAAAGAGTGAAAATTGAATATACATCAATAAAAATTAAGTATAAAAGAGTGAAACTTAGTATAAAAGAGTGAAAATTGAGTAGATAGTTTCTTGAAGTAGTGGATGTAACCTTACATACTTAAATTTTTAATTTTTATACTCAACTTTCTTCAAATAATACTCACCAAACTGTCTTGTCAATCCCATCAGGGATTGCATGCAAAGAAAAATTTGAGTGAAGACTGCCTGTAAAGATGAATTTGAGAATGAGGAGTCTATGAAATTTTCCCGACCGCATATTAAACTATAAAAATAATTACCATCCAAAATTCGTTGAATCTTCAATTCTCAATTTAGGATTGAAATTGATCTCAAAATTGTTTAGAAATGATTGTCCTATGCTGGGCGTCGATGAGACGACGATGGATAAATTTGCTTGTAGGTCCGATGCGAAATAAAAAAATATTAGACTAGATAATAGATGAATTTAAGAGGTATGATCCTGTCGCCGAGCGTAGTGGAGCCGCAATCGGATGACGATGTAGCGATGAGTGACGTGGATGCCGACGGGACGTCCTCGCGCAGAATGACAGCGCCGTAGGGGGTATCCTCCGACGGAACGGAAGCGGATGTCGCCTGATGACAGGCTGGCTGGCTGGAGGTGGACCTGCTGAGGAAGATGACCGTTAGCAACCTAGCCGGGAGACGTCCCGGCAAGGCACTCCGACGGTCAAGTCAGTACTCCGATGAACAGGAAAAATAATGGAGCACTGGAGGTGAGGGGCTTCGTGCGCGCGTACCTGATAATGAGGAGGGGAGTGGCTTATATAGCCGGGGAAAAGGACCAAGTATGGCCTGTATCAGGATTCTCTGACAGGGTCAGAAGATATGGTATGATTATGTCGATTTGAGTATGGCCTGTGTCAGGATTCTCTGACAGGGTCAGAAGATATGGTATGATTATGTCGATTTGTAACCAACCTTCTTTGTCGTATACTATTTGTCTTATGTGAGAACAAAGACAGGTTTCTGTAAGTCTCTGACAGGCGGCGCCTGTCAGAGAGTGTCAGTTCGTACGAGTGGTGACAGCCTGTTACCTGCAGCTGGTGCAGGTGTATTTTGTCTTTATCCCAGGGTGATTCCGAGAGAGTGCCCGAGTGGACCCGGGACGGCACGCCCGGATGGATATCAAGCATGGGCATAAAGGACTGCCGGGCGAATGCAATCGGATAAACGAGGCGTGTAAGCCTTAATGTGGCCGGGCGGAAATACCCGGATAGACGAGGCGTGTAAGCCTTAATGTGGTCGGCCGGGTTTGACCGGCCGGATGAACCGCTATATTTATTCTAACCGGCCGCCTTGAGTCCGACTGGCCGGCGAAGCCCCTGGGCCCGGCCAGGACGTTTGTCGAGTTGGTTGTCCGTACAATGACGTGGACCTTGAAGCTAGCCAGGTCGTTTGCCACGTTAGCTGTCCGTACGGTGCCAAAGATAGGGCGGGATCAATAGCCTTCCCCTCAAGTCTAGTCGAAGGAGGCGATCAGTCCGACTGACTGGACTACAAGTGTGTACAACCATTCCGCGGCCGAGCGATTTTGCCCTTTTAATATCTGGCCGGCTTAACACGATGCTCAACAGCTGAGGCTGTGTATGTCTGCCCTGTCTGGGCGGAAAAAGATTGCTAGTCGAGAGGAGCGTGGGCCGCCACGCATTCTCGCCTAGCCATTGACAGGATGAAGACGTCCGGGTGGATGAAGATTTTGACTGGAGGAACATGGGCCGCCACGTCCTCGTAAATTGTTAACGCGTCCGATCGGACGAATGTTGTTAGTCGAGAGGGGCGTGGGCCGCCACGCACCCTTCTTTTTTAATGAGGTCGTCCGGCTGGACGAAGCATGATAGGGGAGCGTGGGCCGCCACGCATCCCCGACCGGACATTGACATGATGAAGATGTCCGGGTGGATAAGATTTTGACCGGAGGAACGTGGGCCGCTACGTCCTCGTAAATTGTTAATGCGTCCGATCGGACGAATGTTGTTAGTCGAGGGGCGTGGGCCGCCACGCACCCTTCATTTTTAACGAGGCCGTCCGGCTGGACGAAGCATGATAGGGGAGCGTGGGCCGCCACGTATCCCCGACCGGACATTGACATGATGAAGATGTCCGGGCGGATAGGATTTTGACCGGAGGAACGTGGGCCGCTACGTCCTCGTAAATTGTTAATGCGTCCGACCGGACGCATGTTGTTAGTCGATGAGAGGTATGCTGAACACGTTTGGGCGGGAGAATGTTTGCCTTAAGTTGCAAGAAATGTGGAGTGTCACGCGCCCCAAGACGATTTTCTCGGGATAGCCCGAGTCAGTCAATTAATGGAGACGTAACATTCTAAGTCGAATGAGGTGATGTGATATGCCCGATGCGACCGGCGCCATAACGGCATCACCTCAGCTTTAATGATCCGGGCCACGTGGCGCGCGCTGGTTGGCCGACCGGGATGCGGTTTATCCCCATGATTACGAGCTTTTAATGGCCATTAACGCGCGTAATTCTTTCCGCCACGCGGCAGCTTCCGACTGGCCGACACGACGACGCGCCCTGTCGCCGCAGCAGGCGACGTCAGCGCCTGCGGCGCGTCTTTTCGAGGCTGATCGTGGGACGCCTCAACGGCCTGGATGAGGCGATCTCCGTACACGTGGACCGCAATCGGACGGTCTCCCTTCTTCCGGCCTAGCTATAAATAGGCCTCCACATTCGGCGAAACCCTCATTTGCTCTTCACTGTTCTCTTCTCTAACTCGGTGCTTCTCGCTCCTCGCCGCCGTCTTCGCGTGTCGCCGCCGGTCTCGTGCTTCTCCGTCGGTTAACCTTTTCCGCCACCACCTACGGTCAGATTCTCCCTTTTCCTCCCTTTCTTTCTGTTCCATGGCTGCCTCTGCGTGGTATACCTCTGTCGAGTCTTCCCTTCACGACGAGACCGTCTCCGACCTCCGACTAGCCTACGACATCCCTGAAAACTACCACATTGTCGTTCCTACAAAGGCTGACAGGCCACACAAGCCCCCGGCTGGCTTCTTGGTGTTTTTCCGGGACCAACATATGTCTGGCCTGCGCTACCCTCTTCATCCCTTTATTGTAGACTTCTGTAATTTCTTCCATGTTCCTATCTTCCAGCTTTCTCCCAACGCCATTCGTATATTGTGTAATATAATAGTTCTCTTTACCCTTTACCGAGTCCCCCTCCGACCGGAGGTTCTTTATTTCTTTTATTATCCGAAGAAGCAGGAGGCCGGGAATTTCTTTCTCCAAGCCCGGGCCAAATTATTGATAGTGGAGAATATTCCTTCCTCGAATAAGGGATGGAAAACTCATTTCTTCTTCATAAGCCCTCCGACCAGCCCTGGGTTCCCAGTCGGATGGGTCGAAGACATGCCCCCTATAGCTCCCTTAAGAAACTTTAAATCCGACCCCTTATTTATAAGGGCTGCTTCTCTACTCGGTGGCCTACACTTCGACGGCATGAAACTTCTCAACGACGCCGTCTTGTACATATTTGGCCTAAGCCGAGTGCCTGCCGCCCTGCCCGGCACCTTCTGTAAGTCATTTTTTGTTTCGTACTTCTTTCTCCCTAACTCAACATCTTCTGATTTTGCAGCCGAGATGATGTGGGAAGCGGCCCTCGATGAGGCCATTGGCCTGGATGACGAAGAATTAAACGCCCGGGCGGCCGAACAACTGCGTCTGCGCCAGGCCAGTCTGCCCGACCAAGCTACGATTCCTGAGAGCGCGGAGCCTGCCCCTCCGGCTCCTTCTGCCCAACCAGCGACGACTGGTTCTAGGGAGCCGGTCGGCTCATCAAAATCTTCTGCCCCTGCAAGATCCTCCGGCAAGCAGAAGGTTCAGCCTTCCATGGAGAAGTCCCAGCCTTCCAAGCGGAAGGCTAGCGCTTCTATCCGTATTGAGGAGCCGACGGAGGTAGGACGGTCCTCTTCTGAATCTCCCGACCCGGAACCTCTACAGAGGCGCCCGAGGACTTCTGCGTCGGGCTCTCACTCTCAACCTGCAGAGGCAACTGCCAGCCCGGCTAGAGCGAGCCGGTCAGCTGACGCACCGGGTTCGTCTCGTTCGGGGGAGCGGCGTTCGCAGCCGTGTGGCTATAGCGTATATCTTCCCTCGGTCGACCCAGCGACCCCCTTCGAAGTCCAGCAGCGGCTTACCCTTTACGGGGATTTGGCAGACTGCTGGGAGCAGGGTATGAGGGAGGGGACTTCCAGGCCCCCGATCCGACTGGCAGACCAATTCCTTCAGGATGCTACGCATGTAAGTCGGATGCTTTGATGCTTAATCACCTTGCTTCTTTCTAACCTTTTTATTGTAGTTTTGGGCCTCCTGCTCGAGCGTCGCCTATTCCCTGGTTATCAACACCAGGGGACGCCGAGCGGCCGAGCGGCAGCTCGCGGAATTGGAGCTCCGCCAGGCGCACGCTAACTTACCGCCCGGCGAAGAGGGTACAGCTATCCTCCGCTCGGAGATACTGGACCTTAAGGAGAAACTCCGTTCCGCCGAGGCGCGACTGACGGAGGAAACCACCCGAGCGGAGGCAGCCGAGCGGGCTTATGCTCGATCTTCCTCCCTGCACGCCACCCTTGAGCAGGAGAGGAAGAAGGCTTTGGCTATGCAGCGTCGTGCCCGATCGGACCTCGACAAGAAGGCTGTCGAGGCCCAAGCCTTGAAGGCGGAACTGGACAAGATGATGAAGTCTTCGGAGGAGCTCCGGATGACCCTGAACGAAAAAGAGCAGGAGCTGGCGACTCGGGAGTCGGACTTAAATGCCAAGGAGAAGGCTTTAGACGCCCGAGAAGACGAGCTCCATTTGTCTGAAGGACTGCTGGCTTCTCAAGCCGTTGCCTTGGAGGAGAAGGACAAGGAGCTAGCTAACCTCCGGGCGGAAATTGACAGCCTGAAGCTGCATCAAGCAGGCGAGCCCGCCCGGATGGACGCACACCGCTTGGCTTACATCAATTCTAAAGAGTTCGGCAAGCAGTTGGGCAAGCGGACATCTGGCATGTTCAAGTTGGGCTTAGAAAGCGCTGTTCTGCAGCTCCAAGAGAGCGGCCATCTGCCTGCCGACCTTCCTATCAATGTCGTCCAAGTGAGCCGGGTCAAGGAGCTGCTACCCAAAGACTTCTTCCAGCCTTTTACCTAAATGTTAACCGTGTAATCCTAAGCCGCCGGTTGGGGCTCTTCTTTTTGTAATGCTTCCGAGTCAATCAGCAATGAAGAGTATTTTCCTTTAACGAGTTATTTTAGATATTAAGTAGATATGCCCGACCAGAGAGCCGAACTAAGCGCGGGATAATGGTTGTCAGGTAGCCGACCGGTTGATCTGACTAAGGTGTGAGTCACCCCGCGCCCGGTCAGGGAACTAAGCTACTTTAGAGAAATGGCTGTGTAAGCTAGCCGACTGATTGGTGGTCTCTCCCGAGGGATGTGGATCGCCACACGCCTGGTCAGAGAGATAAACTAAGGAATCCGGCCAAGTAGAAGCCCACTGGTCGGGGGTTCGGCCTACGGGATGTGGATCGCCACACGACCGACCGAATTCTGATACGCGCTTCTGGGCGGGCTGATGTTTTAATCAGTCGTCGCCTCAGGCTTCCAAAGGGAATCAACCTTCTGCATGGGTCGCCACGCCTCCGGTCGGGAACCGCTTTAGGCTTCCGGATGGGCCAATCTTCCACGTGGGCCGCCACGTTTCCGACCGGGAACCAATCCAGGCTTCCGAGTGGGCTGACGCTCCCGGTCAGTCGCCGACTCAGGCTTCCAAAGGGCACCAACCTTCTGCGTGGGTCGCCACGCCTCCGGTCGGGAACCGCTTTAGGCTTCCGGATGGGCCAATCTTCCACGTGGGCCGCCACGTTTCCGACCGGGAACCAATCCAGGCTTCCGAGTGGGCTGACGCTCCCGGTCAGTCGCCGACTCAGGCTTCCAAAGGGCACCAACCTTCTGCGTGGGTCGCCACGCCTCCGGTCGGGAACCGCTTTAGGCGTCCGGATGGGCCAATCTTCCACGTGGGCCGCCACGTTTCCGTCCGGGAACCAATCCAGGCTTCCGAGTGGGCTGACGCTTCCGGTCAGTCGCCGACTCAGGCTTCCAAAGGGCACCAACCTTCTGCGTGGGTCGCCACGCCTCCGGTCGGGAACCGCTTTAGGCTTCCGGATGGGCCAATCTTCCACGTGGGCCGCCACGCTTCCGACCGGGAACCAGTCAGGCTTCCGAGTGGGCTGACGCTTTAAGTCAGTCGCCGACTCAGGCTTCCAAAGGGCACCAACCTTCTGCGTGGGTCGCCACGCCTCCGGTGGGAACCGCTTTAGGCTTCCGGATGGGCCAATCTTCCACGTGGGCCGCCACGCTTCCGACCGGGAACCAGTCCAGGCTTCCGAGTGGGCTGACGCTCTGGTCAGTCGCCGACTCAGGCTTCCAAAGGGCACCAACCTTCTGCGTGGGTCGCCACGCCTCCGGTCGGGAACCGCTTTAGGCTTCCGGATGGGCCAATCTTCCACGTGGGCCGCCACGTTTCCGACCGGGAACCAATCCAGGCTTCCGAGTGGGCTGACGCTTGGTCAGTCGCCGACTCAGGCTTCCAAAGGGCACCAACCTTCTGCGTGGGTCGCCACGCCTCCGGTCGGGAACCGCTTTAGGCTTCCGGATGGGCCAATCTTCCACGTGGGCCGCCACGCTTCCGACCGGGAACCAGTCCAGGCTTCCGAGTGGGCTGACGCTTAGGTCAGTCGCCGACTCAGGCTTCCAAAGGGCACCAACCTTCTGCGTGGGTCGCCACGCCTCCGTCGGGAACCGCTTTAGGCTTCCGGATGGGCCAATCTTCCACGTGGGCCGCCACGCTTCCGACCGGGAACCAGTCCAGGCTTCCGAGTGGGCTGACGCTTTAAGTCAGTCGCCGACTCAGGCTTCCAAAGGGCACCAACCTTCTGCGTGGGTCGCCACGCCTCCGGTCGGGAACCGCTTTAGGCTTCCGGATGGGCCAATCTTCCACGTGGGCCGCCACGCTTCCGACCGGGAACCAGTCCAGGCTTCCGAGTGGGCTGACGCTTGGTCAGTCGCCGACTCAGGCTTCCAAAGGGCACCAACCTTCTGCGTGGGTCGCCACGCCTCCGGTCGGGAACCGCTTTAGGCTTCCGGATGGGCCAATCTTCCACGTGGGCCGCCACGTTTCCGACCGGGAACCAATCCAGGCTTCCGAGTGGGCTGACGCTCCGGTCAGTCGCCGACTCAGGCTTCCAAAGGGCACCAACCTTCTGCGTGGGTCGCCACGCCTCCGGTCGGGAACCGCTTTAGGCTTCCGGATGGGCCAATCTTCCACGTGGGCCGCCACGCTTCCGACCGGGAACCAGTCCAGGCTTCCGAGTGGGCTGACGCTCCGGTCAGTCGCCGACTCAGGCTTCCAAAGGGCACCAACCTTCTGCGTGGGTCGCCACGCCTCCGGTCGGGAACCGCTTTAGGCTTCCGGATGGGCCAATCTTCCACGTGGGCCGCCACGCTTCCGACCGGGAACCAGTCCAGGCTTCCGAGTGGGCTGACGCTTAAGTCAGTCGCCGACTCAGGCTTCCAAAGGGCACCACCTTCTGCGTGGTCGCCACGCCTCCGGTCGGGAACCGCTTTAGGCTTCCGGATGGGCCAATCTTCCACGTGGGCCGCCACGCTTCCGACCGGGAACCAATCCAGGCTTCCGAGTGGGCTGACGCTTAAAGTCAGTCGCCGACTCAGGCTTCTGGAGGGTATGACGCGTCAGCCTGCGTCCCGTCCAGGTATGACTTGCCTTGTATGGCCGACCGGCAATTTTCGGTCGGGAGAGCCTTTCGTTATAGCTAGAATGCTGCGTTTTACAAGATTGCATCACTCTAGGGCTCTCTGTACATTTTCAAGTGTAGGGCACTCCACGGTCGGTTAAGCCTCTTTCCATGTTCATCCTCCAAGTAGTAAGCGCCTGAATGCAATTTCTGCACTATCTTGAAGGTTCCGCCCCACTGTGGTTGTAATTTTTTAACATCACCGACCGGCTTTATACGTTTCCAGACTAGGTCCCCGGCGTGAAACGAGCGCGGCAACACCTTCTGGTCGTACCTTTGTTTCATACGCTGACGGTACGTGAACATCCGGGCGGCTGCTTTTTCCCGGACTTCCTCTATGAGATCAAGCTCTAAGCGCCTTCTTTCATCATTCCCTTCATCATAGCTTAACCGCCTGTCGGATTCACAACCGACCTCGACCGGCACCACCGCCTCGCTGCCATAGACGAGGTGGAATGGCGTCTGCCCGGTCGCCTCTCTGGGTGTGGTTCTGCTCGCCCAAAGGACCCCGGGCAGCTGCTCTACCCAGTTGGTTCCTGCATGATCCAGCTTTGTTTTGAGCCCTCTCAAGATTTCCCGGTTGGTGACTTCTGCCTGGCCGTTGCTCTGTGGATACGCCACAGATGTAAAAGCCTGATGGATGCCGTATGCCGAGCACCATTCTTTGATTTTCTTCCCTTGAAACTGCCGACCGTTGTCAGAAACCAACTTGTGGGGGATCCCGTATCTGCATAGAATGTTTTGCGATAAGAACTTAATCACCGCCTGCTCGGTGATCCTAGCCAGCGCCTCTGCTTCCACCCATTTAGAGAAGTAATCCACTGCGACCAACAAGAACTTCTTCTGGGCGGGGGCGATCGGAAATGGACCTACGATATCCATGCCCCATTGGTCAAACGGGCAAGAGACAGCAGATGTCTTCATCACTTCGGTCGGCCGGTGTGGCAGGCACTGGTGTTTCTGACATGAGATGCATGTTGAGGCCAACCGGTCGGCATCCTTCTGTAAAGTTGGCCAATAATACCCGGCCAACAAAGCCTTCCGTGCGGTGGCTCTACCCCCTGAATGATTACTGCAGACCCCCATATGGACCTCTCGGAGCACATAATCTGCGTCTTCACCGCTAAGGCATTTGAGCAAGGGCCGGGCGTGAGCCCGTTTATAGAGGACATCTCCGACCATAGTGTATTGCGCGGCTCTCTTTCTGAACAGCCGAGCCTCCTCCCGGTCGGATGGTACTTCTCCCCTGGTCAAGAATGCAATCAATGGAGTTCTCCAATCGGTCTCCAATTCGATTTCTGCTTGCTGCTCGATTTGCATGACGAATAAAGCATGGCAGGCCGGCCGAGGGATCACCCAAGCTCCGACTGCGCTAGCTAATTTGGCTAGCTCATCCGCTTTCAAGTTGCTTTCCCGGGGATCTTCTGTAAGAGTACCTCCCTGAAACCCGCCTTCAGCTGTTCATAGGCATCGATGTACTCTTGCAGCCGGTTGCTGTTGACTTCGAAATTACCGGCCAGTTGCTGTATAGCAAGTTGCGAATCTGAGTATAGCCACACCCGGGTGGCGCCGACATGCCGGGCGGCTTGCAGACCGGCTATAAGTGCTTCATATTCAGCTTCATTATTCGTCGCCTTGTGTTCTAATCGCACGGACAGGTGTAGCGTTCTTCTTCGGGTGAAACCATGAGAACGCCGATTCCGCTTCCTTGCCGAGAGGATGCCCCATCAACGTACACCTTCCATACGCCCTCGGCCTCATCGGGATGCAATTCCGTGAGAAAATCGGCTAAGGCTTGCGCCTTGATAGCCGGCCGGGGTTGATATTGTATGTCATACTCGCTCAGCTCAGTTGTCCACTTGACTAGCCGCCCTGAGGCGTCTGGGTTTGTGAGCACCCGACCCAAATTACTGTTAGTCAATACAGTAATTGGGTGAGATAAGAAATATGGTCTGAGTCGCCGGGCGGCTAAGAACAGTATGTAGCCCAATTTTTCGAGTGTCGTGTACCGACACTCGGCTCCTTTAAATAAGTGGGCAAAGAAGTACACCGGCCTTTGCTCAGTTTTTTCTTGCCGGGCCAACACCATGCTGCCCGAGTCGGAGGAAGCTGCCAAGTATACATATAAATTCTCATTCGGCTCCGGCCGGGCGAGTGTCGGTAGCTCAGACAGATAAGCTTTCAGCTCCTCGAAGGCCCTGTCACATTCTTCGTCCCACTGAAATTTGGTGGCCCGGCGTAATGTCTTGAAGAATGGCAGACCCCGTTCGGCTGATCGGGAAATGAATCTGGACAGGGCGGTTATCCGCCCGGTCAGCCGCTGAGCTTCCTTGAGATTTCGTGGGGCCGGCATCTCTAGAATGGCCTTTACTTTGCCCGGATTTGCTTCGATTCCCCGCTCGGTGACTATATAACCGAGGAACTTCCCGCTTCGAGCCCCGAATAGACATTTGGCCGGATTAAGCTTCAGGCCAAACCGCCGCAGAGTTTGGCAAGTTTCTTCAATGTCGGGGATTAGTTCTTCCGCCCGGGCAGTCTTGATCAGAATATCGTCGACGTATACTTCGACGTTACGCCCCATTTGCGACCGGAACACCTTGTTCATCATTCTTTGGTAGGTGGCGCCCGCATTCTTGAGGCCGAACGGCATGACGGTGTAGCAGTAGGTGCCGTCAGCCGTGACAAAGCTAACCTTCTCCTGGTCGGCAGCAGCCAGTGGGACTTGGTGGTATCCCTGGTACGCATCCAGCATCGATATGAACTCGCTGCCGGCCGTCGAGTCTACCATTTGATCGATCCGTGGAAGTGGGTAGCAATCTTTTGGGCATGCACGATTGAGGTCTCGGAAATCAATGCATACCCGCCACTTGTCGTTGGGTTTGGCCACCAGCACCACATTCGCCAGCCAGGCCGGGAACTGAACTTCCCGGATGTGTCCTGCTTCCAGCAGTCTTTCTACTTCCGCCCGGATGACTTGATTCTGCGCGGCGCTGCGATCCCTTTTCCGTTGCTTTACTGGCCGCGCGCCCGGGTAAACATGGAGCTGGTGTTCCGCGACTTCCGGTCGGACCCCCTTCAAATCTTTCGCCGACCAGGCGAATACGTCTTGATTTCGAGCGAGGGCGTCGATTAGGGATTGCTTCAGCTCCTCCGGAAGTCCTGCAGCAATTTGTATCTTGGTATCTTCCCTACCGGGCAAAAGTTGTACCTCCTCTTTGTCCTCCCGCAATTCTGCCCAAGGGGAGGCTTGCACCATGTTGCAGCCGCTACCTGTCCGCCTTGCCTTTTGTCCTCCCGAGCGGACATCATCAGCATAGCAGCGCCGGGCCACGGTCTGATTGCCCTTCACCTCGCCGACTCTGTCGCCGACCGGAAACTTCACCTTGAGGTAGTAGGTGGAGACTACCGCTTTAAATTCGTTGAGAGCCGGTCGACCGAGAATAGCGTTGTAGGCAGCTGGGGCATCCACAATCAGAAATGTGGTCCATCGGGTTCTCTTGAGTGGCTCCTCTCCAAGTGAGACGGCCAGCCGTATCTGTCCGATCGGCTGTACTTCGTTCCCCGTAAATCCGAACAGGGGAGTAGCCACCAACTCTAGCTGCGATAATTCAATTTGCAGTTGATCGAAAGCTCGTTTATATAAAATGTTTACCGAGCTGCCGGTGTCCACAATGGTGCGGTGGACTTCGTAGTTGGCGATGACAGCCGTGATGACCAGCGGGTCATCGTGCGGCACCTCCAATCCTTGCAAATCCTGCGGCCCCCAGCTGATTTGGGGCCCTTGAGCTTGAGAGGTGCTGACTCCGACTTGGTGAATTTCCAGTCGGCGCACCTGCGTCTTTCTGGCTCGGTTGGAGTCGCCGCCGGTCGGACCGCCGGAAATCACATTGACGCCTCCTCGGACGGCGTTCTGGTGATTAGCTTGATCTTCGTCAAGTTCCTCCACCTCTTCCTGCTCGGGCCGAGGAAACAATTGCCGGGCGGCGGGGGCATCCCGCCTTTGTCCTTGTTGGGCTGTGGCTCCATGACCACGCCCGCGTCCCTGCGGGGTTTGTCGTCCTTGACCCCTGCCGAGTGGGGTCCGAGCTCTGCCGCCTGCTCGGCAGTCCTCAGTGTTGTGCGTATTACACTGGTGAAACGCACAATACGGTGCCCATCTGTTGGGCCAATTCCCCTGTGCCACCTGCACTTGCTGGGGTCTCATTCCGGGCCGATCGGCCGGTCGGGGACTGCGAATCGGTCCTCCTGGCGATCTGTTATGTTGAGGTGCGGGCTGTGGGCTAACCATTACTTCCTTCCTCCGGGCGGCTTGCGCTTCCTCTACATTGATATACTTGACAGCCTTCCCGAGCAGGCTGTCGAAATCCTTCGGTGGTTTCCTGATCAGGGATCGGAAGAAATCACCCTCTTGGAGCCCTTGTGAGAAGGCGGTGACCAGTACTTCGGGCGTGGTATTGGGCACCTCTATAGCTACTCCATTGAACCTCTGGATGTAGGCCCGGAGTGACTCTTTCGGACCTTGCTTCAGAGCGAACAAATTGAGGCTGGTCTTATGGTGCCTCCGACTGCTTGCAAAATGTTGCAGAAACAGCCGCTTTACCTCTGCGAAACTCCCAACTGATCCACCCGGGAGTCCGCCAAACCATCGTTGAGCCTGCCCGGAGAGGGTTGTCAGGAAAGCGCGGCATTTGACGCCCTCCGGGTATTGGTGCAACTGGGCGGCGCTTTCAAATTTCATGACGTGCTCCTCGGGGTCACTGGCCCCCGAGTACTCAGGCATGGTGAAGAATCGTAGATGCTTGGGAACGGGATCCCCAAGAATTTGTGAGGAGAAAGGGCTGCGAGTCGGATAGGCCGCGGCGGGGTCAGCTAAACCTTTCCCTTTATCTGGGCGCGCCTGGTGCGCCAGGCTGGACGCTGAAGCTTCGGTCGGGGCTGAGTAGGCCTCGTTCCGAAAAAGTGCTCGGGGAAAATTAGGAACGAAGGGGTCGGGCTGAGCAGCCATACCTTCTGAATTTCCCCGTATAGAGGGACCAGGGGGCCGGGCCCCTTGACTACCGGTCGGCGGATGCGATTGTTGTGCCTTCTGCGTCCGGACAGACATCAGCATTTCATATTCTTCTGGCGAAAGAGTAACCGTCAGTGGATTGGGGTTTTCCATTCTTCGCTCTCGATCAGGCAGAAAGCCCTCCTTCTAGCGCCAAATTTGATCCTGTCGCCGAGCGTAGTGGAGCCGCAACCGGATGACGGTGTAGCGATGGGTGACGTGGATGCCGACGGGATGTCCTCGCGCAGAATGACAGCGCCGTAGGGGGTATCCTCCGACGGAACGGAAGCGGATGTCGCCTGGTGCACGGCTGGAGGTGGACCTGCTGAGGAAGATGACCGTTAGCAACCTAGCCGGGAGACGTCCCGGCAAGGCACTCCGACGGTCAAGTCAGTACTCCGATGAACAGGAAAAATAATGGAGCACTGGAGGTGAGGGGCTTCGGCGCGGCGTACCTGATAATGAGGAGGGGAGTGGCTTATATAGCCGGGGAAAAGGACCAAGTATGGCCTGTGTCAGGATTCTCTGACAGGGTCAGAAGATATGGTATGATTATGTCGATTTGAGTATGGCCTGTGTCAGGATTCTCTGACAGGGTCAGAAGATATGGTATGATTATGTCGATTTGTAACCATTCTTTGTCGTATACTATTTGTCTTATGTGAGGACAAAGACAGGTTTCTGTAAGTCTCTGCAGAGAGTGTCA